>OY987185.1:17455990-17880990 GCA_963920625.1 Dinocampus coccinellae
ATATTTTTTTTTTTTTTTTATTATCTCCCTAGTATTAAAATTAAAATTGAAATAAAAATAAAGACAAATTGTCGAACTGAATTCTTTTGAATTCAACGAATAGGGGCAAAATTTAAAATCAAAAAAATCGATGACGTTCAATATTTAATTATTTAATTATTTTTATCTTCTTTCTCACGCATGCAAGCAATAAAAAATGAATAATTATACAGGAAAAAAAAAAAAAAAAAAAACAATTCACAAAATTTTTCCTGTCAAACGTCACACAAAAAAAAAATTAATAATAATAATAATAAATATTTAATCAAAACGAAACCGGAAATATTTTGATATTTTAATTTAATTATTATTAATTATAATATATATATATAAATATTTTTTTTTTTCTTAACTCACCAAGATCAGGAATGGAACTTGTGGGCTCCTCGTGATGACCTTTTCCCTCGGCAGAGGGCCTTGCCCTTGGTGGTGGTGGTGGCGGTGGTGGTCTCATACTCGATGTCGAACTAACAACAACACTCGTCGATGGATTATTTATCGTTGGAACATTTCGTTGTCCAACAACCGGTGTATTGTGCGTTACTCCACTGCCACTACTATTATTATTACGCATTTGAGTTTGGGGTGCCATCAAAACCGTGTCACCTCGTGTGTGTCCGCCCGTAGGCTGTTGCGGTCCTCTGGGACACCATCCGTTGAGTACTCGTATGGCACTCCGAACTTCCGCCTGCAACTCCGCCGCTCTATCTCGCGTTGTGTGAGCCACTTTGACGATAATTTATAAAAAAAAAAACCCGTGTACACGGGTTTTTTATTCAATAAATAATTAATTATATTTTATATATTCCTTTAATTTCTTTATTATTATTATTATTGTAATATATAAAATTTTTGTCTCCTTTATATAAATAAAGAGTTTTGTTTTCTCTCTATTATTATTATTATAATTATTTATTATTTTTTTTTTTTTTCAAAACAAAATCCGAGTATATGAGCAAATTGAGATTTTGTGAAAAATATAAAATACAAAACAAAAGAATACAAACAGTAGATAAATAAAATTTGAAGAAAAAAAAAATAAAATAATAATAATAATTGTATTTATATCTCACTCAATACATCAATACAAATAGATTTAATTGTTTTTGTAATTTGTAATTTATAATGTAAATTTTTATTCAAAAATATACACCTCGTGTATTTGAACTAATTTATATGTTTATTATTATAATTATTTATTCATTTATTTATTTATTTATTTATTTTATTATTATTTTTTTTTTTTTCAAGTCTGAAAAGACAATGGGAAATTCAGACGAATTTATTGTGTACAGTACCAAGAAATTGTATCACGTGTATACACTAATATATATAAACGAGTGTTTGTGTAATGAAATTCGATTGCAATGAAATGAAAGAAGAATATAAAAAAATCGCAATTGACACTGACACTGGCATTGGCACTCGCGACACAAAAAAAAAATATAATAATTATAATAATAAGAGTTTTACCCTCACCACTCTCACAAACACTTGTCCTTTCACGCTCGCCAAATGTTGGAAACAAAAAAAAGAAAAACAAAAAAAAAATATCGTCAGTTTAAAATAAAAATGTGAATAACGAATTGCAAGGTAAAGGCCGCAATATATTAAATACACGCTCGTACACGTACACACACACATACACAAACACTTTGTATATATATATATATATATATATTGTTAATATTAATAATAAATTGTTATAAGTAATGTTACTTTGCATAAAATTCTAGTCATCGACGCAGGATCCGCGCGGCTCGATGACTACGACACTTTTGAAATGAGGTACACGCGGCCCACTAATGCACAGTCCGATCGTCTCTTGTTTCTCTCTGTCAATGCCCCCACCACTTGAAATACACGAGACTCGCCGAACTCCAGAGCGCGCGCGACGACAACAATGTGAAATGAGTGTGTGCAAGTGAGATAAAAACAAAAACAAGTCACAATACACACGTACGAATGAGAGTAAAATGAATAGAAAAAAAAAAAAAAAAAAAAAAAAATGTACATTTGCCTTTCACACTCGTTCTTTATATTTTCTCTCGTTCTAACATTCATATACGTATTTAATTTTGTTTATTTATCTATTTACTCAATATCTTAGATTCTATATATTCTCAGTATCTTCACAAAAACACACTCACACACACACACACACATAATATTAATTTGTAATTTTTTTTTTTCTCCTATTTCTCTTGTACGTTTGATACAGTCGTGTATCAACACTACTTTTATTATTAAATTTATTAATCCAATGTATTATTAAAATCTGTTGAATCTATCACTTTTATATATTAATGCAATATCAATTGATATATAAATCAAAAAATAATAATAGTAATAAAAAAAAAAAATATTAATAGATAATAAAAAATGTAAAATACGATAATAATAATAAAAAAATATATATATTTTTTTTTATATTCAAATAATATTATAGAATAGTGCAAAGATGAAACAAAAGAAAAAAAGAAGAAGAAATAGAAGAAAACAGCTGTATGGTCAGTTGTGTGTGTGTGTGTGGATGGGTATGCGAGACAACCGCGTGGTTGGTTGGTTGGTTAAGTTGGTTATGTGTGACCGTCGTGGGGGTCGCTGGCACTGTGTCACTGCCGGTGCGGGCGACGTTGGCCGACAGGACCGTCGTCGGCGCCGGCGAAAGTGAGAGTGTGGGCCGCGCACGCCACGATCGTCGTTTGTCTCTTTGTATGTGTGTTGTGTGCGTGTGTATGTGTGATACTCCAGTGGTGCATAAATGCGCTTGAGCAATACAAATTTCGTACGCGCGTAGTATACGTGTCGGCGAATCTCTTTCTCTTGTGTATCCCCTCTATACTCTACTTTGTTTTATACCGCGGCAACTCATCCAAACCGCGCGCGACGAATGTCTATATAAATAAATAAATATAACTATATATATATATTGTATGATATCTCGGCGCGCTACTTGCACAATGCGATAGAAATACACGTTAATGTAAGAAAAAGTGAGAAAAAATATATTTTACTTTTTTTCTCGTTCTCAATAATGTGCGTGTACACTTTGAAATTATGTTTAATATTTGTGTGTAAAACAGATCTGATGGTGTTTTCAGGCGCGCGCCAACTCATCGCTATGGTATATATATATATATATATATCATTCCCCCGTAAAAGGAAAAACTTACGAGACGCGTGCGCACGCACAAGCCGCGGGAAGAAACGAGTCTACTACATATGAGTAAAAGAGATAGTGAAATAAACAATTTACACGTTTCCTTTCAAATATAAAAATGCAAACATTCAAATTTATCATAATATATAATAAAAAAAAAAAGAGAAAAAACCTGAACAATAATAATTTTGTATAAATATCAGTCAATTATTATTATTTTATTTTTTTATTATTTTACAATTTATTTAATATTAAATGAGGAAAATCATCAGTAAAAATTCATTATCCATTTACGTACGATAATTCACAATAAAAAAAAAATATATATATATATATATATTGTTTTTTTCTTCTTTTCATTTTCACATTATTATATTATAATATAAATTATATTATAAAAAATTATATTTAATAAATGTAAATGTGTGGGGTACGATATTTCTATGTGTCGTCCCTGAGATTTGAAACAAACGCCCATAGCCACATCATATCCCCTCTTTTTATTTCCACCCAACATAGGAACAGGGGTGACTAAGTGCGCGGCCGCGGGTGCGCGCCCGCTATCACATGGCCTTGTCCTTGAACGCGGCTCGTGAACCCAAGAAGACTTGCCGCTTTTATCGATCAGCCCCCGCATCCCGCTTCGACGCACTCGCGCTATAATACCCATATCTATATCTATTCCAATGCAATGCCGTACCTATACATCATAAATACCAAACAACAACAACAATAATAATAATAATAATGATAATAATAAATAAATAAATAAAATCTCATATGACTGGATGAAATTAATTATTCAAAAAATAATTTTCCATTTATCTATTTTATTTTTATTTTTTATTTATTTATTTATTTATTATTATTATTATTTTTTTTTTATCCTTTTCATTAATTTATCCCTGGCCCTCTCGAGTTCGCGGCCTTTCCGTTTCCTCTTGTTTTTTTTTTTTTTTTTTTTTTTTTTTTTTTAATCAACATCACACATCGCAGTCAATGAATATCAGAATAAAATACCCCAGTCTAGAGTGGACGGGGAATAGTATTATTACAATACAGACGGGTGCATTAATAAAAAATGAAAATAAAAAAAAAAAAGTCTTTTGAATATACTAGACCGCATGGGCTGTGTGCCCTCTATTCCCCCAAAATTCTAGACAGACGATTTTACAAAGCAGGCGTTGTAGGTCAACCAGTCGAGGTCAAGGCCTTATTATTCTTTCTTTCACACACTTATAACTTTATTACTCTGTATATATATATATGTGTGTGTGTGTGGTTTTTATTTATTTTGTTTTCGTTCATTTGTTATTATGATTGTAGTTTTTATTTTATTTTTTGAAAAATAACTGCAGCACTCTGAAGAACTTTGTGCGTCTGCCCTCGGTCCTTTTTATTATCCATGCAGACTCTCACACCGGATCTCTGAACACAAGCCAGCATAGCCTGTCGGTGCGTTCGTCGTATTGCATATATATATATACATGTAAAGAACGAATGAGATGAGAGATGAAAGAGAAGAAAAAAAAAATATATATATATATATATATGAACGGATAAAGGAAGGGAGAAAATGAAAGAGTATGGAATGAATCAAAGAAAGAAAGAACCAATGCGATCTGTCTCTCGACACAACAAACGACCTTGCGTCTCTTAAAAACAGAAAAATAAAATCAAATCCACACTCGTCATGACACATACACTCATATTTATATATATATATATATACATAACGTAAGTCGATATACAAATTATAATAATTTATAATACATTCAATCGAATTACCATTGAATAAACATCATCATAAATTTCATATATAGATATTAATTTATTTTTTTAATTATATTTATTTTTAATTTTTTTATATTTTCATGCACAAGGTGAGAGAAAAATGTCGAAATAATATAAAATCGAAGTAATAATAATTGATAATTGATAATAGGACTGGAGTAGATTATTATGCGCGTTAAAAGTCACTTATCAGACGCGATGTCGATTTACGGTCGCGCGCTTGTGTCGTGTATGCGTTTAGATCTAGATGAACTTGAATTATTCAAAACCGGTCGTTTGCGGTGGTGAGTAGTAGTTGTAATATATTATTGGATAGATTATAGTATTAATAATCGTAGTAGTAGTAGTAGTAGTAGTAGTAGTAGTAGAAGTGGTAGTGTGGCGTGGCTCGTTGCAGTCTGGGTCGACACAACGACGACGGCGTATAGTCTCCCCACTACAATAACGACTCTCTCTCTCTCTCTCTCTCTATCTCTATAGTTGTATTAGGTTAGGGACACAAATGTATTATATATAGTATGAGCAAAGCACGCATGAAATGAAACAGAGAAAGAGAGTTACGATATTGTGTGACGGCAAAACGCAATATAATATTTTAGGGATAAACGTTTTTAATATATAGATTTATAGTTATATAGAAAATAATCCTGTACACGTTTTTCTATGCTCACCATATGTGTGTGTGTGTGTGTGTGTGTGTGTGTGTGTGTGTAATATATTTAGAATAAGAATAAAGGGATAATAGAAAGTGGAAGGGAGAAAAAGAAAAAAAATAAATAAAAGTTGCGAGAAGAAATTTTTGAAATGTGTCTGGGTGTATTTACTATTTTTAAATAATACTCTTGTCATTTTTTCCTTACTCAACTTGAAAAAAAATAAGAAATAAAAAATAAAAAATAAAAAATAAAAAATGAAAAACGAAAAGACAAAACTAAAGAAAAAAAAATTTTTTTTTGTTCTATTTCTTTCACGTCTTTTCGAAGAAATAACTGATGGCGTTTATTATTTTATCAAACAATTATGATGTTTATCATATTTTCGACTCATAAATAATTTTAATGTGATAATAAAAAAAAAAGAAATCATAGAGAAAGTCAATTGTTTTTGTAAATTATTTTCATTTCTAATTATCATTGTTATTATTAAGTATATAAATATATTGATAATTATATTCTTATGTTTTATCATTGATATTGTTGGATATTAATTAATAATGTATTTTTTAAACTATTGAAAAAATCCAAATACAAATAGCGGCGCGCGCCTTCAGATGACTGTATAGGTTGTGTATACAATAGAGAGTAGTGAATGTGTGGGACTGGTTCAAGTTCACGCCAGCAGCTCGAACAGGAGCCCCCCAAGGCCAAGCGGAGAAAGCCTTCCTTGTTCGCAGCAACGGCCGATATATAGGCAATGGCCCACTGCTCGACACAAGAAATCACATACACGTGTTTAAACTTGTATACAATACAGAATTTTTTTTTGTTTTTATTATTCAATTCTACCAGAAAAACAAAAAATGAAAAAAAAAAAAAAAAAAAAAAAAACACCAAAAATTAAATAAATAAAAATTCAAAAACAAGGAAAAATTGTGAATTCTATTAATATCGTTGGATTTGTCAGTAAAAAATTATTTATTTATTTATTTATTTATTTATTTATTTTTTTTTTTTTATAAACTAAAATTAATTTTTAGTGTATCACATATATAATAATATAATTTGTTAATGTATTATAAAGAATTATTTTCTATTTTTAAAAGATACAAGGACTGGATGAGAATAAAAAAAAATAAATAAAGAAAATAATAGTGTGTGGCCCCGATCACAGTCATCGAAAGTGGCAGTGAGAGTAATTGCACGTGCATATTAGAAAATTTAGATTGAAAACCCGATGCAAGAGTATTTCATTTGTTTATTGTATATATTGTTGAAACTTTTGTTTATTTACTGTTTAATAATGTAACACGCACAGTGAGAGAGTCTCAAGAAAGCGAAAAAAGAAAAAAAAAAATATACTTGATTATAAAAGGTTTATAATTGTAATTAATTCATTAACATATCTTTGTTGCAATGAATATACATAATAATCACGGCTTTCATCAATAACAATTTTTAACAAATAACAATTTTCTCACATTTCTCGAATATATTTTTAAATGAAAATAAAAAAATTAATAATAATAATAATAATATAAATATAGATTGAAAAATTGTTTAAGATTGAAATAAATAAAAATCAAAAATAAAATTTTTTTATTTATTTATTTATTTTTTCCAATATATTGACATTTATTATGATCGCCATATTTGAATGATTTCATTTTCATGTAGGGAAGTGGGTTAAGATGTCATGAACTCATTTTCCCTTTCACTATAAACGGGGCCTGTGTAAAATAAAAATAAATAAAAAAATCAGGCCCATATGTGTATATGAAAGTGAGAGTGAGAGTATAAATCGGCGTATACGCACACTCAACTTTCACTCTTTCACTCTTTCACTCTTTCACTTTCGTTTAAATAAAAGAAATGAATAAAAATAAAAGTGAACGGTAAAAATAAGGAATTTCATACAATTTTTAAATGTAATTATACGTGTACATAATTAATAAGTAAAATAATAATTATTATTAAATTATTAATTAATTAATTCAGATTGTATATGTGAATTTATTTGTGATTTTAATACACGCGCAGACACGTTTACGTTGGATTTTTTATAATGGCGACTGATGGCGCCGTTCAACTTCTCCGTGACCTTCATACAGAAACCGGTCCCAGTTTCAGGCCCTGTATCGCATTCATCTCTCGTCCCAATAGGTCCCCATATGTCTAGACGATTTGGCAGTGTACATTTGCATGAAATGTTTTTACCACCCATTCACATACATTCACACACACATAATATAATACAAAATATTTATTATATTTTTGTTTGTCTTCTTCAAATTAATTTGCAATAAATTGTCAACATTACACGCGCAATATTAATTAAAAACTTTGGATTATATTCAAAATATTTTTCATTATTAATATTATAACGAAAATTTAAAACAAAAAAAATAAATAAATACATATTAATTAATATAATTTTCTGGTTTATTTGATAAACAAAAAAAAAGTTTATGTATATTGATTAATAATTTCAATTGTCGGTATTATCTTCATTTTTTTTTTCAATTTTTTTATTTTTTATCTTATTCATTTTATTATTGCAATGCAGTTGATTTACATTTGGTCTTTCATATACACATATATATATACATATATGTACATAACGTTAACCCGGAAATATACGCACATATTTAATCTGTTGTTTGTGCTGATGTCTGTAGAAGTTTTGACATTTACGGGTCGAAAAAAAATATATATATATATATATATATTTGCACAAATACATTTTTTTTTTTATCGGCCTCCCTCTCTATCTTATTCCATCTTTCATTTATTTTATTTTTGCATTTGTTTATCTCTGATATATTTACGTCAATGCTGTATGTAGAAAATATATATATTAAATGACATGAGTGTGAGTGGGTGTTTGTCTGAGTGTGTGTGCGTGTGTGTATTAAAAGACATGCGAATGATATTGTCTGGGTCATGATTTACCGGTGAATATGAAATAAAAAAAAAATCACGAGGAGAAAGACGTGAAGACGAGGCTAATATATTTATTTTCGGCGTCGCGTGCCGTAAGATCTAGGAATTTAAGATGAAAATACAAACACATACACACACATATACACACACACACCTGTAAAACCGGTCGTGTAGGCCGCGAGTTACGGTCAGGGGACGTTTAAAAAAAAAACAACGAAAAAAAGAGGAAGGTGAAATAGATAAAAAGGAAGAGAAAGAATTATAATAAATGAGAGAAACAAATCAACGTGAAATTTATATATTGAGAGAAATAACTCGTTGTGATTATGAAAGCAGAGGAAAAAAAACAAGAAAAAAAAAATTTTTTTAAATCATTTTGAAATAATAATTATTTGATTAATTTTATTAATTTAATTATTTGATGATGATGTTAACATTTTTCTTCTTTTACTGTTCGCATTGAGATAAATATAAAATGTTGAATGAAAAAAAAAAAAGGAGGAAAATTGAACAAATTTTTTTTTTTTTTTTTTTTTTTGTCATAATGTCATCGAGAGTATTATACGTTTATATATATAGATATGTGTATATCACCTGTGATAATTTGGAGTATATGCATCATGTTGTTATTGAGAGACGAACTTTGTGTCGAATAGAGGGCACACGATTCAGATACCATATCACCAAACATCAATGCAATACATTATATTAAATGCCTTTGTTGTTTAACCTCATGACCTTCATTTACATTTTTGAATATACATTTATATAAATATATATGTATATATATATATATATTTTTTTTTTACTTCTTGTCTAAATGAATTAATAAAAAAAAAGGGAAATAAATAAATTGATTTGCAATATATTTTGAATATTTACGAATTTATTTCGTAACTTTTTTTTTTTTTTGGTTTCTTTTAATTTTACTCTGAGATAAATTATATTTTTTTTTACATATTTATATATAATAAATAAATCAATAAAAAATATGTATATGACCTGAGTTATTTTATCATCTACCAAAAAAAAAAAAAAAAAAATGAAATAAAATAAAAATAAATTTTTATCATTATTTCACGGATGAAAAAAAAAAAATTTTTGTATCCCCAACGGGTGTAACTGCAGCAATATAGATATGGAAATATCAAGTTTACACTTGACATTGAACTCGTTATCAACTGATTATATCCGGATACGACGTGCAGTCGAATGTGAGACAATTTTTATATATCTACATATTTTTTTTTTTATTTTTTTGTCCAATATTCGTATTATTATGATCATATTATGACACATCTTGCATTGACAAGAAGCGAATAAATATTTGCCCTTGCCCGTATAAATATTTATATGGATACGTAGCAAAGAAGAAGAAGAAAAAAAAAAAAAGAATAAAAAAAGTGGCAATAATAATTGTAGTAGTAAACAATTACGTGAATACAATTGAAATAATTTTTTTTTTCTTTTCTCTTTTTACAATCATACACTTTATATTTATTTGATAAGAAAAAAAAAAAAAAACAACAAAAAAAATAGAAAAAAAAATTAATAGTCATTTTATTTTTCCACTTTCACCTCTGAAAATTTATATATATAAAATAAATAATAAAATGTATAATTATTAACCAAAGTTATAATATTTTATATTGATATCGATAAATTATCTTTATTATTGTTATTCAAGAGAGGTATTTAAATCGCAATCAACTTATCAATGACATTGAAATTAAATTTTTTGTATCTATGCACATATTATATAAATGTAGAAGAAAAAAAAAAACAATTCATTAAAAATATTATAATAATAATAATAATAAAATTGTGTAATATTAATTTATATAATGAATAAAAATTAGGTAAATGAATTTATTTTAAAATTTTTCGGGTAATAATTGATGTAATGTAGAACTATTTCAATGTAAAATTGTGATATGGGGGGAGGAAATGCCAATAGGAAAGGGGGGTAGTGGTGGGGAGGGGGTGAGAATAAGTAGGGATGAGGCTATAAATGTCCGACTAGCCTCATTCTCCGAACAGTCGTCTATCATTACTCACTGATAATACTATTAAATCCTAACGTAATTACCTTTCTGAAATAAATTCAACGCAATATACAAATGCAAAATATATATAAATTTTTTTATTTTTCTTTTCTTATATATATAAATATATATGTAATACATGTACTATTTCATACTATAATATATGAATTAAATATAATTTTATAATGACAAAATACAAATATTTCAGAGTATAAATAATATAATTATTCTATATGTATTTTTGAATAATCAGAAAAAAAAAAAAAAAGAAGAACAAAAAAATTAATGATAAATCATTTTTGTTAATATTATATTCAGGTAAATATTAATTTTTTTGCGTTTAATAATCATAATTAAATAATAAATTTTATCGTTATTTCATATATTAATACTTGCATAAATAATAAATAATTAAATACAATATAATTATTTGCATTTTATTTATTTTTTCACGGATAAATTCATAATTAAAATCCACTTATGTGTCCTTGAATAAAAATCTAAATTTTACAAATATTAAAAATAAAAATAATAAATATTTATATTTAATCGTGTAATAATATTGCAATTTTGAATATATATATATATATATATATATATATGAAATATAACCGCAATGAGATATACATAAACGTAAGTGTATTCGTGTGCAGCACAGCAACCCAGACCTTAACTGTTTGTCGCGTGTACGGGGGTTGCTATGGTGATGATACGCGCGGGCTTGCAACGCCCCCGACCCTGGCGACTACAGTCCGTCGCCCTCACTTTATACCCCCACCATTTAATTTCCCGCCGCGTCCTTACTCAACCCTATACACACTCACCCCATCTCCATTATGCGCACGTTTCCCCACTTGCTCGTTCTATTCTTCTTTCACTTGTTCAACTCTCCCTCTCTACCTCTCTCACTCACCCTTTCACTCTTCCTATCGCTCTTTATTCTTCCTTGTCTCTATATACTCAATATATATATATATATTCATAGATACAGGGAAAGAACGTGACCCCGACCTTTCAGGTGGATGACCTCCACTGCACTGCAGATGCGCGCGCAATCTCATCACTCCACCACTCGTCTCACTTGCAAACCAGTCTCGCACTACCACCAATCACCCTCTAACTCGTGCAACCATTCCGAACTACCCCTGATATATTTATATATAAAAAAAAAAATAATAATAAATAAATAAATAAATAAATAAATAAAATTTATTTTTTAATTGATTAACAAACTTTTTTTTTTTTTCTTTTTCTTTTTCAATTTGACATCACGTCAATCAACAGATGATTAATAATAAAAAAATGTCTACACTAATATTAACATTCATTTTCTATGTGAATTTGTATAAAACGTAGAAATTGTTTGTTTGTTTTTTTTTTATTATTTTTATTTTTCTCTTGATTTTCTTCAGGTAAAATCGTATAAATTCAAAGGGGATTACTCTGGTCGAAGAGATAAAGTGAGGGAGATAAGGGGGTGATATCCGGATGACCCGATTAAGTGTAGCATGGGCGCAAAATGTGTACAAACGTGTGCAACAACAGCAGCAGTAGTAGCAGTAGCAGTAGGGGATGATTGTAGAAATACTACGCCTATGCGGCCAGACAGAAGACGAAGAGACGGTGGAGAAATGCGTGGAGATAGTAAAGAGAAGGGGTAAATCGACTACGAAGGGTTGCATTCTCTTACTCTCCCCCATTCTGTCTGGCTCTTTAATACCAAGAGAGAATCATCTCACACAGACACAAAGTATGTCTCTGTCATTTACGCTGGTTTTCACCATGGCCCACTCACTTGGGACGGTATCGACTTTAGAAAATGTGAGTTATACACTAAAATCCCGGAAGAGAGAATGTGAATTTCTACATGTTTTTGTTTGTTTGTTTCTGTGTGTTTGTATGTGTGTATATGGGGAAAGAGAGGGAGAGAGAGAGTATTTTACATCATTGCAGATATACACATATGTGTAATGCGTTTTTGTCTTTCTCTTCTTAATAACAGAGGAAGAAAAATTTTGATAGTGGAGCTGGACATTATTGGAATATATCGTGGCATTGTCTGGCATATTATTCATATTCGTTTCACTCGTTGGCCTCACCACTGCAATTGTTAGACCAGTTTATATACAAATGTGTGCATGTGTATGAATATAATACAAATGAAGAGTGGGAGAGGGGTAAAAGTCCAGGGAAAGACACGAGAATCAATGCCAAAAAGACAGTATCATGGAGGTGGTTATGTATGTATGTATTTTTTTTTTTTTTTACTTTTTTATTATTTATTTATTTTATTTATTTATTTTTTTTTTACTTGACTCGATTCCCAATGATATTCACATTTGTTGTGTTTGACGATATTTATCGTCACGAAAAGTTTTCCTTTTTTTTTTTTCTTTTTTTTTTCCACCCCTTTTTTTTTCATATGTAAATGATTGAATGTACAATCTCACGATATTTATTATATAATGAAAAATATAAATACAAATATGAAGTAATTATTATCGATGAGGTGTAACATTGGACACGACCTCGGTGAATGTGTTTTTTTTTTTTATTATTATTTTTTTTTTCTTTTTTATTTGCGTGTAATTAAATTTTCGGTGAGATGAAATGGTCAATAATTTTTTTCTATTTTTTTTTTTTTTTCTTCTTTTCCTGTTTATATTTTATTTCGATGATAATAATAAAGAAAAAAAAAAAAAAATTTTTTTTTTTTATGATTGTTAATTATTTTTATTTCATATCGTGCAACATGAAATTTCAAGTCTCAGTGTTATTTTTATCATATTTTTATTTTCACATTTATATAATTGAATTATTTATCTTTAATTAGTGGGTATAGAGTTATACAAAGGCGTGAAATAATTATAATAGAAAGGGGAGAATGGGTGAATGGGTGTTCAGTATTTCAAGGAAATATCAACCCCTTTCAAGAGGATGAATTCACGCCTCAAGTATGCAATTAGTCTGTCTCTTTATAAATATAAAAATATAAAATAATAATAATAATAATAATAATAATAACAAATAATAAATAATATTTTTTATATTTATATTTATATTTATATGTGTATATTCTATTTTTTTTTTTTTTTTGTTTCTTTCTCATGAAATTTTCAGTGTGTCGGTGACTTCGATCGATGATGTAATGCACGAGAGAAGAAAGAGAAAAAAAAATAAAATAAAAAGAAAAATAGAGAGTGAACCACCCCTTCAGACAATGTGGCGTCTCTTTGTCGACTTTTATATGCACCGATGAGTGTCTCTTAAGGGGACGCCAAGTTGTCTACGACTCAATAACCCCGTGACTGTATAAGTGCACGCGGGAATGGTTCGATGTTCGCTTGGGCCAATCAACCTGCATCGCGTGCAACAACACAACATCAATGTAATGGGGAAAATAATATTGCATGCACCATCGTATCTCGACGTACACGTACATATGCATAATATGTATATACATAAATGATGAATGTCGACGTTTGCAAATTGATCGTCACTATACGATAACTTACATAAATTTTTTTTTTTTCTTTTTTTTCTTTTTGTTTTACATTTTGTCACGTTTTTCGGACTCACATATAATTATTTTAATTACACAGAATTATTGACTGACCGTTGGCAATTGCAATATTAACAAACATCGTGTGTTTCACCCTGTTAGAATTTTTTTTTGGCATTTTTTTGTTTGTTTGGTTTCTTCGTTGATTATTAGTGGGGGTGACCAAAAAGTCGTGTCTAAACATGAACGCGGATAACGTAAAATTTCTCCTACGGGATTGAAACAAAAAAAAAACAAAAAAACGAGAGTATAACGAAACAAAAAATTCTTTAAATTAATAAATAATTGATATAAAAAATTTAAGAAGAAAAAACAATGGGGGTGGTGTAAAGAGGAAAAAAAAAAAAAAAAAAATTGAAAATATTTTTTAAACAAAAATTTTATATAAATTTTCTTACGCGTTCCTACTGGCTTAATTTCCGTTAACAATTTTACCAAGCTCACTGTTACACGTACTATTGCAATATACGAATGTGTGTATGTGTGTATATGTGTATGTATGTACAGATCTATGTACCAGACGACGGGTGGAGAGAGCGAAAGTTCGTCCCAGTGCCTCCATCCTGTCTGCGTTGGTATATACATCGCTTTCACCCTCTCTGCATCCCCTCTCGCCGTTTGCTATTCCCCCGTTCCCACTCTTTCCTGTCTGGCTGCGTCCTACCCTAATCCCTGTTCACACACATTCACACACATACACTTTCGCTTCGCTGCATCACCCTACCCTTCCTCACCTCCATCCACTAGTCAAAGTATGAAAAAAAAAAAAAAAAAAAAAAATTAAAAAAATTTTTTTTCCAATAATATTTATAATTAATTACTATTTATCATTGAAATAAAAATTAAAATAGATAACTAATAATCATTGCAATAATTATTTTCTCAAAAAAAAATTTTTAACAATTAATAATATTCAAATGAATTTGGGAAAAAATAAAAAAGAATAAAATACTGAAAAAATTTTTAAACAATTACACATTTTTATTTATGCATTTATTTTTATTTTTCCTATCATTTATTTTTTTTTCTCATACTTCATTTGTTTATTTGTTCAATTAATATTATTTATTTATTCGTGGTGGCAAGTAATCTCATGCAAAATTCGTGGATCCCTCACATTTACACACGGCCAATGTCTCGTACCCGCACATTTTCAATAGGTTTTTCAAGTTGGCTACCACCCCTCGTCTGGTTTACTCTTCTCCCACCACAATCCACCTCTTTCCTTCTTCATCTTCTTTACCACCACCAACAATTTTTTTTATTTCTTTTTTCCTTCCTTTCACTCTTTCCGACAAGCAGAAACTCGCACAGACAAAATTGCAAGGGGGACCGGGGGCAACAACACATGCAATAACGCGACTACGGTGGTAGCAGTGTCGGGAGGGTTGAAAAAAAATATATATATATATTTTCTTCTCTTCCTCTTCAGTACTTTCTTTCTCCTCATACAATTCGCACATACACACACACACATCTAGTCTTGATGCACCCTCTCTCCTTCATATTTTTCTTCTGCAAAATTTCTCCTTTGCTAGGTCTTTTTATCCCCACTCATTTTCCCTTATTGTCTCTCACTATTTTTTTTTTTTTTTTTTTTTTTTTTTTTATAAATATATATATTCGTTGCCCGGGTATAACGTCACCCTTCTATATTCCTTCCTGCTATTTCCTCGTAGTGCTTCATATATATGTATACAAATACATACAAATACATACATATACACATACACTCGTCTCGTTGATAGTTTGTATATGTACGTACCCTTGTATTCTCCATTTTACCACCCTCGACAAGTTTGCTGCACCGTGTGCGCCACGGTCGAATCAATACTGGCAGACATCCTAACTCACTGGAGGTCAATGCTTCGTTCCCTTGGGGCCCGTCGACCTCAACCTCCTATTCACTTACATATATATACGTATTTCTACTTCAAGTACATGAACACATACAAACACAGATACAGATAAAGAAGATAAAATACAACTGTTATATTCTCCCTGGATTTTATTCACTTTTTTTTTTCATCTTCTTCCTTATTTTAATGTAAAATTTCGCTTTCTTCATTTCACTTACAATTTTTTTTTTGTTTTTTTTTTTTCATTTGTTCAATTTTTTATTGAACAATTTAATATATAAATAGTTATAAATTTTCTTTATTTATTTTGTTTATTTTTTATTTATTATTATTATTATTATTATTATTTATATTTTTTTTTGTAATTATAAAGTGTAACGTCAACCTGTTCCAAACAAAAATTCACCTCAAACACTAAAAGTAAATGCAAAAGAGAAGAAGGGGAATAGGTATTGTGAGTACAGACTTGTCAAAACATTCATGAAATTTTTATGTATATTTATATATTTTTCTTCTCCTTTTTTTTTTTTTTTTTTTTAGTCCTCCACATTCACCAGTTCACTCCCTTCTCATCTCTATTATCTTCATCCCGTTATACACTACTATTTTCGTCTGGAAGATTGTAATGGCAATAAAAAAAAAAGAAAAGTAGGGGAAGAAAGAAAAAAATATATATAACAGGAAGAGAATTTTTTTTTGTTTTTTTTTTTTTTTTTTTTCTTAGAATATTTTCAACCCAAGAGATGAACAAAGACATTGACATTCAAATACAATCGTGAGCTTTTGTCCTTATTGTATTGTTACATATAGCACACATGTATTTATAAATTTTAGATAGTACTCGTACTATTGTATTTGAACGCGCAATGTATATAAATGTAGAATAGGAATATGGAGGGAAGGGGGGAGAATACCGTTGTGTATAAAGGATATTTTATATATTCACATCGTCATTATCATTGTCTCTGTAGTCTGGATTATTTTTTAAAAATGAAAAAAAAAAAAAAATAAATAAATAAATATAAATATAAATAAAAATATAAATAAAAATATAAAAGCTCATCGTGTTTATATTTGTATATCTATACATATTTTTCTATTTGAAATAGTGAGTGGTGAAAAAAATATTTACACTAGACCTAGAGATAAACAGTAAATGTATAAAATTACATAGAAATAATGTGATCATCAAATTGTCCTTGATGTTTGAATTGCTGCCAATCAAAATATTATTATTTATTTATTTTTTTTTTCTTTATTTTTTATAATTGTTAATATATAAATTTGAAATATTTCATGCACACACTCACGCGGTCCTTTGTTTCCTGGTAAGAGGGCGGCACCCTCTCTATGAACGCGCACGCGGGAGCATTAGCCTTATTATCCAACCCCACTTTCGTCACGGCCGATCGATAAAGAATGCAGCCCATGGTCAGGCCACATTAGACATGTACAAAGGTATAGTTTTTATATATATAAAAGTCGATCATCGTGGTAAAGTAAAAAGTGATGATATATAAATGAAAAAAAAAAAAATAATAAATAAATAAATAAATAAATAAATAAATAATATAAAAATTTTTGTCGCACTTTACATTCATCGACCCATATCCGGAGTATTGTGTGGAATTCTCGTCCTTGATCTCACTGTGTATGTGTTGTATATTGGCAACTATATACTCTCTTTGTCTCGTTCACACACGTTGATTTATATATACACGTGTGTGGATGTAGTGAAGGTAAAATGCAGACGAACTTGAAAAAAAAAAAAAGAAATAAAATTATTTCAATAATTTTTTTTTTTTATTTTTTAAAAATTTATTTTTAATACACCGAAAAAAATATAATAATTTAAATACAATTTATTTTTTATTTCAATTAATTTTATTATTTATTTATTCATTATTATTTTTTAAATATTTCAAAGTTGCAAAATGTAAACATGGAAATTATAATAAAAGGCCAAGTCTCTTTCTATAATCTTTATTATTTTATTTTATTTATTTTTCTCGTTTTTATTTTCATTTCACGCTTCACTTTGAGACAGTGATGAAAACAAAAAAAAAAAAAAAAAAAAGAAAAAAAAAACGCAAAATAATAATAAATAATAAAATAAAAAAATCCAGATTATTCTGTATGTGTTTGACCGCGACGATAGGACTATACAAGATAATAACAACAGCATTTGCTTTGATGTAAATATGCCCTATCTATAAATAAATATACATACACAAATGCACTTATATAGACACACATACACCCACACTCAAAGACACGTATATGGGAATATGGAAAAGTGACGCAGCAGTGAATATTTACAGAAATATAAAATGATTTTTCACTTTGCCATAATTTATATCTGATAATTTTTTCATATATATCAATAAATCATTTATTAAATTTTTTTTATTCATTATATCTATTTATTTATTTATTATTATTCTTATTATCATTAATATTTTTTTTTTTTCATTTTTTGAGTTATTTCATATTGAATTTAAAAATGCCACCGTACACAATAAAAGAGTGAGAGGAAAAATTTAATATCCTAAAATATTATAAATTTTATATAAAACCGAAATAGTTTATAACACGATATTATTTTATATATATTTATATTCATCGTGGTGTTGGGTGCGTTCATCCAGTTCAAGGTTATCAAACATGTACAAACAGACATTTACAGTTGTTCATGTATATATATACATATACATACGCCGAAAATACATCCCTCTTCGTAGTTTATATATAAATATACTCACGCGTAAGTATAAAGAATAAAAGAATAAGCGAGAGAGAGTAAAGGAGAGATCGGGAGTATAAAACGTTGAGATATTTGGTGCATCGCCTACTAACCTTGCTCCACACTTTAAAAATATATATCATATATATATACTTAATTCAATTCTTTTCCACTTATTTCACCAGATATTCCCGCCACTCTCACCCCAAAAGGAAAAAAAAAAAAAAAATTCAAATAAAACTCCAATTTTTTTTTTGTTTTTTTCCGCCTCTCTCTCTCTCTTTTGTTTACATATAAAAACTATTACATAAATATTTATATGTATAATAATTATAATAATTATTTTATTGATAAATAATATAAAAAAAAAATTCACTCGTTGGGGATTTTTTTTTTTTTTATTATTTATTTTCTTACATGTGCGTGAATCAAATATTTGCATCACACATAAATAAATAAATAAATAAATAAATATATATATATATATGAGATATATGAGACGCAAGGTGATAAGGTTACTCCACAATAGATTCGTTGACCTTTAACAATGTGCGCACCCTTGGCTCACACTAAACGATGTCGTCGTCACTTTCTCTCTTTCTCTCTCTCTCTCTCTCTTTCCCTCTTCCTCTCTACCTCATTTATTTTTCTGTCATTCTCACACACTGTCTTACCAAGCTCCATAAAGATATCCCGGGGAGAGGTGAGATTCTTAGTCTTTGTCTCGCGTGTTCAACGAGCCATTGAACCCAAGCCTGAGGACAATACACTTTCAACTGCGCTTCACGCACCTTCACATTTTATATAGTGCATTCAACTAAATATATATATATAACAATCGTACATGTCAATATAGATAGTATTATATAAAAATAATGATTGCCGTAAATGAATATTCGTTATTATATATTTATGTCTGACTTTATTCGACTATTACTACTAAGACGAAATGTGTATGAGATGGGGAAAAAAAAAAAAAAAAAACAAACAAACAAAAAAACAAGTACAATTTATAAAAATACACATAACTTCAATGCCATAAAATATTTCTAATCCCATAATATTTTTATTATCAGTAAAATATACAATTTAAATATTAAAAATAATTATAAAAAATTTCTTATTTAATGTTGTATAATAAAATTAAATGAAATAATGATATACATTAATGGAACTTTCCATCAATGAAATAAGTCACAAATTCAAATACATACACCCACACACACACACACATATTTGTGTATATTGCAATGGGAATTTTTATATATACAGAAAAGAAAAAAAAAAGGATAAAATCTTTTACGTTGTACACGCGCACGGGTCAAGGCCGTATCCTTTTTGCAAACTGACTCATGGATCCACGGTAATATTGTAAATGCAATAAAGAGTAAGAGAGTGACAACACATTGATAATAAAAGAGAGAAGAAAAGTATGTGTGTGTGTGTGTGTGTGTGTGTGTGTATTATAGAGAAAACGTGAGAAAGGAAGATAGAGAGATTGAGATAAACGGCAATGGAAAAGAGGGAGGGAATGTGAGTGCATCGAACTCAATGACCGTTGCAGCTGCAAGTATGGGCAGGCCACATCAAGTAAAGTCGTTGCTGCTGCTGCTGCTGCTGCTGCTGTTGCTGCAAAAGCTCTCTCTTTCCTCTTCTCACTAAATCTTATTCACTCTTTGTCTCTTTCACTCTCTGATTCGTTTGTCAGCCATTTGCTCTTTCGTTTTCTCGTTTCTGCTTGTATTACACACATTATCATCATCATCATCATCATCATCATCATCATCATCTTCATACGTCCTCTTATATACATTTATGCGTTGCATTCGGCGAGTCTCGGATAACTTCGGTCTTGGCATTCTCCCGTACATCAACCCCGTTTGGATACAGATCGCCCTGTAGTACTCGCAAAGAGGTAGAGAGAGAAAATGAGGATGTGTGTGAAAAGGAGGAGAAGAGACATAATAGCAATGATGATGGGAAATGTTTGTGAGGTACATAACCGCATTGAGTGCAATGTGCCCAAACGTCACGCGAGTTATGCGTTCACGAAACAGAGAGAGAGAGGAAGAGCGAATGGATCTACAGATTATTCATAATTATATATATACACGTGTATATGTTTTATAATATTCAAAATTAATTTATAAATTTCACTTTTTTTTTTTTTATATAATAAAAAATTGAAAAAGAAGAAAAAAAATTGGAGATTATAATTCAAAATGAATTATTTATTTATTTATTTAGTTATTTATTTATTTATTGTAATTATTTATTATTTTTTAATTAATTGAAATATTTTTGTATTGAATTTTTATAGTTTGATATATATAATTTGTATTTATAAATATTTCGTTTTTTTTTTTGTTTATATTAGTTAAAGTTATATAAATGTTTATGTGACATTTTATATAGAATGGAAAATTGTTTGAGCGCCGCTGGAATAAAGGGCCGACGCACTGCAAACTGCAAAGGGTGAACGCACTTTGCGTCATTTTGCACACGTACACAAGCGCACATTAAAATGTATATATATATATATATATATATATATATATATATATATATTGTTAGTATATGTGTATTTATGTGCAGGAGAAAAAAAAAAAAAATATTATTCGCAAGAGAATAACGAAAATATCTGTATGTGTACAGACACAAATGCGAGCTATTACACGTCCTAACTCGTTTACTCATTTATATATGTGAAGTCAATGCAGGTATATAAAAACACGTACGTGTATATGTGAATTTGTTTATGAGTATTGGATGATTGCACGATGCTTATACGGATGCAATAGGCCGCATGGCGGACACCATGTGCATTTATATACATATACATATATATATATATATATATGTATATATGTATTTGTGGAGAGTGCAGCAGTGGAGATCACTGTCCCCTTCCAAGGCCGCGGGGCCACCGCCCCAGTGAACCAATTGCGATACTTTTCTGTCTCTTCGTTACGAATTTTTTTTTTTTTTTTTTTTTTTTTTTTTCTGATTAATTTATTCATATATACATATTTTTTTAAACTTCAATCACTCTCAACGAAGCAATTATTTATTTATATAATTGATTATTTTATTTGATGCATAAAAAATGTAAAATCAAAATTTTTTTTGAATAAAAAAATTACGGAAATTCGTAAACGAGAGTAAAAAAGAAAAATTCGAATAAATTACGACATTTTATTTTTATTTTTATTTTTTTTAAAATAATATATTTTATATATGACAATAATAAAATAACAGATGAGATTCGAGATAGTATGAGGAAAAAAAATAAAAAATAAAAACTTGTGAAAGTTTTAAAAAAATTTATTAAAATCCCCAGGAAATGCGTTTGAAATTGGG
Organism: Dinocampus coccinellae; assembly: GCA_963920625.1. Lineage (NCBI taxonomy): Eukaryota > Metazoa > Arthropoda > Insecta > Hymenoptera > Braconidae > Dinocampus > Dinocampus coccinellae. Next base: position 17,478,155 of record OY987185.1, read on the forward strand.
AACCTTCAGACTTGGAGGGGATTGACCCAGACACCCCCTCCAGAGACTCAACTATATCCCTCTCTTGAAGTCTCTGTTTCACTCTACATACTCTCTTTTTAACTTTTTTTATTTTTTATTTTTTATTTTTTATTTATTTATTCTCTTATCCACCCTTTCTCTCATTCTCTCTCTTTTCCTTCATGACGGGTTTCCGTTGCTTATAGAACCCCATATTGGATATAACTACAGGGATAGGGTGTACAAAACCCCATTGGATTCGTTGGATAGATACAACACATGAATACCCACCCACTTATTTGAATTCATACACATAAACACACACACACACACACACACACACACATTATTAAGTGACATCGTCATATACCGTTTGAAATATCAGTCGTTGAAGGGGGAGTGATGTAACTTTGTTCTATACCGTCTCGCAAATTTTTTTCTTTCTTTAATTCTTTTTTTTTTTTTAATTTTTTTTTTTTTATATTCAATATATATATATATATTTGAACACGTGACAATCCTACAAAAGTAAAAAAAGAATACCCATATCAGATCAATAATAATAGAAAAATGAAATGAAGGGGAAAAAAAAAATTTTTTTTTTTATTTATAAAATATTAAAATAAATTCTAGAATGAGGAGAGAAAAAAGACAACAACAACAAGCATGAAATAATTGATAATCAATGTGGAGGCTGCTTATATATATATATATATATATATATATATATATATATATTGTGGTATATGAAATATATTGAGCGTGACATGTGAGGGAAAGAAGCGTACAAGAGTGAGAAAGTATGAGAGATTGGAATAGAAATGAAGGGTGAGGTCGCGTTGGTGTAGTTGACCCAACGACCGCTGTAACCTTGCCATGTTTCTTTATTATACATATACAATATTGTGCACACATGAAATAAAATTGTTCAGTGAATTTATATATGCACACGTGTATGTGTGTGTGTGTGTGTGTGTGGGTGGGTGGGTGGATGGGCGTAAATTTAATCTATATATTTCAAATACAATCAATGAAATCGAAATGATGAGTGGAGGTGGGGAAAATCTATTTTACATTCATGTCTTGAATTATTCTACACAGTTCAAAAAAGTATCGCAGTATAAATAATATAAATTTGTATATTGTAACACAATATATATATATATATATATATATATAGAATGAAGGATCGAGGGTTCGATGATCCAATGTTCAATATACATTTATAAAAGATAGTGGCATTGTACCATCAAGGCTAAATACAATTTTATTCATGCATGAATATATAAAATAAATTGCATCTTAATTATCATGTATTGTTTCAATATTTTTTTTTTTTATTCGTCTTCTTTTTTCTCCTCCATTATTTATTTTATTTATTTATTTATTTATTTATTTATATGATATATATACTTTTTTTTTTTTTCCAAAGCGCCAAACACATTGTTTTGCATTGAATGGTAAAATTGACATTGTCTTGCGCACGAATAAATAATTCGTGAATGTAATTGATATTAAATGCCATCTGTTTTATATGCTACCAAGTATTTATTATAATATATATAGTTGTACATTCTACATTTATTCATAGATAAAATTTTTTTCTGTTTAGTTTATAACTGACAACTGATGAATTACCATTTTGTGGAAAATTTTTTCATGAGTATAGTAGGAATCTGTGTTAGTAACTGATGTATTTATAGATCACATGAATTTTATCATGATGATAATGAAAAGTGAATTTTATTGAAAAAAAAAAATTTTTTTTTTTTTTTCTTATTTGCTTATTGTTATGGTAACATGTTTTGATGTGTTTAATTCATTTACAGTGTCAATTTGTGTTGAGAATATAAGAAAGATTAATTTTTTTTTCGTTTTTTTTTCAATCTCATAAATATTTTTATTTACAATTTAAATAATGCACTCTAAACAAATAAATTATAATAAAAAAGTATTGATGCTAAATATATTTGTGATAATTACAATAAATTTCTTCCTTTTTTTTTTCTTCATAATTTTTAATATTAATATTTATAACTATTTATTTACAGACAAAAAAACGTCAATTGGAATTGATAATTTCCAGAGATGAATTTGATCGTTACACGGATTTTAAAACGCATGCAGAAAAATTATCGGATATTGCAAAAAAAAAAGCTGAAAAACTGATTCAATTGAAAAAATTATCACATGAAATAACGAAAGATTGGGAAAATTCAATTGATACAATTCAAAAACGTCGTCGTAATAATTTATTATCAAGACGTGGAGAAATTGAAAATACAAAGGTTAAATTAATGAAAGAATTAAGTGAAAAAAATGAATTAGAACGAGCGGAAATTGTTAAAGAAGCGCGAAAATTAATTTTATACAGGAAGCCACAGTATCGGTTGATAAATCGTGCATTGCACGCATCAGAGGTCGGTTCAATTGAAAATAATAAAAAAAATGTGAAAGTAGCGAGGAGAGAACGACGGGTGTGAATAATAAATAAATTATTTAGTTTGAATCTGGTAATTGTTCAGTGTTACAGGGAATTAAATGCACAATTGGATTTTAAAAAAGAATTGATGGCATTGGAGGCGAGTGAAGAACAAAAATATATTGACAATGTGAAGATCAAAGCGGAAATTTATTCAAATCATGAGCGAAAAAAACGTGAAGATGAATTCAAGAAGAAACAAAAATATGGAATTGAATTGAAGAAACAGTAAGTTTTTTTATAATTAAAAATAATATAATGATTAATTAATTATAATTAGAATTGAAGGTTCAATATTAAAATCACGTCATCATGAATTGGAAGAAATTAATGCCGACAAAGAAGATTTAAACAATATGATTAAAGAATTGCAATTAATTGAAAAGTGTGAAGCTGATCAGGTAGAAATAAGAAAAAATAATTATTATCGTCAATTATTATATTGGTATATATATTAATTTAATTATTAATTTATTTATCAGGCAAAAAAACGAAAAGATGAGGCTAAAAAAAATTATTTAGAAGCAATAGAGGAAAAAAAACTTATCAATGAAAAAATTAAAAGTGATGAACAATTGGAAAATCAATTAATTGATGCATATGTAAAAGCAAAAGATCATTTGAATGAAATAACAGAAAAAAAATGGAAACAATCACAAGCTGATAAATTACGTCGGACCGAATTACTGGGTGCAGTTTAATATTTCAATGACCAAAAAAAAAAAAAAAATAAATAAATAAATAAATAATTAAATGATATAATTATAAATTATTACAGCGGAAAAATGTGCGACACTCTATGATATGAATCAAAATGAGGCAGAGGAAAATTTGAAAAAAACTCGTGAATTGTGTAAACAAATTGAATTGGAAAAATTAAAATCAAAACGTATAATGCAAGATAAAATGCGTGCAGATATAGAAAAATATCAAAAAGAATATTCAAGAATAAAATCAAAAAATCGTGAAGAGAAAAAACATTTAATTGTATGGGAAACATTGCAACGTTTCAAAAGAGATGAATACAATAAAGAAATGAAATTGAAAGAATTGCAGTGGGTGAAGAAAAATAAAATGGAAATGGCGCGTGATTTGCGAAAGCAAATGGTAAAGCAAAAATAAAAAATAAAAAAAAACAAAAAAATCTATATATGTGTATATAACCAATAATAATATTATTACCATATAATTTCTTGAACCATAAACATTAATATATCATTGTTCTTATTATTTTTATTATTATATTTTTTCTTGTATTTTATATAGGAGGAGCGAGAGGCGGCACGTAAACGAGAATTAATTATGGAGGATGATTCAGCGTACATTAAATCTGCCCTTGAACGAACAAATGAAAAAGTGTTGGATTATGGTCATGAAATACTTGAAGAATCCAAGGGTGTACGACCCCTTTTTCCAATAATAAAAGCAATTGAGGTATTAAAAATTATTATTTTTCTTTTTCATATAAAATTCATCTAATCACATCCGTTATATTCTTTTAATTGCCAATTAATTCTCTATTATTTTATTATAATCATAATAATAATTATTATTATATTTATTTATTAATATCTTCCACCAGACATTTAAAAAAGATAATGGTCTCATTCCACCAAGAGAATATGATGAATTTGAGTCGGATGAAGATGAAAAATGCCGAAAAAAATTACATATACAAAAATTGCCATCACACGATGCATTTTATTTAGGATAATTGTCAAATACAAATAATAAACAATAAAATAAAATAATAAATCAATAAATAAATAAATTATATTTTTATATTTTCCCATCTCTGAATATTTTTAAGTAAATGCAGAGTAAGAAAGAATTAAAAAAAAAAAGAAACGATTTTCTTTTGTGTTTTATTTTCATTTTTTTTTTTTTTTTTTTTTTTTTTTTCTCAACGACAGTTTGACTTCAAGTGTTGATAGAGGTTACATGTGATTTTTTTAATTATTGATGAAATAATTTTTAATAAATTAAATATATACATATATTTATTTATGTGTATAAAATGTCGATTAATCGATTGGCAAATGAACCAATACCGCGATTTAAATCAAAATTCATGCCACCGTATATGAATTTTGTCAATGCAGGTTTATCAGGGTAAAAAAAAAACTAAAAAAAAAAAAAAAATATTTATCTGTCTATTTAATATAATTGATAATGATTATTTTTAACATTATATATATTGTAATGAAATTAATTTAGTATGATGGCCACTTGTGTTGTACATCCAATGGACGTGGTTAAAAATACAATGCAAATGAGTGAAGTAAAATTGTCAATTGGCGAAACGATTGTGAAAATAATATCTACCGGTGGTCCAGTAAAATTTTACGCTGGATTATCCGCTGGTTTACTCAGACAAGCAACATATACAACAGCACGATTGGGAATGTTTAATCAATTGGGTGATATGTACAGGCAAATAATTCATAATTTCAACCAGTAAAATGAATAATTAATATTTTTTTCTTATTTTTTTATTTTTCATTTTAATTTATGTATAATTTAATTTTTATTTAATTTCACAGATCGAAATACGAGAAGACACCGGGATTTGGTACTGTGACATCAATGGCAGCAATGGCTGGTGCTAGCAGTGCATTTTTTGGAACTCCAGCGGAAGTGGCACTTGTCCGAATGACATCTGATGGTCGACTACCACTTGGTAATTTTTCTTTTTCATTGTTTGATTGATATTTTCCATTATTATTATTATTATTATTATTATTGATATTATTTTTTTTTTGTTTTTATTATTATTTAGAGCAGAGAAAAAATTATAAAAATGTTATTGATGCATTTGTGAGAATAATTAAGGAAGAGGGTGTTACAGCATTATGGAGAGGTACAATTCCAACAATGGGCAGATCAGCAGTGGTAAATGTATCGCAATTAGTCACTTACAGTCAAGCAAAAATATTAATAAACACTCACATTAGTATTTCTGATGGTATACTATTACATTTCTCTGCGTCAATGTTATCAGGAATAATTACCACATTTAATTCTATGCCATTTGATATTACAAAAACACGGTATGATTATAAAAAATTATAATATCTATTTATCTGTTTATTTATTTATTTGCAATTGATGTAATTTTTATTATTTTTAGTATACAAAATATGTCGGGAACGGATAAATCACCGGGGATGATAACATTGATGATGAGTATTGCAAAAAATGAGGGAATTGGTGCACTTTGGAAAGGATTTTGGCCAACATATTGTAGAATTGGTCCACATACTGTTATAACATTAATTGTTAATGAAAAAATTGCTCAATTTTATCGTGAATTCATGATGAAATGAAATAACAAATTTATAGATTTACTCCTTTTTCTTTTCGCTCTCACTTTTTTTTGTTGTTTTTATTCGATGCAGATTTTAGATTGACGTCAATTAAATGTAGCGAGATATAATTCTTGAAGTCGTTCCATTGTGATCATTAGTATAGCAGAATTTGTGCTGCCTCTTAAATAATATGGCAACATTCCACGCCACAAACTCAATATACCACTTTGTTTTGATATTAAAAATAATATCTTTATCATACCTGGTCGCTTTGTACCTTGCCAATCCTGAATTCTGATTTGTCAAAGAAAAAAAAAAAATATATATTTTAACAGTGACACATGATAATTGTTTTTCTTCTTTTTTTTTCTTTTTTTTTTTTTTTGCATTACAGAAATAAACATTTGGCTTACTTGGTTTTGGCCAAATCTATTGGATGTGATGTAAAACTTGTGATTACACCAGAGATTAGAGACGATGACAATTGAAGAGCAATTCCAGGCTGGAAAAATCCTAAAATAAAATATTCAATATCATCTTATTGATTTATCAAATTGAAATAAAATACTTTTTTGATGTTTTATTTTTTTTTTTTTTACCACTGGCCAATAGTTCCATTCTTATACCGGAATAAGTACCAAGATTTATTCCATTAACAATAGCTGCTCTTCCCATCGTTGGTACAGTACCGCGCCACAGTTTAAGAAATCCCTCATTTTCAACAATTGTCACAAGTCCAATAAATGAATTTTTATAATTCCATCGTAATTCTGAAAATTTTTTTTTACAAATTTCACGATTTTTATTGTAAATTATTACAAATAAATAATTATTTTTTGTTATAATAAATTACCAGGTGGATGTCGTACGTCTGATATCATTCGTATCATAATTAAATCAGCAGGTGTACCAATAAATGAACCAATTGCACCTGATAACATTCCAATTGCAATTAATATTGGATATGTTGGTCGTCCAATTTGTTTTCTATATGAAAAAAAATATATATATATAATATGTAAATTAATAATTATCAATGATAAATCATTTTATATGTATAAATAAAGTTTTTTAAATTATCAACTCACTCATAATAATCTAATAGTGTATGATAAATTCCAAGTCTTGTTGTGGAATATGTTATTTGACGAAATATTGCTGCTCTCAAGCCAACATAAAATCCAGAAATCCCCGTATGATATAATGTTTCATTTACAATTGATCGTAATGATGAATTGGTTGTTTGCATATGGATTTTCAAAACATCCATTGGATGTGTTACAATTTGACTTGTACACCTTGATCAGTTTTTTTTTTTTTTTTTTTTTCGTTTATTTTTCTTTACAATTAAAATATATCTGAAAGTCAATGTCAACCTCATTGATGCTTAATTTTTATATATTAATATTCATTTACCCAGATAATCCACCGATCAAAAAATTTCCAATTGTCGAAATTTCTTTTGATTTTATGTCATCCAATGTTTTATTATTTATTTTCATTGATTCACTCTCGGGATTCATTGTATCTAAATTTTTCGAATTTAAAGTTTAAGTATTCACAAATTTTTTTTTTTGATTTTTTTTATACATGAAAATTATGAAAAAAAAAATAGACCACTGTGAAGTTGACATTAAATTCAATTGTTTTATTACATTTGAAAGTGATGTAAAAGAAAAAAAAAAACAAACAACCAAAAAGAACAGGACGTAGGTGAATTGGACAGGTAAAGAAAAAATTCTTACTGAAAAGTATTTGGAAATCTTTTTAAATATTTATAATTTGTGACACTGGATACGGAAAAGTATTGAATGTAATATAAATTTCATGGCTACCATAATCTTTTAGAAAAATACCAATCCCACCAAGTGGTAATTGTATATCTGAAAATGTTGGTCGTGCATCAAAGAATGGAACTGTCCTCTGTTCACCGCGTATTTTTATTTTTGAACGAATAAAATCTACATATTGATTTGATTGTGAATCTGGTGGTTTCCAGGTCAGTTCAGATGAATGAGCATCACGAATTTCATTATCATAATAATTAAGCCTAAAAAAATTATTAAACATCGTTATATTAGAATTATATGAAGAAAAAAAAAAAAAGAAAAAAAAAATTATTATATTCATACTTTAATCGATTGTAGTTTTTTAGTTTTGGTTTCATCATTTTTGATGTAACCCAAAATGAAGTGGCTTTACCATTTTGGAAAATAATCAATTCATTGGTGTACGTATTATAAAGTGTCGCACGAACCTGAATTTCAATTGATTTCCAATCCATTGACTCAGGATTATGAGGTCCAAATTTAATACCTTTAAATAATATCAAATGAAATAATAATTATTACATTAAAAATAAAATTTCAAAATGAATATTATTATAATAAATAATTCACCAGTAACAACATATCCAACTGGTAAAATAATATCATCTAAATTTAATGTTTTATGATTAGTATTAATATTAACATAGTCAATTCCTTCAATTAACAATTTTGTTTCTTTAATTGTATTTCCATCAATGTAAAATTTTATCTCACTCGACTCATGGTAATATAATTTTTTGAATTCTTGCAATGGTTTCCATGTTGAATTATTATTAATCATAAATTTATTTAATTTATCCAATTGTCCTTGTTCTATCTGAATCTGTATCATGTTATTTTTCTCAACAAATTTAACATTTGTCACTACCCTGTATATAAATAATTATAATTAATTATACAATTATATAATTAACTATGTAAAAATATTATATAATTTTGAATATTATTTATTACATACATATTATTTTCAATATCAGAAATTTGCTCCATAAAACTAATTGTATTAACACCATCAATCATTGGATTATCCAATGGACAAGTGCGAACACACATTTCACTAGAGTATTGCGGTAATTTGAATACATTTAACTTATCCAATGTTATTCTAATCAATACTTTATTTCTACATGAATTCTCAGGTACAGAATCATCGTATTTATAACTTGACAATTCTTCATACCGTTGCGAATCCGTAATATTCTAAATGATAGAAAAAAAAAACAAAAAAAATTAATTATAATTTTATATTACCCAATATTTTTATATTTCATTGTCATTTATTCCGAATTACTTTATTGCAAATTTCTTCAACCGCACCCGTCGATACACATGAATTTACCAATTCAAAATACGTTTCACCTTTTATTGAATTTGACGCAAGACACTGATAAATACTTTTTCGAGAATTATCCATTGCATATTTTAATGATTGTAAATATTGCTCGACATTGAACAAAAGACGTTTTTTCTTCTCATTTATATTGAGCTCTGTAGCATCTGAAATACCAAAAAAAAAAATCATCTAGATATCCCAATCATAATATTTATATGTATCTGCTAGTTGATTTGGAATGGAAAAAAAAACATATACAACATTTTTATATTTACCAGTATTGTAAACTTGTGATATTAAAAGTTCACTGTCGGTTTTATTATAACTCGAACATCCTTCTGTTGACAATGGAATAGAAATGATTTATATTAGTAACATAAAGATATGAAAATAATTGTTTGATTGAGAAAAAAACAAAAAAAAACAAAACAAAATTATTATATACCACAAGTGTAACATAACATTAGTACGTAATCCGTAACATCCATCATGAATATTTGTAATTCACTGATAATAATATGATAAAAGAGATGAAATAATGATAATTGCCATGAAAAATTTTTTTCATCACACCACAAAACTCGATCCATTGCCTGCACAATTAATTAATCAAATAAATATGAGAATGAAGATTTTTGTTTTGTTTTTTTTTTTTTTTTCAATTGAATAATAATTATTAATGCGATTGACCTTATAAATTGATACAGCGTCAGTAAAAATACTCTCCTTCACTTCATTATAATCAGGTAGGTAACGCATTCTCATATATTCCGATATTGATTTTCGATTGATAATACGTGTACATATTTTATTCACATGAAAATCATAATTTAGATTTGTCAATTGAGTTGAATTTATTACGTCAATTTGAAAATTAATGAACATACGATCGATAATGAAAAAATAACGTTCAACATCATGTAAATGTTCCTTATCTTTTTTCTTCATCATATTATATATTTTTATCGTTTCATTTAACTGTTGAATTGCCTTTTGTATTTGTAATATTGTAATTGATGGATTTTTTTCCGTATTTTTATCATTTTCATTCGATAAAATACAACTTTTATCTTCTATTATACTCATCAAACTCTCAACATATTCCTTTACTTCATCGACATTAATTGGAAATTGTGAAGTACCAAAAACCACCTGATGATGATAAATTAAATTAATCGTAAATGAAATGATTAAAAATCCAATCATTTTTTTTTTCTTTTTTTATTATTTAAAGTGGAAACGTTTGATTATTTAATTTATGTACAATTATAAAATATTTTAAATGATGAAAATTATTATTCTAAAACTGAATAAAATTTATTGAATTTATATTCGAAAATATTTTGCCAACACAATACAACATCATATATCAATCGATTGAATCAATTATTCACTTATTCTGTAAATTAATTTTTCTGTTTTCCGTACTGCTACTACTCTATCATTTATCTTATTAATTTGTTTAAAATTCAATTTCACGATATACGTGTCTCGTACGGCTCATTAAATGAATAATTTATTCAAGATAATCATTTAATACAATGTAAACATGTTTAAATATATATTTCATTTTTTATCCTGAAGAGGAGCTTGGGTAGTGGAAAAGTATTTTGATTTATTTTCTCTCCTGTAGAGGCGCGTGAATCAATGCAAGACCGCCACATATTATTATTTCAAATTCTAGATAGCAACGCCACCACATCAAGCAAACTACAGAATTTTTTTTTCACTTTCATTTTAATTTTTTTTTTACTTTTTAGAAAATAATTCCACGCTAACCTCACTTCACTGTCAGCTGATGGCATAATGCTTTACGTATCATTGCAAATATACGAAACAAGCTACAGAAATAAGTTATATCTGTCGTTAAATATTTTACCGTCAATCGGTGACACTATACATTAATTCTCAGGAAGGTCATTGTATGATTAGAGGTCGTGCGGTTGAAAGTAGAGCGAATTGTTTTATTTTTTCTCTTATTTATTAATATTATTATTATGCCTCTCTAATTGTCGTCAAGTGGTTGATAGAGACCGGTCATTTCGCTCAGTGTAGTCTCTCAAAACAATTGTTTTGTCATCATTATTATTTTTATTAATTGAATAATTTGAATTTTCGTTTGCTGGTTTTTTGATTTTTTTTTTTTTTATTTTTATATATGAGAAATATTAATTATGGCTAATCAAAAAAGTGACATTATGTTGCCTAATAGTATTAAATTTTTTATTGGCGGTACTTCTGGGTAAGGAAATTTATTGAAATACAAAAATTTTTATCAAATTTATTCAATGTTCAAAATGTATTTAAAAACAAACAAAAAAATTAATTATGAATTATTGTTTACAATTATATTTATTATGTATGGATAAATATTTATTATATTTATTTATCTAGTATGGCTGCAACGTGTTTCGTTCAACCTTTGGATCTCATCAAAAATCGTATGCAATTGAGTGGAACAAAAACATCAACATTCAATGTGATATCATCAATTGTGAAAAATGAGGGTGTAATGGCAATGTATTCAGGATTGTCTGCTGGATTATTGAGACAAGCGACATACACAACCGCCAGACTGGGAATATATACATGGTTATTCGAATTGGCATCGTAAGTTGATAGAAAAAATATTTTACCAAAACTTTTTTTTTTAATGGTAATTTAATACAACATATTTATCTTTTAGAAAAGAAAAACAACCAAATTTCTTCGTTAAAGCAGCATTGGGAATGGTAGCTGGATGTTGTGGAGCATTTGTTGGCACCCCCGCTGAAGTTGCTCTAATCAGAATGACCGCCGACGGGCGATTGCCCGTAGGTACGTTCAATTAAATTAAAAATTGATATCATAAATTTCCAATGGACTTTGATTATGATAATTTTTGTTTTGTTTTTTTTTTTTTTTTCATTTTAATTCTCTTTGTTATTTATAGCTGAACGACGGATGTATAAAAATGTTTTCGACGCTCTATTGCGAATAATTAAAGAGGAAGGTTTATTTACACTGTGGCGAGGAACTATACCAACAATGGGCCGGGCAATGGTGGTAAATGGCGCACAATTAGCATCATATTCACAAGCAAAACAAGCATTACTTGACACTGGATATTTCCAAGAAAATATTATGCTGCATTTTACAAGCTCAATGATAGCGGGACTGGTAACAACTGCGGCTTCAATGCCAGTTGATATAGCAAAAACACGGTGAGAATAATAATTATAAATTTGTATTTATTTATTTTTTTGTTTTTATATATTTGTACAAATTATTTTGTTTTATTTTATTTCTTTCATTTTTTAGAATTCAAAATATGAAGATGATCGATGGAAAACCAGAATATAAAGGTGCCATTGATGTTCTCGGTAAAGTTGTACGCAATGAAGGAATTTTTGCATTATGGAAAGGTTTCACTCCATATTATGCACGTCTTGGTCCCCATACAGTACTTACATTCATTTTCCTTGAACAAATGACGTCATCGTATAAAAAATATTACTCGTAAATGCTTCTTTTTTTTTCTCTGCGTCTTATAGATCTATAAAACAAGTAATAAATAACGGACAAGGAAAACTATCAGAGAAAGTAATGCCAGCAATTTTTCAATAACTCTGAAAAAATTTAATTTCAATATATTTTTATCATTATTTTTTTTTTTTTATTTTTTTTTTTCTTTGCATATTTAACGATCTACATGAAGGAATATATTTATTGCAGTAAACATACTAATATTCCAAATATTCGAATTCCAATTCTAATATAAACGAAAAAATATTTTTTTACCTCATATTAATTTTATTCCATTACGATACTTCAATGAGCTTTCATAAAAAAATTTCCATCTACTTAACTAATAACAAATAGATATTTATTTTTATGACAATTATTTTCTTTTTTTTTTTTTATTGTATTGTTTATTTATTACTATTATTTCTTTCCATTAATAAAATTCTTTTTTTTTTTTGTGATTTATAAGTTTTATGACACAGTGGAACATTGCATTCTAATTTACAATAAACATTCTCAAGGCCTCAATTAGTTCGTCTGGCACGACTCAATTTTTTTTTTTTCTGATAATGTAGTGTATAAAACACATGTAAAATATTTATTTTTTTCTTCCTTGTTTATAGATATAACGTATCAATATACATAAATATAATATAGTTCTTAACAGGTATCAGAGTTTATATTTTATGCAGGTCTGTTAATAATTTATTTCACTAACGAAAACAAAAAAGCTTATTTTCTCTGTAGAAAAATCTTTGTAATTATTATATTCATAATAGTTTGTAAAATGGAAATATATGTAAACTGGAATAAAAAAAAAACAAAAATTATAATAATACTTTTCAATTGATTAATAGCTTTCTATATCAGATGTTTTTTTTGACACAGGCAATCCAGTAATGAATCACTTTTATTTATTTATTATTTTTTTTTTCTTTCAAATTTTAGTATTCCGACATTTATGCAAATACACTTGCTCACGTCTCCATTTAATATTTTTGTCATTTAAAAGTTTTGGAGGTAAATTATTGTAACGGAATTTTTTTTATTCAATAATAGATTTGATAATTATAAAATTATTCATGTAATTTTAGTGGTAGAAATTTTGTTTATATATCATGTATTCGAATATTGGCATCATTGGATTTTGTAAAATATTCCAATGTTGGCATTACAGAATTTTATGAAAGAGTCTTATGACTTCACACTTAACCTAAGCGTCAATACATGGAAATTTGATTACGCCTTTGGATTTTACCAATAAAATTTCATATAAATAATGATTTATCATGTCTGAAGGTTTTGTACATTCAATAAAAGTACCAAGGCTATATAAAACTGCTGGAACGATTGTAAAGCAAGTGATCGAAGACGGGGAAAGTTTGAAACAATTGATTTATAATAAAAAACATCCGGTAAGTTTTATTATTCTAGCACGTGCCTCATGGTTTTTTTTAGTAATTTTAAAAGTATAAATAAACTATAAATTTGAGACATTAATATTTTCATTTTTGAATTAATTATTTTATTATTACACAGAATATTAAAGCATTATATGCATTGGCTTCGACAACTCTTCAACACGCAAGTGAATTGAATGAAATAGTAAGAAAAACACAATTATTCTTTAAAGAACCACGATTGGATCCCTGGCTCGCCAGAGTTCTAATCACTGAATTATTTTGGGGTAAACAATCATTGAAATCTGACGCAAAACCCATTCAAACAATAATTAATTATGAAAATCAACTTCGTGATGAATTGAAGAATGTTAATAAAATATCAAGTTCATCAACAAATTTCAATAAAGGTAATTATAAAAATATTCTAAATAAATATCTTTCGTTTTTTTTCTTTCAGAAATCGTCATTGTATTGAGAAAAAAACAAAGCTCTTCAAATAGCTTACTCCATTCCATTGCAACAAGAAAAAAAATATAAACAAAACAATTTTCTATATTCGATAATAATTTAAATTTATTATCAATCATGAGTCTTGCATCTGCTTTGAGAACATTGTTCATTTATACTCTGGCAATGTTTACTTTGCCATTTATTGCATTCTTTAGTGTACAATACTATATGCTAGATTATTATGAATTTGACCGATTTACGAGTAATTGTTTTGCAGTATTGGCAGCTGTAATTGTAGTTAATTTAATAATTGCATCATATGTATATCGGGCAATGACTGAAAAAATTGATCCTGTAAAACTAAATGATTCCGATGATTTTGATCCAGATGATAATCGAATTCATACAAAAACAGATTAATTATAAAATAACTACAGGTCTATTTTTAATTGCATTTTATAATTCCAATATTATATATAATACGCAAAATTCTGTATACAATATATATAGGCTATTCGTAATCAATTACGTATATATAATTTATAAATAAATAAATTCATACGAATGTGTGAAATGTATATAAATTTTCTTTATGTTTACATTTCCCTAAAATTGGAAATTTTATTTAGATTTTTCTTTTTGTTATATTGTTTTTTAGTAAAAAAACCACGATACATTCGGATTAATACACTGTTGATGACTGTTGACGAGGCAATAGATGGATTTTACAATGAAGGCTATACACTTGTACCGCAATCCAGAAATTATAACAACTTTCTCGATAATCTTCGACAGCTTAGTGAATTTACATATATTCAAGATTTTCATATACCAGAATTGTTTGCATTTGCACCGGGAACTCAATTTCATGATCATCCTGGATATCATTCTGGTGCTATTGTCCTGCAAGACAAGGTATTAAATTATATAAAAATTATTCAAATGTATATTTCAATTATTCATAATGATGATTACAATATTGATTTAGGCTAGTTGTTTACCCGCGCATTTATTGAATCCTACACCATTATCTGTAGTACTTGACATGTGTGCTGCACCTGGAATGAAGACAAGTCATTTGGCTGCAAAAATCCAAAATAAAGGGTACATCTCACATTCTTCATATTAATATAATTTTTTTCATAATTTATTTATCTATTATTATAATTTTATTTTTTATTTTTTCTAGAATAATTTACTCAATTGAAATGAATGAACGTCGATATAATGTTTTATGTAATCAGGTAAAATCAACGAATGCCACAAGTGTCAAGACAATTAATACAGACGCAATGACATTAACTCAGGAACAATGTCCTGATGTTGAGTATATTTTGGTTGATCCAAGTTGCTCGGGTTCGGGCATGGAACGCATGGATTATAATTCTGAGAGCAAATGTGCTCCGTTACGTTTAAAAAGTTTACAATCATTTCAAGTTTTACTATTACGTCATGCATTGATGACTTTTACAAAAGCAAAACGTGTTGTTTATAGTACGTGTTCCATATATCACGAGGAAAATGAAATGGTTATTGATGAAATTCTCACAGATATTGGTGATGCCTATAAACTTGTACCAATTAAATCGTTGCTTAATAATGAATGGATAAATTACAGTTCGAATGAATTTAAATGCAATGATAATTGTTTGTATGCTAAATCTGAAATTGATTTGTGCAATGGTTTTTTCGTCGCGGTGTTTGAACGTAATTTTGATGTTCCTTTGCCAGAATATTTTCGTCAAAGTGGAGGAAAAAAAAATAATAATGTTGGCATTGAAACTGAAATTAATAATGATAAAGCAAAAGTGATTCTCGATGAAAAAGATAATTCAGAGTTTTCAGAGAAAAAAAAACGAAAAAAAAATAAAAAAGATAAATCAAAGGAAAAAACATTGGATGATTATGAAGATAATTCTAATGTATTTGAAGAAAATATAAATGTGGACAATTCACCGCCAAAGAAGAAGAAAAAGAAAAAATCAACTGAAGAATTGCCGTTGAATAATGAAAAAATTTCAGATATTCAGAATGACGAGCCAACAAAAAAGAAAAAGAAGAAGAAAAAGGATAAAAAATCAGATACCATTGATTAGGTATTCGAGAATAAATAATTTTTATTTCACTATTTGACATTTATTTTAAATAAAATAATTGTTTTTTTCTCAAGATTAATTTTTATTTTTTATTTTTTAATACATAAATATTACATATCTAGCATTACATTTGAACGTTTATCATACACTAAAAAATTTTATTCACTTCACTGAAAATTATTTGAAACTATAATTAACATAATGACCTTGTAATAGTTCGTCCGACATGAAGGAAAAGTAATTTAATGTGACTATATAATAATATTCACCGAAAAATTACAGATAAATTTAAATGTCGGCTGAAAAGGGACAACTGAAGAAATATATGAACTAAACACGTGCTAGAAATCTTAATATCATATCAGAATAATAATTATATATACATCACCCCTCAAAAATATTTTTATATTATTATGCTAATTATGACGATTGTAATAGGTCAATCTTATATTTATTTTATATAAGTAAAATATAAAGTCGATTGTATTTTCAACCCACTGACCGAATATTAAATACAGTATAAATTTAAAACAAAACGAAAGGAAACTGAAGAGGAAGAAAAAGAAAAAATTTCCTTATTACAGTGGCACAATTAATGGTTATATATATATGTACGTATATACAGTTCCGTATTCACATTATATAATCTTACGCTTGATTGGTGAGAAAAAAAAAAAGAAAAAAATAAATAAATAAAAAAAAATGGCAAATGCTTAGAATCTCTGCATAAACAAATACACACACACACACACACACACACGTGACTCACTTTGAGACACGCTAAAAACTCATTCGCGTTAACCCGCAATCGAAGCATAGAAAGAGAACCCACAATTCTTTCCACATGTTATCGTTATAATGCACGACAAATTTTTATTTATTTATTATTATTTATATATATAGATATTTTTTTTTTCTTTCTTATTCTTATGGTGAAACAGGTCATAAATAATAAATCTCAATTGCCACTTGTATGAATTAATTCTCCGTTTAAATTTCATGCCAAATTGTGCAACAATTACAAATTTTATATACCTAATATTATTTAAATATCCAAAATAAAAAAATCCACTGATAAAAATTCGAAATTTTTCTTTATCACCACATCATTATTAATTTAAAACAAGAGAGAAAAAGAAAAAATGTATATAATATATTTTCTTTTGTAGTATAATATTTTTAATTTATACACAAATATCTTTTAAATATAATCCAATGACAAATATAATAATAATAATAAAAATAATAGGTTAAAAGTAAAGGAGTTAATGTTAAAATTGAGGTGTGTTGTATTTATTTATAGCATAAATTTACCGAAGAAATTAGTCGTTATCAGCACACGCTTTATACGTAATTTAACTATTATGATAACACGGAGATTTTGATAATCACGTTATTATATTTTAAATACATAGCAGTACAGAAAATTGTGCCTCCTATCACTGTATTCAATGTGCAATCGAATTTAACAATTGCGTGTGTATTTGCAATTACTTAAAATTACGAGGTCAATTTTTTCCCATTTCTCTTACCATCGTCATCACCATCATCATCATCATCATTATTATTATCTAACGAGAAACATCTAATTAAATTCTTTCATATTCAAATCTCTTTGTATATAATCACTTGGTGGGCGCAGTATTCAATTCAGAAAATTCAAATTAAGTAAAGTGATGAGTAAAATTAGATGAAAAAGAAAAATATTGAATATTAAACATAACAAAATTGAAAATAAAACTCCACAGTCATTGTAATTATAGATCTATATATTTTTTTTTACTTGTGTATGTGTGTGTGCAATTTGAGTAGTAGACACGTGCACATAAAAAAAAAATAAGTATAACACATAGATAATAATAATAACAATAACACATAAAAATTAACAAATATACATATAATTTATCTTGTGTATATCTAAGAAAAAAAAAAAAAATTATTATCACATTTTTTTTTTTTTTTCAGTCATCTGCATTTTTTTTAACTTCCAAACATACGAGTTATATTAATATTTTTATTTCTCACGAATTCTCTTAATACTATGTATACCAATGAATATCCTCATTATTATTAATGCAAATTGAATATTCTAACACGTAATATACATGATGATATTCACGATAATATCAACATAATGATAGCTATGATTTTCTTCTTCTCTCTCTCTTTTTTTTTTTTTTTAGAACGTACACACTCACGTAAAACGAAAAAAAACAGTGGAAAAAAAAAATAATTTTAATATTGGGAATTAATGTATAATGAAGCGATTAAGGTTTTGAGTATAAATTTCATTATTATTATTATTATTATTATTGGTATTTTATTATAATTATATTCTTTATTTGTATATATTTACACTTGCGTGTGACGTTTAATTGTATTCAAATACATAAAGTAGTGAAGGTCCATTGCCAGTCAGACAAGTTACTAAATAAATATATATATATATATATATATATAGATGTATATTTTTTTTTTTTTTCACGATTCAATAATTGTTAATATTTTGCGATGGGCGTGGTGAAAAAAAAAAAAAAAAAAAATTTTTTTTTCCTAAGAAATTATAAGTTGACCTCAATATACGCGGTGCGCGTTCGAGATTTACCTTACAGTAATTTACCTCTGGCAATATACTAATTTTTTTTTTTTTTTTTCTCCTTTTTCGTTCCTTTTCACCAACACCTTCATCAACCCAATCCATGTGTGTATGTGTGTACGTGTGTATTACTGTTTTATCGCTCTTATCAAAAGTGACATCACCCCACTAATATAACGTGTATATACAATTCTGTTTATTATTATAATTTTTTTTTTTTTTTTTCCCCCTCATTTTTGTGTCAAGACAAAAATCTTTATCACGCAGTTATCAATTTCCTCCATACGTGAATTAAAAAAATAAGAAAATAAAAAATCTATTACAAAAAATTATCGAGAAGTAAAAATTTAAGATAAAAAAAAATAATAAAAAAAAAAAAATATTTAATATCATTTACATATTCATAAATAACAATTTAATATGTACACGAATAAATTTATATATTTATATAT
Source organism: Dinocampus coccinellae (assembly GCA_963920625.1). Taxonomy (NCBI): domain Eukaryota; kingdom Metazoa; phylum Arthropoda; class Insecta; order Hymenoptera; family Braconidae; genus Dinocampus; species Dinocampus coccinellae. The sequence goes on from OY987185.1 coordinate 17,497,608, forward strand.
ATATATATTCATTTATTTATTTATTTATTTATTTATTTATTTATTTATTTATTTATTTATTATTTTTTTTTTTTTTTCTTGTAAATTGTAACGATGATATTTTATTTCTACATTATAATGAAGTCAGCCATTCCGGAAGTGAGATCCAATACAGTGTGAATAGAGGCCGTCCCCATAATACCAACATCAACCAATCAGATAGTGAGTATTGATACACCTTTATATAACAAATGTATATGTGTGATGCTTGGGCAACCTCCTGAGCGCACGCGAGAAAAAAAAAAATAAATAAATAAAAAGAAAAAAAAAAAAAAAAAAAAAAAGAACGAAAGAATAATATAAAGTGAGAGGGGAAAGTTTTATCAGGATATTTTCATTATTTTCTTTCTCTTACACTTTTCTTTCTTTCTGTCTCAACTTCTTTTTCTGTTTCGGTTAAAGTCAAGTTTTAATACAGTGAGCAACAAGTTCATGATACTGCGCGTTTGGTAGGAGTTCACGCGTACGTTTAAGTTCACTGACACGAGATAAATGTTTATACATATATATATATATATATATGTATATAGAAAAGTATTTAAAAGGCATCGTGGTGGTGTTGTTGGACGTCGGCGACGACGTAGACGCCTTTTACCTAGAGTTAACTTCCCTCTCTTTGGTCATGGGTGGAGAGAGTGCGACGTGAGGCGACACTCGACGTTAGAACGCCACCGTCGAAGGACGCGCGCAACTCATGAGATATATTATCAGTATATATGTATATATATATATATTTATATATTTATATACATATATACATATATATACATATACATAAAAAAAATAAATATATATATATATATATATATATACGTTGATAATATATAGTATTGCAATACAGTGTGCGAATTAATTATATACATAAACAAAAAAATTGAAACCGGTGAAATTTTTGTATATGAATTTTTTTTTTTTTAATTTACTAGTGGATTTCGTTGGAATAATTCGGAATTAATTAGTGCCTGTGTGAATTATATATTGACAAATCACGCGTTAATATTATTATTCTTCATTTTTTCTTTTTATTTATATAATTATTTTTGATAATTGCAAAAGACAATAAGTGAATGTGTTTGAATGTCAGTGACGAGAAACATAAAAAGTTGACCGACCAGTGATTGACTTTTTCTACGAGAATTGGTACTCATTTTTGAAATATTATTTGTATTTTTTTTTTTTTTAAATTTTTAATATATTTATTGATTGTTATTGTAATGATATTTATATGATACTTGAGATATCAGACAGTGAGAGAGGTCAATACACCAGAAGTTGGACGCGACTGAGCGTCTAGAAGGGTGAGGTTCACCACCCTCTTGATGTTTTATACACCGTCAACCGGAACGCGGATTTGTGTGATTAATTTGTGTGACTGTATAAAATACGTCTATTAATAATGAAATTTTGATGAATTTTTGGATGAAAATGTTAATAATTAAAAGAATTTAGACGATTATATAAAGAAATAATTTTGTCAATGAATGAAAACAAGAAACAAATAAAAAAAAAACAAAAAACAAAATATGTGGATGTAAAAAAAAAAAGAAATAATTAAATAAAAGTTCGGTAATGTTGATCGATATTTCACTCATTTTCTAATTTATCGTTGAGGTCAGTATTTATTTTTATGTGATCTGCAGTGAATAAAACTGCAGTAGTAAAATAATAAACATATCAGATTGAGAAAATAAAAAAAAAAAAGAAAGTGAGGGAAGAATTAACACGACATAAAGTTGAGTTCTTGGTGAACATTTGACTCATACAAATGTAAATCACAAAATATCGATACCTTTTTATAATATAATCGTCTATTCACAAAAAATATAATTAAAAAAAAAAAAAAAAAATACAAAGTTGTAGTTAAATCGATCGTGTGAAGAACGAAGCAAATAGAAAAAAAAAAAAAAAAAAATCTCACATAATCACGCATATACAGGAGTATCACGGGATGTAAATGGAAATATATCTCTCTTTGACATATCACGAACATTTTTTTTTTTTTTTTTTTTCATTTTTCATATAAAATTTTACTATCCATACTACTAAATTTGAAATATCTCAATATATAAAGACGAAAAAAATTTCCAGGTATTTTTGACAAAAAAAAAAAAACAATAAAAAATTATTTAAAAATAAATAATAGAATCAGTTATAATATTAAAAAATAATAATAATAATTGTAACAAATAATCAGCAGGATATACGAGCTAATTCTCGCATGGGTCAATACGAAGGAGATCACGACGGACCATCATCAATGGCGAATGGAGTAAACGGAGCTGGTGGTGGTGGTGGTGGTGGTAGTGGTAGTGGCAACACAACAACGATGTCGGCAAATGTGAATAATCCGGAAAATATATCAGACCAAGGTATACAAGAAGCGCCACACTGCGACGATTCAACGAAGACATTGAATAGACGAGGTGGATCAGCAGCAGGAGCAACAGCAGCAGCAACAGCAGCAGCAGCTGTAAAAGCAGTTGGTAGTGGAAATAATATAATGGAGAATAATAAAGCGTCCGAGCATGCAATTGACGATGAGAGCGAGGATGATGATGATGTAGAGGAGGAGGAGGAAGATGAAGCCGAAGAAGATGAGGATGAAGAGGAAGATGATGATGACAATGGTGGTGGTGATGGTGCAAGGAGAAATAATACAATGCGACGTAATAATGGAATTGGCGATGGTAGTAACGGCACGAGAATGATGGGAGAAACGACAGGGGATCATGTAACGACTCGAGGTGGTGGCGCTTCGGCAATGCCAATGGGAGTGGTAGGTAATATGGGGGAATTGAGTGGCGGTGGTAGTGGGGGCGCCAGTGGAGGCGGCATGGGCGGCTACTGGAGGCACAGCAGACCCTCCAGTCCCCGCATGCCGCCTCCTGAGCAGCCGGATCACAGGCCAAAGAGCCGACACGAAAATCAAATTGCCAATACTACCACAACTAAATACAATAATCTTGGATATTGGAGGGCTAGACGTGTGACATTTTATAAAAATGGCGATCCATATTTTCCCGGTGTTGAATTTAGGTAAGTCAATTAATAAACATAAGCAAAAAAAAAACAAAAAATAAATAAATAAATAAATAAATAAATAAATAAACTGCCAATTTATTTTAATTGTTTTGGTTTTTATCATATTCATCAATTTTCTTTTTCTTTTTCTTTTTTTTTTTTTTTTTTCTTCTTATTTATTTATTTTTTTTATTTGTTTTTTTATTTGTCTTTTTTAAATTTAATGCTAAATATTATTTAGATTCAAACCGGGACGTGATATTGGCTCACTTGAAGCCCTACTCGATCGACTTTCATTACGTTTGGATTTACCAAGAGGCGCTCGACATATTTTCTCAATGGATGGCGATCGTAAGCTCAATCTCGATGAGCTTGAGGACGGTGCATCATATGTTGTATCCAGCTACAAGACATTCAAGGTAAATTAAATTTAATTAATTAATAATTCACTTATTATCAATATTTCAACTATAATCAAAACAGAATATAAAAATTAATTAAATACAAAAAAAAAAAAAAAATTAAAAAAATATCATGTAAATCATGAATGCGTGACAAATATTCAAGAATAAATTTGTAATAATTACAAATTCTTTATGTAGGCGGTAAGAGAAAGGGAATATTATGTAGTCGTATAAGAAAGCGAAGAAATAATAATAATGAATAAATAAAAAAAAATAAACCGAAAAGAAAAAAAAATTATTTCATGCGAATAAACTACACTCGAGACTCTCTCTCTTTCTCACGTGGCCTCAATATTCATGAGAACATATACAAAGTTTTAACACGCGTTTATTCTCTCACACATACACAAAAACACCCTTAACTATAAAATCACATCAACTCCTCAGTCTTTATTTCATACACACACACACACACACACACATATATATACATATAATAATAAAATGAATAAAAGAAAAAAAAAATGACAAGAGAAAAAAAAATCTTGGTAATTTATTTGTAGAAAAAAAAAATCTTGCTGCGTATAATAACCTCATGAAACATATGTACATGCATATGTCATTCTTTGTGCATGTGTACAAGTGGATTTGTTTGTATGATTGTGTGTATATATATATGTGTGTGTGTGTGTGTTGATCTGGCCCAGATCAAGAAGCCGTTAAGCAGGCCACACGCAACACTTACAGTCTGTTTGTCGAATAAAAGAGGCAATTTAATACAAATCACTGGCCTTCCCATTTAACCTTGTCAATTAAAAAATAAAATCAAGTGAAATAAGAGAGTAATAGGGGTGTGAGAAGGGGAAAGAAAAAGGGAAACAAATCATATTGATAATCTTTATTAATGTGAGTTTAAATTTTTATCACAAAAAAAAAAAAAAAAATGGAAAAAAAAAATGGATAATAACAATAACAAAAGCAATATAAATATTGTAATGTAATAATCAGTTCATCAATGTTATAATTAATTTATGAAAAATAATAATAATAATAATAATAATAATAATTAAAATTAAAATTAAAAAACAAATAAAAAGAAATAAACAAAAATATTGAAATTATTATTTATCCGGATTAATTCATTTTATAAATTGATTATATTGATTGTGATTTATTGGAAAATTTACCACACCCAATTATTCGCCAATTTTTTTTTTTTTTTTTTCTTTTCAATGATGATAAATACATTCAGGGTGTGACCAAATGAATAGTGAAACTATAAAAAAAAAAAGTGCAATCAATGTTAAAAACATTTCAAGATTTATTTTATTACTTTTTTTTTTTGTTTTTATTTCAACTTCACTTCGATCATGGTCAGGTCACTCGTTAATTTATTTAAGTACCTTATTACTGTTATTATCATTATCAAGTATTTTTTTTCTTGTTTTTTCTTTTTTTTTTTTTTTTTTTTTCCACGTCAATATTAGTCATGGGGTATATTATCATTAGTCACGCCGGAAATGTCCGAGCAATATTTATTTAGTATAGTGATATTGTAAATATAATTTTTATTATTATTTATTATTATTTTATTTTATTTTATTTTTTTATGAAATCAATACAACAAATTGGACATATCAATTACATGTTTTATCAATGATATAAAAATAATTATATTTTATATGATTAAACAATTTAAAAAATCAATAACTAGATAATTATTTGGGATTATATCTAAATTATTTATTACTTGATATTTGATTTTTTCATTATATTATAATTCATGACAATTTTCATATCAATTTAATGGTTTTTTTTTTTATATCTTGTCAATATTTATAATTTTAAGTAGCACGTGGCATGATGAAGTGTGACATGAGTGTACATAAGTGGATTTGTATACAGACGTGGTGGGAAGAACCGAGACACATGATAACGTCAACGTGTATAATGTAAATAGTGGGAGTTTCTACTTCTAAGTAGTGGGAGAATAACAGCGACTCTGTGTCTGACCATGCGCTTTACTTTTTCTCCTACTTAATAATTGTCCCAATGATTTTTTTTTTTCTTTTATTCTTCTTTTTAATAAAAATATTTAAATCCTCCTCCCCCCCCCCCCCCCCTCAAGCATTAAATAAAAACATATTAATATATAAATATATAAATATATTTCAATTTTTAATTTCTATATCAATTAATTTCAATAATTGAAAATAATTAAATTTAATATGAATATTGATAGTTAATATTTAAATAATATAATTGTATACTATACAATTCACATGAATCATGTGAATTTACATTAAAAAAAAAGGGTAAAAAAGAGATGGTGAAAGCTACAAAGGCGAGTCAAATGACTTGTGGTGGACAGGGGAGTTTGGATAGTAGTCGTGGATTTACTTCCGTTTGAGGAGGTTGACTGCAGGGCGCAGGACGCAATCACCCGCAATCACTTTTCTCTCTTCTACCCTCTCACCCATTTTATACATACAATTCTCAAATATATTATACATACAGGGGTAAGGTATATAACTACCGTATCTCATTGACCGGCGGTCAGACAGAGATAACATTTGGGATCAATACACTTGCGCGAGTTGGTCTACTTGGACGATCTCACTTTCACAGACGTTTAAATATTTACAACGCGTATATATATTCCCAATGATACCACTTACCTTACAAATACACACACACACACATAAATATATACAGTAAATGGTCGAGTCCATATTTGCTGAATTGAAATTTATTGAATTGGTTTGTACACGCAAAGTAATTTATAATTGAAATAATAATAATTATATTAAGATTGAAACAAAGAAATTCTTTGAGACAAAAAGGATTTTTTATTTTAAAAAATTTTTTTTTTCTTCACATATAAAGAATTTCATGATGATTCGTGATATAGATTATTGAATATTTTTTTGTATTTGATGTTATTTATTTGGAATGTAATGAATTAATTATATTTTTTCTTTAATTGTGGATTGAATTTTAAATGGTCGTTGGTAAGATAATTTATTGTATCGTGTGTATGAATCGAAGTGAGTCCTTGTTATCCAGGTGTCAGCAATTAATGGTCCAATGAACGTTATATTTTACCCCCCTTCCAATATTCACGTATCAACTGTTGTACATATGTAAATTTAAATTGTATATTAAATGAATTTATATCATATGAAAATTTTAAATGCTCTTTTTTTTTTTTTTTTGTCAATTATACGTTTAATGTCGGTGTTTTTTTCTTTTTTTTTTTTTTTTATATCAGTAAACACGACAATGTAAAACAATTGTTTCATTTTACGGTTGATATACTGACACTGTCAACCCTAGCATTGATGTCTCCACTCGTTAAATACAAGACAATTATTTTCTATTTGTATCGTTGATAAAACATAAATTTGATAATTTAATTTTTATTGTTTATTTTTTATTTAATTAATTCAATTAAATTTTTTACAATTATTTTATTATTTTTATTTATATTTTGAATGAATTTTTTTTTTTTTTTTTGTTATTTGTTACAATTTAATTCTGTGTATTAATCCTGACTTGATTTATTTCAATTTTTAATTTTTTTTTTCTTCTCTCTCTTTCACACTGTGTTTTTTTTTCCTCTATTTCTCAGGTTTTTTTTTTTTTTTTTTTTTTTCTTTTCTTTGTTTTACATTCATTTTTCCACGCTGCAGAAAATTGTATTTAAGCATCTTATTTGCATTTAATCACTTGGACCACGAATGTATCAGCATTAATGCCTTTCGTGTGTCACGAAGAGTAAAAAAAAAAAAAGAGACGAGAAAATATAAAATAAAAAATAGAGAGGAAAAAATAAAGTTGTGTGACTGTAAACAAATTTAATAATGTGAAAAATTGATAATAATAAAAAAAAATTATATATTTCAGATATATCTAATTACTGATAATATCAGAAAAATTGTGCAATGATTTATATAAAATAGAAAAAAAAAAAAGAAAAGAAATACCAAACTTCCCACGATTATATTATTATTTATAAATTAATAAAAAATATTAATTATGACAAAAAAAAAAGTTATTAATAATAATAAATAAATAAATAAATAAATAAAGTAAGGAGAGATTTTTCATTAGTGTCACATCCCGACTTGGCGTGACTCAGTCATGCGTCAACTTGAACATAATAAGTAGCTCCCCAAGCATATACAAATGGGATTCCTATGTATGTATACATACATACATATATATATATACATGTGTATATGTTATACGTGTCACGTGCGCTGCAGTATAGCAGCACAGCATTGCTGTGACAGCGCGAATAAGATCAATTACACGTTAAAACTTGCGTAAATCACTCGCGAACAAATTTTATTCCATTCTCAACTTCATTCACTTCAATACATAAAAACAAAAAAAAAACAAAAAAAATAGTAGTAATAATAATAATAATAAACTTTATAAATATATACAATAAGAAAATATATTTTTTTTTTCTTCTCAAATGATTTAATCGCATGTGTATAATAATAAAATAGGGTAATTAACAAGTAGAAAAAAAAAAAATATATTTATATATAATAAGAATAATAAATGAGGTGAAAATAATGAGACGAGAGATTTGACTTCACTTATGTTTAAATGTCGTCATATATGTAAGTAAGTGTGTGAAAAGTTTCTTGTAATTGTACTACAACACGATTTCAAAATATAATACGAAAAACTGTTGCACAATTTACACAAAAAAAAAAGAGAGACAGACAGAGAGAGGGAGTGAGAGTGGGAGTAGAAAAAGAAAAAAAACAACAGAGTAAATAATCAATAAAAATAAAGGATAATAAATAAAATTTAATAAATTGATTTACATCACAATTTGAATAATCAATAATTCTATGAAAAATCTAATAAATAAATATTTTCAACGTATATATTATTATATTATTAATTAATTAATATATTTATTCATTTATTTTGTTTTCATTGTACTTATTGAGATATATTTCAATCATCATTTGAATAAATTACTACACGCTATTTGAATGGTAAAATTTGCGTGTTGTTAACAGACTTAACATGACATAAATGATGTTTATGAGTCAATAAAACAGTAGGCTAGAATTGTAATAACATATACACATAATCAGGGGACAATATAATGTACAGAGAGAGAGAGAGAGAGAGAGTGAAAAAGGAGGGAGAGATGGGCATGGCCCATTCGAGTAAAACGGTGAGCACGGCAGGAACGAGTCCATTCACATTCCCAAACACTCTCTCCTCTTTATACACTTTCCATTCTCATTCTGATTATTCTTCTCTCTTTCTCGTTCTCTTTGTTTCACTGCTACCACCACCACCACCACCACAACCGTCTCTGCCTCTACCTCCTCATTCCTCTCGCCTCACACTATTCATGTTTATAAAGCTTTCTACAGCTTTAATTTACATCTTTCTTCGAGAAACGTAAATTGCAGTGACTCTATGTTGCCACGTGATGGTATTCACCAAGGCCAAGGTCATACCAAACATTACAATACATACAAATATTAAACCACAAAAAATTTATTTGTAATATAATTTATGTATATGTGTGATAATTATTTCATTGTACTGTTTGTATGATATTGAGTGAAATTTTTGTACTTTAATAATTATCTTGGGAGTTTATTGATATAATTATTTATTTATTTATTTATTTATTTATTTATTTATTTATTTATTTATTTATTTGAGGAGAGGGTTTGTTGATGGGTATGGATTATAATTTTATGTGGTATGTGATAGATTATTATTTTGTTTAAAATCTACGAGATGTCTCATTTCACTTTTAGTCAAGTTCAAAGTCAATGTTATCAACCCCTTGACCTTTTGTCAACGCACTCGTCTGGTCATACACCTCAAAATTATCTACCATAAATTATGAGTGAGTAAATCGGATTACATCGTAGCCTGTATTATTTATTAATTTTTTTTTTCTTTTTTATTTTTTTTGGTTCTTTTATTTTATTTTATTTTTAATAGTGAATTTTTTGTAATAAATATCGCACACACGATATATTAATTTATTGATGTATGAAAAAAAAAAAAATTGATTAATAAAATTTTTTAATGAAATTTTTTTGTTTTGTTATTTTTTTTTTTTTTTTGTTTTTTGTAAAAGTGGAAAAAATGATGGAATCGATTTCTCGTTGAGCACTTGGAAAATTTTCAAGTTTAAGAGGGAGACAATAAAATAAAAAATAAAAAATTCCGATAAGAAAAAGAAAAAGAAGAAGAAAAAAAAAAACACCGAACGTTTTAAATTGTGTAGGAGAGAAAAAGAGAGAATGAGAATGACGGCCATAAAATTCTTGGCATTCTGCCGATAGCCTTCACAAATTATATACACCCTCAAATACACAGACACACACAAAACTTAAATGTCTACACAAAATTTCTATTATATATCTTTACATTATTTCCATTCCCTCCTTGTCATATTCATCCACTTCAATTTACTCTTTCCCTCCTTTATCAATCTAATTCATTAAAAATTCTTAGAAAAAAGAAAAAAAAAAAAATTCAGATCATTTAAATTGTAAAACCAATTATTTATATACCTATTTTTTTGACACGTATTTTTTCATAATCATTTTCATGATCATCATCATTTGTGCAGTTTTTTAAACAAATATATACGTATATACCTAAACTGACCCATTAAAAATCTGGGCGTGCCACGAGCGTCGTCATTCATATCACTTTAATCAATTTTTTCCTTTTCTTTTCATTTATATTATTATTATTATTATTATTATTATTATTATATTTATTTTTTTTTTCCTTTCTTTATTTATTGACTTGCAACATCGATTATGATATCGCACAACAGTCGCACTAGGAGTGGCGCGTTCCTTTTTTTTGTTTTTTTTTTCTTTTTGTTTTCTTTTTTATTTTGTTCCTTCATGTCGAACTGTATGAACAGTTAAAAATCAAGGTGAGCCTTAACTCTCTCTCTCTCTCTCTCTCTCTCTCTCTCTCTCTTCCTTTTTTTTCTCTCTATTTATTTAATTCTTTGAATAAATAAATATATATATATATGTATATTATGTATTCCGTGACAATTCACCCTCCAAAATCAGTTTCAACAGACGCACCATTAAGTCCCCACTCAAATTCCGGAAGTCAAGAAATATAACTGAAATACAAAAATATGAAGAAAAGGATTTTTTTTTTGTTTTTCTTCTTACTCTTTTTTTTTTTTTTCCTTTTGACCATGCACAATATTTTATACTTGTATGAATAATAATAATAATAATAATAATAATTTCATAAAATATATTATATTAATTTATTGATAATTTGTTTAAATAAAAATTTGGAAAATTCACGTGAATCGGATAATGATAAAATTATAAATGAATAATGTATATTGAAATTGTTGTAAAAAGGAAATACGAATTTTGCCTTGGCAACATGGCAATGACTCAAGACAATTTAACTGCCCCCTCTGCCTCTTCTGCTCCACCTTTCTCTACTTGCACTGTCTTCATATATATGTGTGTCTCTCCATGTGTGTGTGTATGTGTATGTATGTATGTGTGTATATATATATCTATTCAAGTATTGAAGGGCTGACGGTTAACGATAGTTGTAACCACTACCAATGTCCATTTTGTGTTTCTCATTGTTCGTCTCCTCGTTTTATTGCGCGTGTAGTGGACAAGTGTGGCCTTGGCGTGGCCACACGATTGTGTCGAGGACCAGCTAGTAAGTTGTCGGCGGGTGAAACGACAGAGGAGGATGGAGGGAGGGAGGGGGGGGGGGGAGAGTAGGGTGAGTTTGTCAGAAAGAGGGAGTGGATTGGAATATACCCCTGAAAGGTAGGGCACAGTGGCTCGCTCACCAACCTCATCAGTACTCAATCGAACATTCAAGTGTACACGTCGTGACAGTAATTGAGTCTTTTTTCATTTTGTTTATTTCCAATACGTGCGCAACTAGTTATTTATATATTTGCGTTTATAAACGTGTGTATAAATATTTTATTGATACAACGAATTAAATAGTGTGTGTTTGTCTATGTGTGGAAATTTCATTTAATTGTCGATACTTGAATGATTAAAATCGACAAAAAAAAAAATTTTAAAAAAAATAATAACAAGTAAATTGAGAAATAAATAAATTAAATTTTTCACTTTTTTTGTTTATTTATTTATTAAATATTATTGTTATTATTATTATTATTTTTTTTTTTTTTTGTCTAGTTTGTTTTATTTTTCTCTGTTCGATTGTTTGAGTGTTAGAGGTAATAGATAACTGCGGATAAAATCGAAGTGGGAGAAATAATTTCTAGGTCGTCGTTGTATCACATAAATTCATGTATTTACTCTCTCACTCAGTTTCACCGTGTGTCCTCACTGTGTGTTGACGTCACTTTTGTACTGGTTTTACGAGTGATAATAGTACGAATATAGTCCGACACTTTTGAAATAATTGACGAATTGTGCCATGTGACAGTGGAGAAAAAAAGAAAAAAAAAGAAAAAAAAAAGTAAATAAAAATAAATTGAAAAATAATAGATTAATATATAAAATTAATATTGAATTATTAAATAGATCAATGTAATGTTTTAATTAAGAGTGTTATTATTTAAAAATTTTATAAATGTGTATGTGTGCGTGTACATTATAACTATAGCGTTCATCATTGAGTCGCCAACTTGTTCATACCGTTCGGACTTTGGCCCGGTGTTGGATACATCACCGGGGTCCACCGACGACGATACAGTAGTGGATTATTATATAAATAATATAAATAATATTCGACGATTTAGTAATAATTCATCGCGCGATAGTCATTGGAACGCATACGACAGTTTTGTCGTGTTGATGAGTGATTCATTTGAGGTGATATCGCTCCCGGTCGATATGCTCCAGGTGCTTTGATTGAATACAATTAAATATTATATATTAAAATGAAACAAAAAAAAAAAAAAAAAAGAAAAAAGAAAGAAAAAATTAATTAATTAATGATAATAATAAAATAGATAAATATATTTGTTTTGTTTTTTTTGTTTTTTTTTTTATTATTATTTATTAATGATTAAATTGTGTGTGTGTGTGTGTGTGTTATTTTTTAATTACAGCCGGCGAGCTATGGAAAAAAGAGCAATACGTGGTACACAGCACCAGGCGGTGGTGGTGGGGGCGGTAGTAGAGGAGTTGGCGGTGGTGGTGGAGGTGGTTGGCAAAGTAGACCAGCAGCGGTAGCGAGTCTGAGCAGGAAAGCGTCAATTACTGATGAAGCGCCACCCCCTGGGGGTGGGAAACCATCGTCCGGTCGTGTTATCAGAATTGTCAATAATCTTGATCATACAGTTCAGGTAAATGAAAAATAATCATTTTAATTTTACTATTTTATCATCAATTTTTTTTTTTTTTTTTTCAATTTTTTTGATTTTTTCTTTATTTATTTATTTATTTATTTTTCTTTTTATTGTCAAGTGTCGTGTACTGTTGAATTTGCGGACATCACAGCCATTTGAAGAAGTTTTGGAGGACTTGGGCCAGGTGTTGAAGATGAACGGGGCCAAGAGAATGTTCACAGTATCGGGACAAGAGGTCAGTTATGTAGGCCTTGATATGCATTAAATATATCAATGTGTAGCTACGATTTAATGTTGTACGATGTCGTGCTAGATCGTATATTACGTCTCGAAACTCTAATATATAATCATACACAAATATATTTGTATATATATATATGTGTGTGTGTGTGTGTATGTAAGAGAGAGAGAGAGAGAAAGAAAAAAAAAATTAATCGAGACAGTAGTGTAAATACGCAATTGGTCAGCCAATAATAAATTTACACGTTATTCAATGATAAAATAATTTTTTAAATTATACAAAAAATTAATTTTATTAATTAATTAATTTTAATTGATAATTAATTATTAATAATTAATTTAATTGAATAATATGTATAAAATACGCGTAGAAATTTTTTAAAATATAAATTTAAAATATTATTTCAATGTTAATTCTCGAGTATGAAAGTTTATCATTTATTTATGCTAATACATTGAAATAGTAGAAGACGCGAAAACGCCAACAATTCATATCATCCTTATATAAAATCGGGTTTTGAATAATGTTTTTTTTTTTCTTTTTTTTCTTTTTTTTTTTTTTTTTGTCATAAATATGCATGTGGGGCCTTGGAACGTGTCGATGAAATTGTATTTGTGTGTGAGATATTTGAATGAATAAAAACGATATATAAAGTGAAAATAGGAGAATGTAGAATTAACTCAGGCGTGACTATCGGGGTCGAGTCCACTTGATGTTACATATACGCGATGGAAATAGGGTCGCGGCCTGACAAAAGGCGAGTTAGAAATTTTAATTCTTTTGCCGCAATTGTTTTATTATTATTATTATTATTATTTTCTTTTTTTTTTTTTTTTATCAACAATACAATATCGTTCAACTTAATCTTACATTTTTACATTCAACACTTTTTTTTTCTTACACACACACACGTACATCTCATGCAACTCGCAATTTGGTGACAGAAAATAAAAAATAATAATAATAATAAATGAGAGAAAGAGAGTGAGAGTGAGAGAAGTGAATTAATACTGTAATCAAATACAAAATTGATGGAAAAAAAAAAAAAATCAATTTAATAGGTAATGCGTGTATTTAATATATTTCTTTTTCTTTTTCTTCTCTTCTTCTTCTTCTTCTCCTACTTCTTTTTCTTTTAATGCATCCATAATCAAAACCCGTGAAGTGTAGACGCACGATAAAAATTACTCCAACATATTGTTCTTATGTATATTTATAAATATAAAAAAAAAATAATAATAATAAATAAATAAATAAATAATAAGAGTAATAAAGTTCATTTGAGAATTATCGGGATGCATAATCAAAGTGAGATTATGATGTGAAATTACGATAGAATTTAGAAAAAAATAAAAAAAAAATTGAAAAATTAAAAAATTAAATAATAATAATAAAGAGCAACAGTGAAATAACGAACGAACTATATCATGGTCATTTTTTATTTCGCAATCGGTTTTTTTTTTTATTCAATTTTTTTTTTTTTTTATTGGTCCCGCATGCAAGTTCGACATCAGTGCAGGTGATTTCCTGATTATCATATTATAATGGTATTCATTATTATTATTATTATTATTATTTTCTTCTTTTTTTTTCGTTTTTTTTTTTTTTTTCTTATAAATCGAAAAAGGAAGAATCTATTATACACCTACGCTATTGTCGGTCCACGTTATTTTATCCTATCACATTTTTTTATGTGTTTTTTTTCGATTTTATTAATTGTTTGGCAGATGTGTTGAGGTTCAATAAAGAGAAAAAAAAAAAAAAAAAAAAACGAGGCCAAATACGGTGAAAAAGGTCAGAGAATCATCCACCTTTTAGGTCACGACCGAATATGAATTACAAATTGGCCAATTTCCACTTGCACGAACAATTTTAAATTAAACATCACTCTATACATAAAATCATAACTTTTTTTTTTTTTTTTTTTTGAACTTAATAAATATTAATTATTCATCTGTAATATTATCTTAACTTTGTTTTATTTTTATTTGTATTATTTATTTATTTATTTATTTATTTATTATTTTTTTTTTTTCTTCACTTTTATATTTTTTATAGGTTCGAAGTTTTTCTCAATTGAGAAATGAATTTGCGGATGTGGACACATTTTATTTGGGTATCGGTGCTTCTATGGGAATTGGCGGTGGATCAATGACTGCATCATCGCCCGCAAGAAGATCAAGATCACGTGGACCATCAACTGTTCAAATGACTGGTGGTGGTGTTGGTATTGGTGGTGGTGGTAGTGATGAAACTGCAATTGTACGACAACGACGTGCACGTAGCAAAAGTCGACCACGAGCACTTTACGCCCCTGATTCTGAAGTAGTCCGAGTCAATGGTATTAAATTAAATAAATAATTTTTTTTTTTACATCAACATCATTATAATTATTAATTGAATTATATATATATATATTTTTATTTTTTTTTTTTGCTTTTTTTTTTGTAATAGATTACAGTGTAGTCGAAGTTTTACGTGAAGAACCAGCCAGAGTCACTATACGTGGCCTCAGACGTTCATTTTATCCACCATCACATCTACCACTCGTTGATAATTCACCGCCCGATAAAAAACTTCAACTTGAATGGGTTTATGGATATCGTGGAACTGATACGAGAAAAAATCTATGGGTATTACCAAGCGGTGAACTTTTGTATTATGTTGCGGCTGTTGCTGTATTATTTGATCGTGAAGAAAATTCACAGCGTCATTATATTGGTCATACAGAGGATATTACGTGTATGGAAATACATCCAAGTCGAGAGCTCGTTGCATCTGGTCAAAGAGCCGGTAGACATCGTAAAGCACAACCGCACGTACGAATTTGGTCTACTGAAACTTTATTAACACTTTATGTATTTGGAATGACAGAATTTCAAATGGGTGTCGCAGCACTTGCATTCTCACAATTGGTATTCATTTTTTTTCTCTCTAACTTTTTTAAAGACTGTTATATATATAATTCCTTGATATATATTTTTATAGAATGGAGGAAGTTACGTTCTCGTTGTTGATGCTGGACGAGAAGCAATTTTATCAGTGTGGCAATGGCAGTGGGGTCATTTACTTGGAAAAGTTGCTGTAAGTATTATATTATAAATATTATTATATTTTTAATTTAAATATAAATAATATTTATTATAAATTAGACATTGCAAGAAGACTTGACGGGCGCTGCATTTCATCCATTGGATGATAATTTATTGATAACACATGGCCGTGGTCATTTGACATTTTGGAATCGTCGTAAAGACGGTTTTTTCGAACGTACAGACATCATAAAGCCAGTAAATATTTATAATTTTATATTAATTATTATATAAATAATTAATTGTCATGAGATTTATTTGTATGGATTAATTTATTGTATTTACAGCCATCACGAACACACGTGACGAGTATACAATTTGAACAAGATGGTGATGTAGTAACTGCAGACAGCGATGGATTTATTACAATTTATTCTGTTGATGCTGATGGTGCTTATTTTGTACGTATGGAATTTGAAGCCCACAACAAAGGCATCAGTTCATTGGTAATGTTGTCAGAGGGTACTTTACTATCGGGTGGTGAAAAAGATCGAAAAATTGCCGCGTGGGATTCATTACAAAATTATAAACGTATCACAGACACAAAGGTAAATATAATAAATAAATGAATAAAGAGAAAGTAACGAAATCATGGAAACTTTTTTCTTTTTCTTTTTCTTTTTTTTTTTATAGCTACCAGAAACAGCAGGCGGTGTACGAAGTATTTATCCTCAAAGACCAGGTAGAAATGATGGGAATATATACGTTGGTACAACGCGAAATAATATTTTGGAGGGTTCATTGCAACGACGTTTCAATCAAGTTGTTTTTGGACATGGACGACAACTTTGGGGTCTCACTGTTCATCCTGACGATGAAGTATTTGCAACTGCTGGACACGATAAAAATATTGCATTGTGGAGACGACATAAATTACTTTGGACAACACAAGTTGGATTTGAATGTATATGTATTGCTTTTCATCCATTTGGTGTTGCACTTGCAGCTGGTTCATCTGAGGGACATTTATTGGTACTTGCTGCTGATACTGGAGCTGCTGTTGCAACACTTCGTGTTTGTGGATCACCCCTGTCATGTATTGGATACAATCCAAGTATTAAAATAATAATATTTATAATATTTATAATAAAATATATTATTTGAATATATTAATATTTATAAAAAATTTATTTTAATTATTTATTATTATTTTAGCTGGTGAAATAATTGCAATGGGCTCACAAAATGGTAGTGTTTATCTCTTTCGAGTATCCCGTGATGGATTTTCGTACAAGAAAAGTAATAAAATACGTGGTACACAACCACTTGTACAGCTCGATTGGAGCTCGGACAGTCGATTCTTACAAACAGTCACTCAAGATTATGATTTAGTATTTTGTAAGTTTTTTTTTTTTTCTCTCTTCTTTTTTTTTTTTTTTTTTTTTTTTTTTCTTGAGAAATTTACAATTTATAATTTATAATCATGAGATTTTTTTTTTTTTAATGATTCTGAAATATTTATTAATTATTTTAGGGGATGTTAAAGCTCTACAATCTGAAAAAAGTCCACTCGTGATGAAAGACGTGAAATGGCACACACATAATTGCACTGTTGGATATATGGTATCAGGTAAAAATATAATAATAATTATTTATCATTGGATATATTGAAAAAAATTCAAAATAAATATTTAATTATTAATATTTAGGTATGTGGAACAATCGATATTATCCATTGACAACAGTTTTAACAACATCAAGTCGTTCAGCGGCCCATGATATGTTAATTAGTGGCGATGCAGAAGGTTATTTAAGATTATTCAGGTATCCATGTACCAGCGCCAAAGCCGAATATATTGAAGAAAAAGTATATAGTTCATTAGTAGCTTGCGCTCGTTTTCTATCCAACGATCAAAATGTTGTGACAGTTGGTGGTACAGACGCTGCTCTTATGCTGTGGGAATTGGTTGATGAATAAAATTTCCATTTTATTATTAATTAATTGATAGTCATAGTGTTCATTAATGAACTAATTAGGGTGTTGATAATTGAGCCCAGAGTAACTGCCGTGTTGAATATTATTCAATTATTCTTTATTAATATTTTCGATTGATGTTTATTATTATTATTTTTTTTTTCTTCTTCTTTCCACATTTTTTTGGTTTGAAAATAAAATTTTTTTTTTTTCTTGTTTTTGGACTCGTGGCTACGGTATTCCATGAGTCATATAATCATACGATGATTACAGTCATGCTAACAAAGCAATTAAATAATAATGTTCATAGATTATTATTTAATAACAAAAAGAAGAAAGAAGAAAGAAAAAAATAATAATAATACATTAAAAATATAGGTGGTAATATTTCACGTAAAGTTTAGCAAGTGATATATTACGTGACATTTTCTGAAAAATTGTAACAATTTGAGGCGCGGGCGTCTCTATTAATAAATTCAAAAGTGAAAAAAATTAATTAATTAATTAATTAATTAATATAAAAAAAATAATAATAAGTGCTTCAAAATAAGAGAAGAAATAAAAAAGAAAGAAAACAAAAAAAAAATTGCGCACATTCATTAATTCAATCTCCAAGCATTAAATGCACTTTCATTATTAATATTATTATTCAAAATTAAAATAATTAATAAATAAAGTCTATTTGGATTTGATAATAATAAATAATAGAAAAAGATAAATTGTATATTAGTCACTTGAATCGTTCGTACATCCCTCGTTGAACTTTAATTACACTAATGAAAAAGAAAAAAACAAAAAAACAAAAAAAAAACGAAAAAAATAAAATTAAAAAAAATTATGTGTTGCTGGTCGACACCAAGACATGTTGTGTTTATTAATAAACAAAACAAAATAAACAAATTAATATGTCTACTAATTTGTTTGCATATACTTAAACATAATATGATTATGCGTAAATATATATTTAAATAATATATATATTATATATATTTATAGTTGAATAGAATTTAGTGTGGTGAAGTGATCGAGGGAATAATTTGAAATTATAATGTTAAGATTGATGATGAGTAGAAAAAAAAAAAAAAAAAAAATCAAAAATTATGTAACGCGTGACCCTTGACTCTTCTATCATTAATAAAGGACATCTTGATGAAAAATTATACCAACTCCAATAATGATCATTATTATTCTATAAGGGTTAAAAAAAATTTATCATCAACAACAAAGTTCAAAATTGATTTGAAAGGATTTTTTTTATTACATTCTATACTTTTTCCGTTTTTTTTTTTATTTTTTTTTTTTTCACCTGCAATTTTATACAATATGCATTCATTTATATAATCTTCTTATTTTTGTGTGTATGAATGTTTGTGTGTGTGTGTGTGTGTGTGTGTGTGTGTGTGTGAGTATTTTTTTTTCTTCAGTTTCTAATTGTATTTTCATCTCTGAAATCTAAATTATCCTCTCATTTTACATTATTTAACTATTTCAAGCGGTCACAAGTGAGTGATTGCGCCCAGATTCGATTTTTGTGCTCAATGCATTTTTATAAATACAAAATTCATTTTAATTATTTAATTTTCATTTTTTTTTTTTCTTCATTACAATTATATTTTTTTGTTTCATTATTAAATAGCTGCACGTAAAATTTGAAGGCAAATTCGAGGCAATTTTTCATTACACTTAATCGAACGGGACGTCATCACTGATAACAAAGTTTTTTTTTTTTTACAGAGAAACAAGAAGAGAATAAAAAGAAACAGTTAAAGTCTAAGATCAATTGTTTTCACAATTTTAAATTTTCAATCATTTACAAATAAAATTGCTATGGAAAAGTTTGGCAGGAACAAAACTCCCCTGCTCACGAAATTTTATTCATTATTTTTCATTCATTGTCATATCACTAGTTTTGTCCCCTCTCTCTTTTTTTTTTAAGGCTGTACAAGACGTATGTGTATGTATATATGTGTGATATTGAACACGGAGTTCGTACATGAGTCAACAATGAAAAATAAATTATTTTGGAGCAGAGCATTTTTTTTTTTTTTTTTTTATCACGTTGAATATTTTTTGTTGCTCTGTATATAACTATTTATTTATTTATTTAATTATTTATTTATTTGCTTTTTTTTTCCCCTTTTCATTTTTTTTTTACCACATTTTTATTCCTTATGCATACATGTATATTGAAATTGTTATTAATACTTTGTTTTATTTCTCAGATTTTTTTAGCATGGCCTTTTAACGAAATTTCGTAGAAACGTCGTTAAATAATAAATAACAAGTATAAAACAATATATTGACGACTCTAGAAATTACATAAATTTACAGTTACTATTATCTAAACAAACAAAAAAAAAAAAAAATCCTCTCGTCCAATCCCGACATAATTTTATCATTAATTTTTTTGTTTATTATAAATTTTTATGTTATTATTTCACGAAACTTTTCTTTTTTTCCTCGATTTATTGTGAAAATTTAACATCAACATTTTATTAATTATTCATCAATTCATTAATAATGAAAGCATAGAAAATAATAATAATAATAATAATAATAATAATGAATTACATCGTATCAACGGTTAACCTTAATTTAAAAAACAATTAATGAAAAATACGTAATTGAAAATTTTTTTTTTTTATTTAGTTTTTTTTTTCCATAATTTTTTCTTTGTCAAAATAACATGCAAATGTTAAAAATTTCGACTAGCTGCACGTAACTTCGTTCATTTGTGGCTTTCTTCGTTTTTTTTTTTTTTTTTTTTTAAATTTTCTTTTGAATTTTCTATCAAGTTTAACAGAACAAAATTGATTAATTACAATTAAACAGAAAAATTATGAAAAAAAAAAAGAATTAAATTAAACATTTTTGTTCCACAGCATTATTTTATACACATATATTTTTTTATTTATTTCAATTTTCTCACTCTCATTTATTGGATGCAAGATAATTAAAATTTTTTTATTAC
Source organism: Dinocampus coccinellae (assembly GCA_963920625.1). Classification (NCBI taxonomy): domain Eukaryota; kingdom Metazoa; phylum Arthropoda; class Insecta; order Hymenoptera; family Braconidae; genus Dinocampus; species Dinocampus coccinellae. The sequence continues at coordinate 17,518,634 of OY987185.1, forward strand.
CTATGTATCATTTGTCGTTGATTCACATTTACTCGTAGTATTTTGTGCATGATTTTCTGCAATAACTTTTCTCTGTTCTTCATTTTTACTATTATCATTGGTAATTGTAATGGATTGTAAATTTTTATCCGTTATTGAATTAACATGTGTAGTTATTGCTGTTATTGCCGTTTCACCTTTTTGACCCATATCAACATAGCACATTTTTTCAGATTCAAATGCCGGTTGACTATTGTCATTATTATGACTCGGTGTATCATAACAGGGAGTTGTACTCGGTGCATAAACATTTACCAATTGATCATATTGACCCATGGATTCAGTGCTACATTGACTTAAATCCGATAAATTACCAAATTTTTGTAAATCACGTGGAAACAAATCGCGTTCATAAGCACGCAATTCCGATTCTTTTTTTTCTTGTGCTCTCGCGATAAATCGAATTGCTTGAGTACATGGTGTTGGACTTGCGCCAGCTTTTGTAAATAGTTGAATCGGCCTTTGAAAACCCTTTGATGGATGAGGAGGAATTGATACAACTTCACATTTTGTAAATCCCACTTCAGCAGACAAAAGGTATTGGGTAAATTTTTGTGGAAAAAATTCAATGCTGTGATAACTACGATAAATTCGTTCCTGTAATAAATTTATTAAGATATCATTTTATAACATTTATATTATGATAAAGTGAATAATTTATTTATACTTACAGTTAAACTCTTTTTTTTCCCATAGCTTGGCCAACTTTGTGCCTCTAATACTAAAACACCACCGGGTCGTAATTGAGCATGAATACGTTTAAACGTCTGTTTCAATCCAGCATCACCGAAATTCAAATGAATCCATTTTGTTATTGATAAACATAAAATTGTATCGAATTGCGGTTGCTCTGACATCAATAACGAATCATCTTCCAATACATAGTTACCCTGGAAAATTAAAATCATCATAAATATTTCAATATTGAAAAATATAAAAGAGCCGAGAAAAATTTTTTTGTTTTTTTTTTAAATAATAAATATTAACCTGGACAAATGTAACATTATATGGGAATCCTTTGTGATCCTTATTTTTACTAAATCCAGGAACGTCGATTGGACCATAATTAATAGGCATTGACATTGGAAAAAATGATGTATCACAATCAGTCATAGAATTACCAGCGTCTTCATTACTCGCAGGTGAACGTACACAATTAACATAATGTTTTATATTTCGTCTTGCAATTCCAATTAATTTACGATCAATATCAATACCAGTAACACTGTGTGCAGCGAAATCACGTGCAACTGATAGTGTAATATGGCCAATATTACAGCCAATATCCAATACGTCTTTGCCAAAAAATAATTCCTTTCTCTGTGCAAATACATTTAATCTTGGATCAATATCATGATGTGGATTTCGATAACCATAATACCTATCATAATTTCCATATTGATAACGCGTATCTTTTTGACGAAAATTCGGTAATTGCTGTTGTTGTGAACCCTTCTTTTTTTTATCTTGATTTGGCCTGTGCGGTAGTCGTGGTTTCCATGCACCAGGCTGTGGAATTACAGGACTAACAATTTTATCTTTAATATCAATTTTACGTAGTCTCTTATCCTTTTGTTCATCTTGAAGACCCTTTAATCGTAATTTATTTTTATCTTTTTGTGGACTTTCAATTTTTGGTTCTTTGGGCGGTGAAATAATTGGCGTAGTTATTGTTGCTGTGACTGTTACTTCTGTGTCTGCTATTGATGCTGACGATAATGATGATGATGATGATGATGGTGGTGGTGGTGGTGGTGGTGGTGGTGGTGGTGACTGTGACTGTGACTGCGGCGGTGATGGTGATGGTGATGGTGGTGGTGGTGGTAGTGGTAGTAGTGGTAGTGGTAGTGGTAGTGGTGGTGGTGGTAATGGTGATGGTGGTAATGATGGAAGAGGTGGTGATAGCACTGGTGGACTTGAAGACTCTGGATATTTAGCCTCAATATTATTTATCTTTTCAATACAAATTTCCTTTGGTTGCAATGGAATTATTTCCGTTGTTGGTGCTGGTACTGTTGTTGTTGTTGTTGTTGTTACGCACGTTACTATTTTTGTAGCTACAGTTGTTGTTGTTGTTGAGTTCGTTGTTGTTACTGATGTTATTGATGTTGTTGTTGATGTTGTCATTGCTGTTATTATTTCTACGTCTCCTACTTCAGTCGATGTTGAATCAGAATTAGTTGATATTTCTTGATTAACTGTCTTCATACCAGTTTGACTGTCGTCATCTCTGCCCGAACCAGACGACGCACGTTTACGTTTTCTATTACGACGTTTTGATCCTTTTTTTGTTGGTGAAATTAATTGCTTTTCATACTCATCATTATCATCATTACAATTCGTTAAGTTTAATGGATCACATATGTTTGGTGGTATAATAACTTCAATTGCTTCTTTACGATACTTTGGTGTTGGTAATGGACTTGATTTAGGTGTAACTGCATTCATAGCACGATTTATTTCTTCATCTTGCATACTATTAAGATTTAATGGATCACATATGTTACCACCAAGTAAAAACTTTGTAGGAGGTATTATAGCACCTTCTTTTTTACGACGTTTATATGGTGGAAAAAATTTACCATTTCCGGGAAAACTTTGTAAACGTTTACGTCCAAATTTATTAAAATGCCGACTCTCATCGTGTTTATGTTTTTTATTGTGTATTGCTGTTGTTATTGATGATGATGTTGTTGATGATGATGATGATGATGACGATTGATTGAATATTTTTCGGGATTTTTCATTTTCTTTTTTATTCACGTGTCCAATTTTTGTTGGCCGATCCACTTGCGCCGAAGACATTGTCTATTTGTTTTTACTTCCTGATCATGTAAGAAAATTGTGAAAAAAAAAAAAAAAATATATATTGTAGAAAAAAAGATTAAAAAACAATTAATTAAAAAAATTAATTACGTATAAATTACGTATAAATTAATTATAATTAATTATACATTGATGCTAAACATGCATTGGAATATGTGTAAATGTTAAATATAATATAATTGCCAGTTTATTATTATCAAATTTTCGTTAATACGGATTTAAGAATTTACAAGGCAAAAATTATCGTTCCCGCGTTAGCGCATGCGCATATTGACAGTTTATGCACTCCGAAAAGCGGATGGTCCGTAAAGCCAAAATATTTCTTATCCGTATTTCGCGGCTTGTATGCCGCATTGATAATAAAATCTCACCTTAATATATGTCTACGTCAATTGAACTTTTCACGAAACACACTTTATGATGTTCATTAAGCACAATAATACGCAATATCGATACAATTTATGTCGCACCCATCCTCAAAACACACGATATGCGCCCATCAACGATGGCTGAATAGCTGCTTCGGTTACTCCGTTGCCTGCTTCACCACCATTTTCCATGTGGTTAGACGTTCGTCAGTCCCGAGTATCACCACTCGGCAATCATCGGATAAACTCGTTGTCCCGCTCTCACACACATCACATTGCGCACAACCAAATCAAAACGAGCTTCATTTAAATTTCAAACACCCATTAAAATAAACGCGTTAAACATAAAAAAAAAAATTATGTCAAAGAAACCAATAGCCAATAACAAATTCAATAAAAAAAAAAAAAGAAAAATAATAATAATAATTCAATTTTTTATCGCTCATTGGCAGTCGTATGAGTAAATTGATTAATCATTATTGATTAATTTTTCAGTAGTAAGAAAAAAAAAAATTTGTTTCGTTTATTTTTTATTTTTATTATTGTGATTGTTATTCATAATTTTTTTTTTCTTTTCTTTTCTTTTTTTTTTTTTTGATGGTCCACTTTGTTTGTGATGATGTAGTGTATAATTTGAAAAATTATTGTTCGATTAAATTGATAAATTATATGGTAATGTGGATTGTGATTGGTGTTTGTCAACGCCAATAGTGCGAAATTAGCCGTAAATTAATGAATATATTTGAGGTACGAAAATTTTTTAGTTTATTATATTGTATCGATAGGGAAGAGAGAAAAAAAATGAATTTAGTTTTTTTTTTAATTTTTTTTCGTGATCATTTCGTGATAGGAAGCAAAATCGTGATGAGAAAATCATTCAATTGATAATTTAAATTAGAAAAAAAAAAAAAAAGATAACTCCCGAGGAATCAGTTGCAATTATATCTGGTATATATATATATATTTTTTTTTAAGTAAAATAAAAAAATATATAAGATAAAATTTAAAAAAAAAAATCGAAGATAAAAAATGGCAAATATACCGAATGAATTTTCAAAGTTTGAGAGTCCATTTAAAGTATTGGAAGATTTGGATTTGAATTATCAAACGCCGACCAGTTCAATGCGTGTGCAAAAAAAATCATTATTTAACAGTGGATCATCGGACAAACGTGAAAAAAAGGTAAGTAAATAAATGACATTGACTATTTATCATTTTTATATATTTGACTAATATTTTATAACTGTTATTTATTTATTATTATTTAATTTTTTTCATGTTGTATGTACAATATTTACAATTTATAGGTGGCATTTTGGCGTGAAAAATTTGTGATTAACAAACATCCATTACAAATTACAACATTGGGTTTGAAAACACCGCCAATGGATATATCAACATTGTTACAACCATTAGCGCCAATGAAACCGCGTAAAACCATAAATAAAATGGATTTAAAGCCGAAAAAATTGATATTTAAGGATATCGAAGAATCGGAAGTGAATATAATAAAATATCCATCAACATTTACCGTAAAACACGATGATAATATTTTGAATGAACAAAATAATAAATTGAAAATTAATCGGAGAAAACCAACGGCCAGTGATGAAAAAGAAAATCAACGTGAGCCACTGACCTATCGAATTAAACGTAAAGAAAAAAATAATGGAAAAATCAATTTATTAAAAGCAGAAGGCAACAGTAATAATAATTATAACAGTAACAGTAGCTGTGCCTTATCATTGACACAATCAAAAAATTCACGTATCAAAAGTAGCCACAAACACTTTAGAATATAAAAAAAAAAGATAATACATATATACATATGAATATTAATACTTATGAAAAATACATCGTTGCACAAAACAAAATGTGCCATTAACTATTCATGAATATTTAAACATCATGTCTTTATATTCTTCATCACATAATTATTTCAAAACAGTAAAACACAAATATCAAATGAAAAATTATCTTTTTTTTTGTTTCATGTTTTTTTGTTATTTTTGTTTTTTTGTTATTTTTGTTTTTTTTCGCAATACTGCAATCACGAATAATATTTCCTGTGGTCACAAAAAGAAAGTGTTTTCAAATAATTTGATTTAATTGTCTAGAGTATTACTCAATTTCACGTTCATTGATATGAAAACAAAAAATATATATACATATATAAAATATGAAAATTTTGTCTTCATTATCAATAAAAAAAAGAAAATATAAAGAAACAAAAAATTTTTCACTTGTAAATTATTTTTCATACTTTTCATTGTAACACAATAATTTGTGAAAAATGTCAGAGACTCAGCACAATGAATATCGAGTCATAACCCCAAAAATAGATAAACATCAGCTGTTGTCATATTGAAATAATAATAATATATACATATCATATATATGTATATAAAAAAATGAAACTGCTGCTGCTACTCGCGTTGTCGCTCAGTAAAACAGATCAAACTATTGAAAACTTATTCCTGCCATATCTGATATCAATAAATACAAAATCTGTATTAACCACACAGTCGATAACAGAAATACTTACATATAAAAATTCATTGTGGTACTAAATTTTTTTTTGTTTTCTTTCTCTTCTAAATATTTTCCAAATACATCAATAAAAATTATATCTATTTTATTCTTAACAAATATTAAATACCGTACACACACAATAATTCAATAATTTGAAACTCAGATTGTGACAATATCTAGAATAAATTTCTTCTAAATACGTAAAAATCTTCCAAGTTTATTGCAAGTGCAATATAATTATTCTTTGCCTTTTTTTTTTGTTTTCCAATTTTTTTTTCATTCTATTACAGAATGAGGTTGTATAGATACATATAACTCCTACATAAATATGAGGTAAGTCGACAAAGTCCACAGCAATTCAAATATCTACAGGGGCAGCTCAGGGTCAACAGGAAAACATTTCCTAAAGGTAAATATATATATATATATATGCAATACCTATCTATCGACTTGGTAAATGTTCGAGAACGATACGAAAGCAATGATAATTGTTGAGAAATCCAATGTTAAAACTCGAATAATAATAATAATTCCGTGATGTATTATTTTGTGTAATGAATACCAAACGATGAATGAATTAATAATAATAACAATAATAATAATACTATCAAAATGGAATAAGGAAAATATTATTATTATTATATGAGTGATAATCGGAAATAAATGTCTACAATGTCATTTAAATTGATTTGTGATAAAAAAGTTATTTTCATTTGAAAGTAAAGTGAGAGACAATTGATGAAATATATTTCTATATTTTTACATTACCTTGATGACTAGAATTCAGTGCACCTGTAAATTCAAGGTAAAATTCTATTACATTATGATAATTATTATTTTTCTCTTTCTGTCATGTACTTTTTTTCTATTTTTTTTTTTTTTTCTTTTTCTTGTGATAATTAATGTCGCATATTCAGTGAAAAATACCAGATTATTAATTTATATATTTTTTTTTTTTTTCTTTAAATTTTTCTAACACATCAAAATGAAAATAATAATTTTGCGATAATAAAAATGAAATATTATAATATTTATTAAAGTTTTTTATTATTTTTTTTTTTAACAGAAATTATTTTCAATTTTTTTTTTTTTTTTTTTTTTTTTGTATACAGTGGATGATATTTTGCGAATGGGAATTGTAATTAAATATTGTAATCATTTCAACCCTGCGGTTCGATAGGGTCATCAGACCGTCGTGACGTTAACGGATGCGGTGACCCCGCGCACCGGCATCAATTTTTTTTTTTCTCTTTTATTTTTTTGTATTCCTTCATACTCTGCTTCTCACATGTGTGTAATAGTATGTATTTCCATATATTTTATATATCTGTATATGAATTTTAATCGCAACTGAAAGCATAAAATACACACACACATACCCATACACAAAAAAATAAAAAATCATTTACTGAATTTTTCAAGAATTTTTTTTTTTTCCCCCTCGACATTTTGTTTGAAAATTCTATACTAGATAGAGAAACAAAAAAAATAGAAAAAAAAAATTGATATTCATAACTCGCTCAATTTATTTATCAATACAGTCATTCATTTTGTTTCTATTTTTTTTTTTTTTTTTTTTTTTTGAATTCATTTTCACTGATAATTCACGTCATTTATGAATATAAAATTGAAAGATTTTTTAAATTTCTCGAATATTTATTTAAATTTAACTTTCAAAATAAATTTTAATATTTTTTTAATTTCATTTAATTTATTTAAATTCATTATTTATTAATATAATTATTTAATATAAAAATTTTATTCAAACAATAAATTATAGATCCAATTATTATTCACAATATTCCAAATACAATTTCGATTCATATCATAAAAGAAAAAATAAAAATAAAAAAATAAAAAATCATCGAGAATATGTAAATGAAAGAAAAAAAGAAAAAAAAAAAAAAAAAAAAGATAAGTCATTTGTACACAGTGACATTTCCACCACAAATGCTTATATCCCCACACACACATACAAATATTTATGTATCTATATTGAGATCACTTTGAGACCAATGTGTTATCACCCCTCATGTAACGAGTCCGACAGTCGTGTTGCTAACCACGTCCATAACCCATGGGTTATCTTCACCCGCCCTTTCGCTCCCATTTTATATAAATGTTGCAATTGCCACATATTACTGTCACTTCAAACTCAACACACATACACACACATATATATATATATATACATATATATATGCATAAAATACATATACATATCTCCAACGGCATTTACATAATAATACATTATATAAATAATAATTTTCTATGTTTATTAGGGGTAAGATATATAATTTGAAAAAAAAAAACCAAATAATAATTATTCACAAATAAAATAAAATAATTATCATTGCGGTTGTAATAATTTTTTCAATCATTTATATCATATGAAATAAATTATACAATAATTTTTGAATCGTGTAAATTATTTATATAATTATTTCAATTTATTCATTTCATTATAATTATTTATATCAATGTCAATTTATAAAAATAATTCATAGTACGTTAATTTCAATTTGTCAATATTATAAATTGAATTGTATTTACAATATTATTATATTTACATATAATTTCTATACATGAATGAAGAATGAAACATGGAAAAAAAAAAAATTTTTTCCTTGTGTTTTAGATATGACGCAGCAATAAATTTCACTGTATTATCACGACTCACGGGGTCTGTCTATTAACAATCCCACCTACTCCACCATAATCTTCTATATAGATGTACATATATATAATAATAATAATAATAATAATCCATGGAATAAAATTCAAAGTAAATATGGGAGTGTCATTGGCATGGGATTGGTGACACAAAAAAAAAAGGAATAATAATAATAAATAATTGACAACCATAAAAAATCTCGTATGAATAAAAGTGAAATTATCAACAGATATAAAACACAAATAAATACAAATAACAATTTATTAATTTTTCTAATAAATATAAATACGAATTATTATCTATTTATTTATTTATTTATAATTAATATTTTGTATTTGTGTAAATTGAAGTTGATACAAATTGAGTGTATGCCCACGTATTCATAGTCAATCAAAGTAGAAACAAAAAAAATACAAAACCAAAAAAAAAAACAAAAAAAAAAAAGAATCGATGAAATATTCGACAACACAATACAAGTTAACTTTAGGTTTTGGATAATCATAAAAACAACAAAATAGGTGTGGTATATATATATTTATGTAAACGTGTGTGTGTGTGTGTGTGTGTGTGTGTGTGTGTATGTGGGAATATAAATTTAGGGTGAATGAAGTTTTGAAAGAAATGTACACGATGGTATGTAGTTGTGGGTGAGGGTGAGCTTAATTAAATGGAAGCCCCGTCGACAGCAGAAGAAAAAAAAAAAAGAAAAAAAAAATGGAAAAAGAGTAAAAGAGAATAAGTTTGACCACGAGAGAGGAAGTCCATTGGCCACACCCTCTTGCTCCAAGTGCGCAAGTCCATTTGGCCAATTCGCAACGCACAAATGTTCTCATCCGCACAATACAAAAAAAAAAAATTAAAAAAAAAAAAAACAAATTATAAATAAATATTATTTCTCTTGGGTAATAATTTCACTATGTTGTGTATTGTCTTTCAATCAATAAACTTTTCGTCACATTGTTGAATCACATAAATTATCAGTTAAATAAATATATAAATAAATAAACATATTTTTGTGTGTTGCATAAAACTGTTCAGTTCATTGATAGACAATTAGTGAAGTATCGCAACTGATGAAATAATTTTTAATTTTTTTTTTTTCCAGTTTCGTACTCACTCAATTTTTATTCAATTGAACGAATAGAAAAATAAATATATATATATATAATTATATTTAATTATATTATATATAAATGTTCATATATATATATATATATATATAGATACAGAGACAATTTACGTTGGGATAAAAAAATGCTCGGTCAATGCCACACGCAAAGCGTTTGCAATATTTATAGACGAATACGACTCCATCTATTTGAATGGTTTCGTCTGTTATTTTGAGCATGGCCCACTAATAAAACACACTCATACATAATATATGTATAACTATTTACACACCAATACACAATAATAAATAGAGGAGCATCGTGAAATTATCCGGGCGTTTTAACCGTCAAATCTCATCAATCCAATTTTGAATCTTTTCTTTTTTTTTATTTATTTTTTTATTTTTTCTGACATTTTCACTGAATTATTTGACTCACTAATAATAAAATTGAATATAAAAATATATATTCAAAACACGTATAGAATGAATTTATTTCAAGTTAAAAATTTTAATGAAACTCAAGCACAAATAAAAATAAGAGCTTGCACAGCAACCGCGAGGACATTCGTCAAAGTAAAAATTGAAAGACGAAGAAACAAAACACAAAATACATAAAAAAAAAAAAAAAAACGTGATAATAAATAAATAAATAAAGTGGACGAAAATCAAGTGGATGAAAATATCTTCACCTCATTATTATGTTGTAAAAAAAGGGGGCCACGGGGAGTATTAAAAAAAAAAATAAATAAATAAACGAAAAATTGAAAAATATAAGGAAAAAAAAAAAAAAAAATCGAAGAAAATTATTATTTTAACAAGCAACATTTATGTTTTCATTACATGACTGTGTGTGTGCATATGTGTATATATTTATAACAAGTTGAAATTTAAAAAAAAAAAATTTTTTTAATAAAAAAAATTAGCGTGCGAGGTAAAATTTGTACACACACACTCTCACACACGCACTACAATTTATATATTTGGAGTGAACAGGTGCAGACTAGAAGAAAGCGAGACAGAATGAAAACTCGCTGGGAGAGTATATATATATATTAAAGAAGTAAGAAAGTGAGATAAAAAAAAAAAAAAATTGAAGATGAAGAAGGAAAATAAACGAAAAACAAAAAGAAAAAAAAAGTAAAATATATATAAAGGATAAGAACATCATGACGTGTTAGTTCTTGGTCTGTATTTCACTCTCTTCCTCTTGGTTTTTTTTTTTTTGTCATATTATTATTATTATCACATTTTTTTTTAAATTTCTTTTCTCCCCACTGCGTGTGTTTTAATTTTGTCTCGACGCATTGACGACGCCGGGGTCTTGGTAAACGAGGCGTGTCCCTGCGAATGACACGTCGCTGCTAATTGCAACCCGGTGAACGATTAATGCATTGAGACAATAAAAAATTAAGAAAAATAAAAAACTCAATATATATATATATATATATAGTGGTAAATGACTTATGTACGTAAGAGTAGATAAAAGACAAAAAAAAAAAAAAAATATGAATAAAAAAACACGGGAGCAACTTACACTGACATTACCCATAATTTAAAATATAAAATGAATAATCTCAATATTTCTCTTATCTCTTCAACAAACAATTTCAACACCCATTTCATTTACATATATATTTTTTTAATAAATGAAAATGTTTTCAATTGTCTATTATATTATTATTTTTTTTTTTTATTAACTCAGTTGCTTCAAAATTGTATTTCTACATTTCTTTGATTTTTTTTTTCTTTTGTTATTATTATTATTATTATTTTTTTTTTAACTCAAATAATTGTCGTGATATTCATTCTTATATTTCTATCAATTCGATAATCACAATATCTATCTTATATATATATTATTTTTTTTGTTAGTTTCATTGTTTCGATAAGTGTATATATAATCGGTGTGAAATTGAAAAAAAAAAACAAAAAAAGAAAATAATAACATTTAATGGGACGTGAATATTTCGTAGTATTGGACAATAATAATTTCATTTTCACCCGAACGAAAACAAAAAAAAAATCATGATAATAATAATTAGAAAAAAAAAAGAAAAAGAAAAATAGAAGTTTATATTTAATCACAATATTAATTGATATATATATATTTTTTTTTTTTTTTTCATAGTAAGATATGCGTGAGTTAACATCAAATACCTTCATATATATATTTAATTTTTCAGTGTTGCTTAAACGTATACATATGAGAAGTAAAAGTGATATCATAATTTCATATCACGCCAACTTGAATTCTATAATTAGAAAGCCACACAGTACCAGGGTTGGTATAAATATATATATATATATATATATAAATATAAATAATATAAATTCAACATAAATGCAAACAAATGAGAGTGGGAAAAATGTGAACGTGTGTGGTTCAAAGTTGAAGATCTTCAATCTCTTCTTCTTTTTATTCTTCTTCTATCACTATTATTATTATATTTATTACTATTTCTTTTTTTTTTTTTTTTTTCCTCTTTATAAAACCCCAACTAATAAAAATAAGTTCAGAAGGGTTAGATAGATAATACACACGCCACCATTTGATACTTTATATGTATGTATTTATTATATATATATATAACACAACTTGTTCTCAACGTGAATGTTGTTACATCGTTCAACATTTAAGTGCATCATTCGTTACGCAAATGGAGCATTAATACTGTACATATACAGAAGCGAAAATTGCCACTGATGCCATGTTGACTTTTTTTTTTTTTTATTTTCCATTTTGAAATACACGTTCATACTTGCACGGAAGTTTATTTATTTATTTATTTATATATATCTATGTCTGTGGAATTTTAATTGAAACTCGTTGTGGCAATACCCACTTTTTTTTTTTCTATTTATTTTTATTTATGTCTTCAACACTCTTATCCATCGTGTAATATATTTATTTTATTTATTTATACATTTATTTTCAAAAAAAAAAAAATAATAATAAATAAATAAATAAATAAATAAATAAATAAATAAATAAATAAATAAATAAATGATTAAATATATAAAGAATATAAAGTGTCACTTGAACATCATTGTCAAGGTGACCGAGTAAAATACTCGTGTTCCTTTTCATCACCATTCCTAGATGCTCATCGCGTCCGCATTTTTGGTTACATCCCATTTTTCCTCTCCACTTCGTGTCTCCATATGTCTAAACTCCCACCACACACGTCAACGACATTTCTTCCCGCGCATTTACTCTGGCTCTTTGTCGTTTTTTTTTTTTTTTAATTTTATCATTATTATTATTATTATTATTATTACTATTATTATATATTTTTTATTTTTCGTTTAATCTCCCCGCCACTCAGTAAATGGCCCGTTGGTGGAATTTACACACGCGCAAACGGCTATCGGCGCACGCATAAAATGCGAGTACTCACTATTTTAGTGGTGGGTATAATTTTCCCACTTTTTGCGCCTGCGCAATAATCGACGCGCGCATAACTGTTGCCCCACCAAATTTCAAGTCGTTTGCCGGTTTCTGTATACACTTTTGGGGAATTTAGTTTGCGTTGCTCACTGTGCCAGTGTGGTCGTATTATTTTTGTGATAATTAAGTAGCGCCCGGCTTGCGTTTAACTTCACTTTTCTTTAACCACGAGTCTTCACATTTTATCATTCGCGTTGGATTTTTTTTTTTTTTTTTGTTTCTTATTATCTTGCCATTTATTCATCCTATTATTTATTTTTTTTTTTCTTTATATTTCTATTTGGTATTTGAAAAACAGTTATTTATATTTTATTCATTTTTATTTTTAATTCGGAGCTCGTAAATGCAGGTAGACGACGCCATTTCGCGTATTCCTCCTTTGGAAACGCCGAGACTTCGCGGGAATATCCGGTTTTATCTCTCGAGTGTTCAGCTATTGCCGTTGCGTGACACGTTTTTTTCTTTTTCCCCATTTATCCCCGTTACTTTTACTTTGCGTCATTTTTTAATTTCAATCTCTTACTCACCTTTTTTTTTTTTATATATTTGTTTTTCTGAATATGATGGAAATCCGTGAATTTTTTCTACCGGGAAAAGGTTACAGTCAGTTTTATTCAGTTACATTTTATAATTTTTCATTATTATTCATTTATTTATTTTTTTTTCAATTTATACCTTGAAATTATTTTTCTCAGCTGTTGCGTCATTGAATGCTCTCCTTTGTTTTTATACGCGCGCTCTTTTTGCTATCAAGAAAAATACTTTGTACGTTCGTAAGACAGAAAGAAAAAGAAAAAAAACAAAAACTTGTCCATAATCGTAAAATATTCAGTGTTTATTCACTCACAGATATTTCCACTGTGCCATGACTAAGCAGAATAAATAAATTTATAATAACACGCTCCAATTTGATGAGACCACGTCGTCAACGACAGCAACGGTCAATTATATTCACAAGTTTAACCTAAAATTTTGGTGTCCCTCAAAAATCTCAGTGATGAATACGTGATTTATTTCACATTCATTTCATTTCAAATCGTATGAAAAACAAAGAAAGAAAAAAAATCGTGAATTTATCAAAGTTTACCTCGACATTCAGAATTAAATTGAACGATATAAGTGATGAAAAGTAAAAATGAAGAAAAGAAATAATAACACGATCCACCGGCAAAATGCGTCCTGCGGAAGAGACAAAAATGGAGTCGGCAATAGTGAGCTCTATTTCACCAGTTAAGTCCTTACACACATACATACATACATATATATATATATACCACATTGAAGATACGACAAAACGGTGAGGATGATCGGTGAAGTGAGAGAACTCTTTCTTTCTTTTTTTCTTCTTCTACTTCTCCTCTTCTCTTCTTTCCTTTCCTTTCCTTTCCTTTCCTTTCCTTTCCTTTCCTATCCTATCCTATCCTATCCTATTTTTTTCTCTTTTCACCATCAAATCTCGAATTCTTCCTTGAGAAAGAGAATGAAACGAGAGAAGACACTACTCAGTTACAGCCAGAACACACCAAGTGAGTAAAATTCATACGTTACTTATTTATCTAATACTTTTCATAATTTAAATTGAGTCAAAATAACGTATTATTTCGCGCATATTTTATACATTTCAAAAATTCATATTCTCAAGTGACTAATTCGTATATAGATTTTATTTCAAATATAGTTCTATCGCGTATTATTAACTTATATATATATATATATATATACAATCTTCTTTTTTTTTCTTGTTTTTTTGTATTAAATTCTAAGAGAATGAAAAGAAAAAAAAAAAGGTTTTTAGTGATATGCAATTTTGTGCGACCACGCGGGCGTCGTTTCCTGTTGCTACCCGGAGGAGAATGAATTTCGGGGAAAGTGGACAGAGGCCGCCCTTAGAGTTAAAGAAGAAGTAAGAGAGAGAGAGAGAGAGAGAAAAGGCGAAGCTTGAGCAAGCGTGTTTGAGATCTCTTCCCCACAAGGGGGCCCCTGGTGTACGCGAACGCGCGCATGGTGGAATGTAATTGGGAAACGGCCAGCGGCAACTTCTTCTTTAACCCCAGGAGACACGCCCATCGTTTTCTTCAACATGCGTGTGTGCATATGTGTATGTATATATATATATAATATACATGCGCCCGCGTAAATACACACACTTACACAAAACGCACACATTTTATTATTTCCAACACTGATGTTAATTCAATTAAACATTTTTCCCTGTGACTTCATACAAATTTCTCTCATTTTTTTATTATTATTCTTTATTTATTTATTTATTCATTTATTATTATTATTATTTTTTTTTTTTTATTTGTTTGTTCTCATTTTCATTCAGCTTCCGGTCATGAATCATCAGTAAATAAAAATACGATATCACCCGGAAATATGGATAACCGAAAGAGAAACAGTAGAGGAACTTGATAGTCGATTTTATATTTATTTATTATTATTATTATTATTTATTTTTTTAAATTCTATTCATGGGGTTATATAAATCATGTGTAAGATTGAGTAAAGAACAATCAACAAGCACTTGATAAGGAAAAATCCCAATTATCTTTGCGTAAAAAAAAAAAAGAATTTTTTTTATTTATCCAATATTTTTCGGGATGATTTTTAACATTTTTTATTTTATTTTGATGGTTTTTTTTTTTTTTTTTTTTTTTCCCCTCCTCTGTTTCTATGTCTCATCGTGTACACTCTTGGAAAGATCGAGGTTGGGCAGAGAGGAAAAGAAAGAAAAAAAAAAAAAAAAAAAAGAAGGAAGGGAGACTAGTGATAATAATAACCGTTCCCGCCCAACGTTCGGTGAGGTATACGCCTACTGTTTCACTTTGACGAGGCACATACACACATACACAGAGGACAAACACATTTGCAACGGCGTCGCACTACACCATCACTCTTCTATATATATATATATTTACAAGAAAAAAAAAAAAGAAAGAAAACTATTCCAGTATATTTGTAATATAAATAATTTTCTCTGTTGAACATAAATACATCAGATGATGATTATAATGATCCTGTAATTAATTCATCGATGTATTTAATTATATACGTGTATTATTTAATTATTTATTTATTTATTTATTTATTTATTTATTTATTATTGATTTGTGTAGTTGATGAAAAGAGATGAAAAATGGAATGTGCGATGTCAGTTTGACACACGTTGCAGCAGTGGACGGTATTGGTTATTGGAATTTTTTTTTTAAGATATTAAGGGATTTTTATACCCAAATCTTCATGCATTACCATATGGGGCAACAAAAAAAAAAAATATCAAAAAAGGAAAAATTGGTCGTAAATGCTCGGTCGTTGCAAGGTCGATTCTTACATTATTTATACCTGGACTTAGTTATGTATATACATATATATATATATATATATATACAGTGTAGAAAGAACGTTCATGAGCACGTGGTGGCCTCGGTTGAACACGTTCATCGTCTCGAATTTCGTAAAACTCATTTTGACGATTTCTTTTGGTTGTTTAGAATATTCATTTTCATGAGATGAATGAAATTTCAGAAAAAAAAAAAATTTTTTTTTTTTTTCATTTATTTATATATTGTATATGAAATAGTGGATGTTTACTTTCTTTCTCTCACACCTTTTTTTTTTCTTGCTCTCTCTCTCTCTCTTTTTTTTTTTTTCTTTCTCTTTTGCAAATCGTGTCTTTGGTTGGTTGTCGTTGGAATCCGATGGGATGGTTAACGGCCATCTTCTTCTTGAAATGAATTAATGCTCATTATGGATATTAGACAGTGATGATTTGCATAAAGGCGGGGGAAAAGAAGACGTTGATACAACTGGTCGGGGCGATAACGAGCGACTGCTGCTCCTGCTCCTACCCAATGTTTTAAAAGATGGTCGCTCGTTATTTTTTATCTTTCTCCCTTCTATATTTCACTCTGTCTTCATCTTTTTTATTTTTTTTTTTTTTTAATTTTATTTATTATTATTATTATTATTATTTTCTTATTGCTTTTTGGCCTCTCGATGATCGTTGGGTTATAGATAAAATGGTGCAGCAACGAATCTCCTCACTACAAGAGAAATTCATGATGGTAAAATCACAAATTCCATCAGTAATATTTTATATAATAAATTTAATTCACCTATAAAATAACCGAAGCATGAAATTCGATCATCAATTACTCAATTTTATATATATAAATTCTCTTGGACACGTTATCTAATCATCGAATTAAATTAACGAAAAAAAAAAAAAAATAGGTAATTTTTTTTTTTCTTTTCTCTCAAGATAAGACTCGAAAATTTTTTTACCCAGTCATATACACACTCACACGCACACGCATATACACAGACACTTGGACTTTGTAATTTAATCTCGTCTCAACAAGACTGAAATAATAAAAAAAAAATTTAGTTATTATTATTATTATTATTATATATATATATATTTTTTTGTAGGGAATTAAAAATAAAAATTTATCGATGATAATATTCATTTCACGAATTGTATTCAATGGCCACGCATTTGGATTTATATTTTAAACATAAATGTTACGAGTAATGTGCGAATGAGAGAATAAAGTAAAAGATTCCCCATTGCCCTCTCTTTTTTTTCTTTCTCTCTCTCTCTCTCTCTCTCTCTCTCTCTCTCTCTCTAGGAGAAAAATCGACGTTTTGTTCGCACGTACGCACTGTGTATATGGAAATAGTGAAGTGGCTGATGGTAAAAAAAAAAAAAAGACGTAGACGAAGAAGTAAATGGTGACTCGTGTGTATATGTGTATTCGGCCTCGACTCTCTCAGTTGATCCCATGACGACACCTGCATGTAAATGCGGGTATTATTCGGGCATTTGAATATTTAAAAGCGTTTCTTACACAGTGCGTAAGACTTCGAGAGAGAGAACGTGTAGTGCTCGTGTGTGTGTGTGTGTGTGTGTGTATAGCAGCAGGAATAAAACGAGAAAAGAAACGTTGCGGCTAAAGGAAATGAAAAGAGGAGTGGGGTAAAAATGAAGGGGGAGAAAAAGGTGGTTATACTATACAGAGAAGGAGAAAATACCAGCCAAAGTGAGAGAGAAAGATACTACGGGATCGAGGCACCATAATGGCGTTTATTTATTGCCAGTATTAATACTGAGCCCCGCGGAGTCACTTGGTGATTACATAAAACTTGCTCCGTTCTCCTTCACAATTTTTTTTTTCTTTTTTTTTTTTTTTCTCCTCTCTTTTTGCCATCTTCATCTTCACTTTTTCTCCATCACTGCTATTTCTTTACTTCTCTGTCTATTATCATGGATTATTTCATCGTTTGCTAGATAAAAATAATAATAATGATATTGGGGTGGGGAGGGGAGAGGAAGAAAGGAAGAGGTGGTGGAGGCACATGGAGACAACTCATCTTTGGATAAAATATCAAATAGTGAAGATAATTAATGTTAATGGTGGAAAGACACTGTCTTGCATCTGATGATTTTTTTTTTTTTTTTTTATATTTCTTTCAGATATATATCTATATATTTATTACTTATTTATTTATTTTTATCTTGTATATTTTAAGTAATAAATTTTTTTTTTTTTTTTTTTTTTTTTTTTTTCATTATTTGTCTTTTGTGTGATAGAATTTTAATTAGTACTGTGGAAAGATCAATACATGTGAAAGATTGTGAAAGTGGTGAAAAAAAATAAATAAATAAATAACTACAAGGAAATTGGAGCAATTGGTGGAAAGTATCAGAATATTTACAAAAAAAAACAAAAAAAAATGGAAATGGAAATTATATTATGTTTATATAATCAAGGAATAATTATTTATCATCAGACCGGAGTATCTGTTCACATCTTACCGGGCAGCATTAGATTAAATTTAAAATTTTCTAATACTGTCAGGTAAAGATGTCGTCAGGATTCCGAAATCAACGATTATATTACAAAATTTATATACTTGGAAAAGAAAAAAAAATGTGTATATATAAAATTTATTATTATTATTATTATATATTTTTTTTCAATTAAAGAATAAGAATGAAGGAAAATGTGTGCGGTTCATTTATGTGTGTATGAAAGGGGGGGGGGGGGATAATTAAAGGGCTTTCATGATCGACGAGAATATAATTTTTAAAGGGGGAGCGAACCCAAATTCGCGGAAGAAATATCAACGGGTGGGGGATGAAGGCAACCGATAAATAAGCGGATGATGAGAACAGAAAAAAAGAGAACATTCATGATGTGCAAGAGAAGATGGTGGAAAGAGGGACGAAAAGATCGAGAGTGGAAGAGGAGAGAAGAAAAAAGAAGAAAAAAAACGTCAGATACAGACTCAAATTGAAACGACGTTGAATACTAAAAAAATTGAAAGAAAAAAAAACAACAACAACAAAATTCCTTTTATTTTTGTTTATTTCAAATATTTTAACGGTTACATCGTCTGAAATGAAAATATATATATATATATATATTTGAATAGCAACACACGAATACATAAATAAATGTGGCGGGTAGTATAAAATGATGGAAAAAAAAAAAAAATTTACACTGGCGACGTCTCGCAGACGAAATCTTATCTCAAATTCTATGATGATATATTGGTATATGGATATATATATTTATTTATTTATTTATTTATTTATGAAGAAAGAAAAAAATGCCTTCCATCGTTGACTTAGAAACGACAGTGTCATATTAGTGGCCAACAATTTCCTCCATCAATATAAAATTAAAGCGATACATTCAGTCGCGTTTCATATACGTTCTGTGAATCATGTCGCCAATAATGCGGATAATATCAGTCTCTGATGAGTGTACATAAAAAAAAAAAAAAAAAATGGGAAAGAATAAAATGTGTGTGTGTGTGTGAGATATGATATGAAATGAAATAGTATAAATGTGAACGAAAAACAAAAAAAAAATAATAAAATAAAAGTGTTTAAAAATGTTACAAATAAAATTACTGTAAATAATTTTTGCATGTGTCTCAGTGTATTTTGAGGGCGAATACGACAAAGAAATTTGGCTAATTGCCCAAGAAAAAAAAAAAAAAAAAAAAGACACGAGCAATACAAAACCAGTAGCAACCAACAGATATGACGTAGAATTCATATTTTATTTTTCACAAAAACACAAAGTTAAAATGAATAATAATAATAATAAAATATATCGTCTAGTTGATTTTTCTGTCGAATTTATTGCCACGTGAACAATAAAGAGCAGTCGGAAAAGAAGGAGAAAAATTTATTTGAAATAATTTTTTTTTTTTTTTTTTTTTTTTTTATCGCGTGACATGAAAGAGTAAATTCACGCGCACGAGAAAAAGAAAAAATATATATATATTTCTTTTTTGTTTTTTTTCTCATGAGTAATTGTGTATGTGGTTGTATTTGCGTGGGTAGTTTTGCAACAGAAATAATGACGAAAAGAAAAGGAAAGAAGAAAAAAAAAAAAAATAAAAAAGAAAGGAAAACATTTTACAAACAGATGACGCGATCATTCAAATTTATGTATAGACGCAAACGTGTGTCCTTCACATGAAAATGAATTGGCATTACCTACCACCAACTCAAAATGTCTCGAGGCCACTCAAACAACCCCCTGTCATCCATCCCCGTCTATTTTTCTTTGTCTTTCTTTTTTTTTTCATTATTTTTTTTTTAACATTGAATTAAACATTTATTTATATAATATAGAAATAAAAATAAAATGAAAATAAAAACGAGTGAAAAAATTTATATTGAGACATAAACGAAATAGCTGATAATGCGCGTACCGTCTAAAAACGTGAACGAATGTGCGTTTATGCACTAACCTGGGACTGGTCAAGCTGTCAGTCAGTCGTAAAACGAGACACGCGTGGCTTGCAATCGTATTTTACGACCGTTCATATTACACTACTACTACTACTACTACTACTACTCCAACAACAATTTTTATAATTTGTTATCCTCCGTATTACTTATCCCGTGAATTAAAAAATAGTGAGGAAATTGAAATGAAATAAAATTTGTATTTCGATTGAGATTCAACACATTAAATGCAATGGGCGTATTATAGGGATTATTAAACATTCATAACGTGTAACGTATGCCTATGTATATATATGTCTATATATGTACGGATGTGGGGATGCACAAAGGCAATTTTAACTCTTCAGGGACAGTGTGGCGCGATGAACAAAACTGGTTGGTACACGACTGGCCCGCACTGTCTCTCGTTGACTAACACACCAGGCCCATATATATTATCCCAATGGCGCAATGGGGGCATGCCATGATATTATATACGGTGGAAAAAGAAGAAGAAAAAGAAAAAATATATATAACCACCCGTTGTGAGCCAACGCAATCGCACATGGGGGTTTGATGAGCTTACGAATGATTCTCCACTATGGGGTCGTGTCTCATCTTTTTCTTTTTTTTTTTTTTTTTCTTCTTACATACACACACACACACACACACACACACATGTATATCTGTTGAAACATAATTAATTAATAATTTATACAATGACCAATAAACAAAAAAATAAATTTTAATAGATAAAAGTAGATATTAGATATCAATTAATTTTTTTTTTCTTTCTCCCTTTCGATCAATTAATATGACAATAAAAATATTCCATTAATTTTTTTTCTATTCATATAAATATTTATATGTGTATGTGTGTGTATGTGTATATATATGTATGTGTATCATATAAGTGGTAAGCAATTCATCCAAATTGTTCAAGTAAATTATTATCAATAAAAATAATACTCAGATGTTATGTGACCCACAGTTAATGGCGTGTGCGTTTGTTCCACAGTCACTCGGTCCATTATTTGTCGTGTTTGAGAGTATTATATTGGATCATTTGTGTATGTGTGTATGAGAAGATTGAAGATAAAATAGAAGGAGGTGAACGGAAAAGATGATGATGATGAAGGACAATGAAGAAGAAAAAGTGAGAAAAAATAAAGCAAAAGCAATGCAATAAAATGAATGTGAATAAGAAGTAAAAAGGACGAAAGAGCAATAGAGTAGACACGAGAGTACCGAAATAAATAAATTAAAAAATTAAAAATAAAAATAAAAATAAATACAAAGACAAAGACAAACAAAAGAGATCGGATGAGCCAATTCAGCGTGTTAGCTCTTGCAAAAGGGGGCTCAATTGGGACTCGTCGGTATCTTCCTCTCACTCTCGTCGCCTTTTTTTTTTTTTTTTTTTTTTTTTTCTTCTACTACTCTTTTCTTTGCTTTATCTTTCCTTCAGACGACACACTCACGCCAATGTCACTTTCTCTATCTCACTTATTTCTTCGTCTTTACGTATATCACAACTCACTCTTGTACATGCAGCTGCCTCCATCACTCTCTTGAATTTTGTGTTGGTACGCGTGGCGATTTCAACAAACAAACAAAAAACCAACCGCCATGATGATTATTTGTAATGTTTTTTTTTTTTTTTTTTTCGCTTTTTTATTTTTTTTATTACCACAAAATGTGCACGGCATCAATAATTTAATGCACCAATGTCTCCTTATCTTTTTTATTTCTTCATACTCGTTCAAATAATCATGACAGTAATTATTATAAATATATAATGTAAAATTATTTTGTAATGGTATAATTGTAGTAATAAATATATATATATTTTTTTTTCCACAAAAATTAAGGAATTCATTTTAATTTATTTATGAAATGGTGCGATGTTGTGTTTTGAATTTTATCAATTTATTATTATTATTATTATTATTATTATTATTATTATTATTATGGTGTTTTTTTTTGTTTTATTTAATATTGAGTTAAAAGTGAAAGAGTACGAATGTAATAGATGTGAGGAAAAAAAAATTTTTATGTTTAATTTATTCCAATACAATATAATTAAGTGGAAGTACCTTGACAATTCATGGATGCAACTTGTATGTTTATTAAATATATATGATGCATACACACAGTGTGAAAAAAAAAATTTTATTCAAGATGACATGAGAAAAAAAAAAAAAAAAAAAAAAATTCAACGAATTCAAAGAATTTTTATATTTTTATTATATCTATTTTAAACGTGTATTTGATTTATCATTTGATCAAATTCTAGTGAAATTATCAATGTGATTATGTTTTTATTCCGCCATCTTGACATGTCTTCACGTGTAAATGATTTTGGAGATAAAAATTACGTGGGGGGAGTGTATCAAAAATAGACGTAAAATATTATAGATTATTATTATTATCATATATATATATATATATATTTTTTTTTTTTTTTTTTTTCATTTGTCCTATCTAAATATTATAACTGATAAAAATATAATTTATCAAATTATATCGGTTAAAAAAAAAAAAAATTATCTTTTTTTTCATTTTATATTTTATGTTGTAATTACATTTTTTTTTATTTTTTTTTTTTTTTTTGTGCGACAGACAATTCTCCCCCTCTCCTTCCTCCTCCGATCACTATGTACATATTATTTATATATTTATATTCACAGTGTGAAAGATACTTCCGTCAGTGAGAGACACAGTTGAGTCATGTCCTCTTTGCATCAGTACATAATTAAATGCAAGGGAATGGAGAGAGGGTGTGAAAGAAAGACAATGAAAAAATAATAATAATAAAGGATATGCAACTATCAATTGTACAAATTCAAATATTTATACATACAAACCCAATGAAAAAATTGATATATATCGAAATAAAAAAATAATAGAATTAACAAACAATTATTAATTAATAACAAAAAACAAATAGATATATATAATAAGATAATGCATTATCGAAAACGAGAAAATTTCACAAACCAAAAAAAAATTTTTTATTATCATTATTATCATTATTAATTATTAATTATTATTATTGTTTCTTTTTTTTTTTCTTTTTTAGACTCAAAAGCAAACCACAAAAGAAAAATATGCAACACCTTAATATATGAAGGTGAAACAAAAAATAATTTATATAATAATAATAATAATAAATGCAAATTATTGTAATAATAATAATAAATAACAAGTCAAATTGGTATATATAGACACGAGTCGTTGTGATTGGAAATTGTATATAATTTTTATTTTTTATTTTTTACATTTGGTACTTTGAAGGGTGCACATACCAAATAACAATTGAAAAATTATTGTGTTGAAGTATTTCATTAATTAGAAAATACTGTCTGGAATAAATTCATTATGTACATATGGTAAATGACATGAGTGAAAAAATTTGAAAAAAAAAATTAAGGAAGCAAAGACGAAGAATGACGTGTGGAGGGATGAAGTGGAATATAAAGTGGAGAATGAACGAAGATTTTTCAACTTAATTCCACTTGGTTTGTGCTGTGTGCTCCCTGAAATTTTTATTATTATTATTATTATTATTATTTTTTTTTTTTTTGTAATGCAATCCGAGTTATGACACACGTGTGAAACACATGTGTTTTCGCTCCGGGAGCCGTCCTTTTCATATATATATATATATATTATATATTCATTCCTTACAATCCCAAGAGTCCACACAAATATTCTCCCTGATGACCCCCCCCCCTCTCCCATCTTTTTTTCATTTTATTACTATTATTATTATATATATTTTTTGTTCCCTTTCAAGTCTTTAATAACCAGACATAATTTCATATGTATATATTTTTTTTCTTATTTCCCCTTTCTCAATTTCATCTCTGTAATTTTCCAACGAAAAAAAATTTTTTATTTTTTATTTATGTATTTTTAAAATGTAGAATTTTTTTTTTTGTCCATCTATGAATACATCAGTATGAAAATTCTATCATACTAAATGAATTATTGAGACTTTTTTTTTTTTTTTTTTTTTCGGATTTTTCAATGAATTATATAATATATAAAAAAATAAAAATTTCAATATTTGTAATTAGTGAATGAAATAATGATTTTTTTAACACGTATCAATTTTATTATATTGAGTTTTAGTTGATGTAAATAAATAATAATTAATAGGAAATTTTTTTTTTTTTTTTTTTTTTTTTTCCCTAGATAATGTGGCATTTATATATGAATGAATATAAATTAATTGTGACAACAGTTGCAAACAGTCCAGTTCAAAGACACATTGTCACAATATGTTCGTATTATATGTGAATTTGTATGGGTATGCTCAAGAGACAAGGCCAAAAGTGCAGGTATAAGATGTGCATATATTTATGTATTAAATTTTGTGTGTGTGTGTGTGTGTGTGTGTGTGTGTGTGTGTGGATAAATATTGGAACAACGCAAAGAATATTATAAGACATGTGCAACCGTGTGTCTGCCAGACACCCCAAGTTTTATACTGATGAATCATCACTCTTCTTTCCTGTCCCATGCGTGTTTGTGCTTGCTCTTGAGGCTTCTCATCTACATAGAAGTAATGATATTTATTTCCATGAAATATGAACATAAATATATATATATATATATATATGTTGCACATAGAGTTATCATATTAGTGAATAAACTGATTCATCATAAAAAAAAAAAAAAAAAAATGATCATCACAAAAATAAATTGAATTTATACAATAGAAAACAAAAAAACAAAAATGTTTCATGAATAGTTGATTTTTTAAATTTTATTACTATCAATTTTCACTCTTTCACACACTTTTTTAATATTCATTTTATATTTTCTTAAATTTTCGATATATTGATTGATTATGAATGGAATAACAATGAAAAATATATTTTTTGATTTAGTAATTATTGAAAATTCATTGTGTAAATTTTTATTAAATTTTTGATTTTATTATTATTATCATCTATACTTTCTTTCGCTTATAATAATATAATCCGATATTCTTTGCAATAAATAAATTAATAATAATAATAATTGTATACATTATTTTTATTTATACATCGTACGTGTAATTTTATAAAGAAAATTTTTACCGACTGTGAAAGTTTTTATATTTAAGCAGACAGATACTTTCTTTTTTATTGATTTATTTATTATAGTATACGCGGATTAATTTTTTATTTTTTATTTATTCATGATTATTATTATTATTATTATTATTTTTTTTTTTTTTTAATTGATTATTTATATACATATATATGTTTTTTTTAAGTTTCGAGTGTCACAACCCAGTGGTTTTGTGGCTCCACGTTATGACCACGAGAGATGTATCATGACGTGTCAAAAAAAAAAAAATAATAATAATAATAAATAAATAAATAAAAATATATACACACTCTAGAAGTCGATGCCGGTGGCAGCAGAAAAAAATCGTTGCCAACAAATAAAATAAAAATAAAAATAGCACGTGTAAAATTTCATCTTCCAATTGTTTAAATTTGAAATAAATATTTTTTGCTAAATCACAGTAATAATAATAATAATAATAATAATAAAAAAGAAATGTATAAAATGATTAAAATTTTTTGTTTTCTTAAATTATTTTGTTATACTTTGACCATTGAACAAACACATTCGACTGTATATACTTCATAACCGCAGTGTTTTATGTTATATAACTCGATAACAACGAGCCTTATACCCTTCCATTTCATCCATCATACACGCAGTGTGTGTTGTCTGTATGTGTCTCTCTGAGTATACACACGTGTATGTATATATATATATATATTACAATTCTGTTGGCCAAGGATAATTTTAGCTTGGGCTCCCTTCGACCGACGCTCGAATTTCCGTCGAGTCTGTGGCTCCCGCACTCTCTTTATATATATATATATATATACCACATGAGAGAAGTTGGTTATATTACAACTCATAAATGAAATACATGGGAGAAGAGAATAAAAATAAAGAGAGAAATAAAGTGGGATCGATGTCACGACAACGCGCGTACGTGGCAACAGTCGCTAATCAAATACAAGTGTTTGCCAGGTGAAATATCATTTTTATTGAGCACCAACGATAATATAAAAATTAAAAAAAAAAAAAAAAAAACCAACTTTTCTAATTGACGTTTTATAATAATAATAATTATTATTATTATTATTTATTCATTTATTTATTTTTTAATCTAGATTATATATATTTATGAATATTTAACAATGATGAAATTGTTCAACGCCAAGAAAAACATTCAATTCTTATTTATGTTGTGAATTATATTTTCTTTTCTTCTTTTTTTTTTTTTACATATTACGTTTTAATATTTTTAAAATTGTTCGTAGTTTTTTTTTTCTGTTTGTTTGTTTTTTGGTTTTTTTTTCTTTCCATTGCTCTAGAGTGACTTTGAATAATAAAATTAAATAAAAAAAAAAAAAAAACAATAAAAAAATAATGAAGAAACATGAGTGGCCGTGATATGTCGATATCTCAGTGTGCGTGTGTACAATTATTATTTTTATTTTTATTTTGTTTTTTTTTTTTTGTCAGAAAATCATACTTGAGATTATTGAATGTATCTCACTTATTATTTATAAGTGATGACATCCGGTAATAGGCAGACATGCCATACACATTTTGTATTTATCGGTACGTGTGATAGACAATTTGGTATTCTATCACTTTATAAATTTTTTTTTTTTTCTTCTCTTCTCACATTCATAAAAATTTCATCATTATGTGATTAATCATTATTTAATATTGCTTTAATCTCCCCATCATTATCATCTTCACGTACATTGTATCTCAATTATTTTAATAAAATATAAAAATAATTATTTTTTGTATAGGACAGATTAATATAAATGATAATAATAATAATAATAATAATAATAATATGAACAAATGAGTAATTTATCTCATTCATTAAATGTCCAAATTACAAACCTACAATTATAAATGAAACAAAAGAAAAAAGAAAAAAAAAAAAAAGAAAAATAGGGGACGCGCTACAATAAAAATTTATTTTATGACATGTAATAAATTTTTTTGTTTTTGTTTATTATTTATTTCATTTTATAATTTAACGTAAAGGTCAATTGCATTATTGGTAAATGAATAAAACACACATTTACACACGCGCACTATCGTTGTTTTTTTTTTTTTTTTTTTGTTTTATTGTCGGCAATGTGTTTATTGTCATGATGTATATAAAGTCATGTACATTGGAGTCTGCTCGTATTTACACACTATTATATAGACTGTTGAGGTGTGAGGAGGACCGAGTAAATAATGAGAGAGTGAGTAAAGAGCTCACGCGCGCTACAATGAAAGATGAACGAACATGAAAACGCGCGCGCGTTCACTCATTTGCTCAGTCCCACCCTATTTTAACTGCAGATATTTATCTGGCTAATGGCAGACGGCAATCGACCGTAAACAATAGCTCCTTCGTTTCGCGCCTTAGCCTCGTCTCTTACTTATCATTATTATTTTTTCTTTCTCTTTTTATTTATTTAATATTTATATATTTTTATTCTTTTTTATTCTCGTTTTTTTTTTTCAATTTAATTTTTCATCCCGACTTTATCATTATTATTATTTTTTTGATTAATCTTTTTTTATTTTTTACACTATATACAGATCTGTATTATGATTATAAATATTTGAAATAGAAAGATGAAAAAAATTTGAAAAAAAAAAACAAAAAAAATAATTGTTGCATTCAGGTATTGAATACAGTAAACGATTTTATTTCAATCAATGATTGATGATGAATAGAATAAATAAGTGAGGGGGAAAAAAAAACTATTTTTAATTGTAAATAAATATATGGATATTATTTTATTGTATATAGGGACAAATATATATATATATGTGTGTGTGTATGTGTATGTGTGTAGATATTTGTTCTCAATTCATTGGCCTCGTTGATTGGATTGTTATTTGGATTGGGTTCATTCTTTGCGAGTGCATCGAAATGGAGTGCCGGTTTTTTTCATTTTTTATTATTGGGTCATTGACCAGTGTTTTTGAATGTAATATAAAAGTTTATATCAACCCTCTGTTAATGATAAATATGAATATATATATATAGGGGAAATAGAAGAGCCAGTACGAATAATGAAAGAAATATTATTAAACACCTGTGTATTAATATTAATTAATTTATTTATTTTTATTTATTTATTTATTTATTTTTTTTTTTTTTCTATTTCAATTAAATATTATCGTTTCCTTTATTGCAAAATTATTTTTCCCAGCTATAAAATGAGTGAGAAATATTAAATGTATAACGGAAATCCTGTAGGTTATTTGATCATTTCACTGAGGAGAAAGAAATAATAAATAAATAAATAAATAAATAAATAATATCTGACATGTTTATCATAAAATTATAATTATTGAATATGAGAAATTTGAATAAAAATAAAAAATACATACGAATAAAAAAATTCATGAATAAAAATTATATCTAGTGTAATATATATAAATGTATTTCAATATTTTAAAATAGAAAATGTGTGTGGAAAAAGAAAAAACAACAACAAAAAAAAAAACATCTTCATTGCCAAAAGAGTTAAAAAAAACTTTGTGAAAAACATGAATACGTATAAATTTACTATATTTATTTTTATCCATTTCTTTATATCTTGACATCTATATATATATATATAGAATTATATTAATTAAATATAATAAATGAAATATTTTCAACCGTATGATTTATCATTTTTTTAAATTGAAAAATTTCAAATTGATATTAATTCTTTTATAGATTTAATTTATGACATTATTAATCTGGCCCACACCTGATGCACCATATAATTATATCTACATTTATTGCGATACTAAGTACATATATATATATGTATTGAAGTCAATACAGTTGTTACAGAATAAATATATGTACTTTGAACATATAAAACACACAATATATTTTTTATGTGAGAATGTGTACTCGATTAAGCCAACAGACATCTCCATTTTTCTGACTATTGAAACAAAGAATAAAAAATATATATATATACATATATATTCAAATAATAATAATAATAATAATAATAATAATAATAGTAAGAAGAAGAAGAAGAATAAGAAGACGAAGGTGAAGGAGAGGATGGAGTAGAAAAAAAAAAGTGTGTTGAAACACGTTACCCATATCAGCCACTCAGTGTCTCTCATTTTGCAGGGGAATTTATATGAGTGTCTTGTATCTGCGTCTTTTTAGTTTCATATCGTAATGTCGTGATGATGAGGAGAGCATGGGAGAAAAAAAAAAATGAAAGAGAAGATACAGACAGAGAGTGAGAGAATGATAAAAATTGAAGGATAAAAGATAGATTCTCAGTGGCACCTGGTCAAACAACTCGGTAGTCTGTTCGCATTTCTCTTTGAATTGGTAGACGTGTAAGTTGTCCAATGTCTTTTTGCACTTATGAGTATGATATTACTTGAATATATATATATATATATAATAAAATTTAATTTAGTATTTTATTTATAGTGTATGATTAATATTTGTATTTTTATTATTAGTAAAATATATTTTTATATTATTTCAAAAGTAAAAGTTGATATTTTCATCGATCCATGAATGGAAATATTTTTAATATACGCGTATATACTTTCTCTTGAATAATTTTATCGTGTCTGAAAATGTTTATGTCAAGATGAGTCTGACTTTCGTTTCGTCTTTGCCATATAAGAACGTCTTTTTTTTTTTTCTTTTTTTTTTTCATTTATATAAAATTGTGACATAAAATTGAATATAATAATTTCTTTTACAGTCGTTTTTTTTTTTTGTTTTTTTAAACTTTATTTATTTGATATAATGATATATATCAAGATGATATACGTTGCCCTTTTGTATATAAGAACATGTAGATTTTCACGCGTATCATTATAAAATATAGATTATAATCCAACTGAGAGAGAATTTATTTAACCATACAATTTGTCACGGTCTTTCCACACAAATTTTTATCTGTAATAAAATACGATTTACTTATTTTATAAATATCAATTGTCTTTTTTTTTTTGTTTTTTTATATATATAAAATTGTGTTTTGGGGAGAAAATATCACAGATAAAAATTAATTTTGAATATTTACACGGTGAAAAAT
The DNA here is from genome assembly GCA_963920625.1 of Dinocampus coccinellae. Lineage (NCBI taxonomy): Eukaryota > Metazoa > Arthropoda > Insecta > Hymenoptera > Braconidae > Dinocampus > Dinocampus coccinellae. Next base: position 17,549,506 of record OY987185.1, read on the forward strand.
TCATCGTGTTTTCATCGGATAAAACGATATAATTTTAAGAAATTTTTTTTATTATTCATCATAAAAATTTAATATTTATCACTTCAAATAAATAATCAATAAAACAAACAAACAAATATACAAAAAAAAAAATACTTTTTTAAAAAATTTATTTTCGTATAATAATATAGAGTTGATAAAAAAATTATTTATATTCTTCGTGTTAATATTGCGAATTACCCTTGTCCAAGGTGTGGCTCAATCAATTACACCCTGTATATAAATGAAAATATACAGTGAGAATTAGTGTATATGTGTATATAGGATAGACTATACACATACACACAGATAATAAAACAAAAGGGTGCGGTGTGTGATCATATAATATCACTGGTGATTGGTTGAGTTGTTCCGCATGACAACAACTCTATCATTTAACAATTAATTTCAAATAACAAACAAACAAATATATGAGAATTTATATATTAATTTTTTTTTTTTTTATTATTAATATAAATATTATTTTTCACGCTCAACAACTGAATTATTAAGACGTAACAAAAATAAAATAAAAAATAAAATAAATAAATAAAAAACATTAGAAATATAAATATAAAATGCAAACTAACAGGATAGAAAAAAAAAAAAAAAAAAAAAGAAAAAAACATTGCGTGTATTGTACAGATATATAATTTCGTGAATCCTTAGAATTTGTCGGATAATTCTCTCCCTCAATATATATGTATATATATATATTTTAAAGTATTAAATTGGTATGAGTTGTGGCTTTTACAGACACTCGAATTTCATCGAGCACCCTCTCTGCCATATTATTGTTACGATGTGACTCGTACATACACACACACACATATATATATATATACGAATATATATTTATGTATGTACAAGAATAAAGATAAACGCACGTGTGGATACATAGACATCACGTATACTTATGTACAAGCTAAATATAAATTCACCGTGACACTTGTTTCGAGTAAATCAAACTGGCAGAGCGTGGACACGAGTAAAGGAACGCGAGAAATAAAGCTCGAGGCGAGGAGGACCAATCCAAAGTGTAGACAAAAAATAATAAAATTAAAAGAAATAAGGAACATGAAGAGAAGAGAGAAAAAAAAAATATATATTGATGATGAACGTGAATGATGGATCATTGGGAAAAGGGTGAATTGTGATGTTGTTGAATTAAATTAAAAATTGTAAAATCCAAAGGAAAAAAATTAAGTGGATAAAATATATAAATAAAATGATAATATTGAAGGGAGTGAGAGATTATGCAAAAAAAAAAAAAAATATAATTATTTATAATTAACAATTGGTATTAGTTTATTATATTATGTAGAATTTATATAAATAAATACGAATAATAATTCAATTTATACAATTGTCAATTTAATATTATTCATCACTTTTTTTTTTATTCACGTTGAGATTTTTTTTTTTTGTTTACAAGATCAAATATATACAATCAATAATGGAAAATTATTATTAAATATTTATAATTGTGTTTAAATTATAGATATATGATGCATGAGGTATTTCAAATGCGTTGAAAATATTCATAAATTCATGTAGACAGGAGAGGATTTTTTTGTTTTTTGTTTTTTTTTCCTCTTTCTCTCTTTCTCTCTTTGCTTTTATTTCCCCGGTTTTTTTTTGTCTCTATCTATCTCACGAAAAAATTCCCCTTGACTCAAATTCCATAATGTATTAGTTAAGTTTCTGAGTGCAAGACGGAGACTCGGATTCACGATTCGAACAATCGATATAAATGTCTGGGACACGTTGACCAGTCGTTCAGATATAATGAATATTTTTAACCGAAACATTGACATATATATAATTTTTTTTTCTTCTTCTTCTTCTTCTTCTTCTTATTATTATTATTATTATTTTTTTTTTTATTCGATGGCACGAAATACAAAATCTTTGGATCATTTTATTGACATCATTCAATTTCTTGTCGTATTATGATAAAATATAATTTTTATTAATAAAATATTATTGAAAGGATTATATTTATTTATATAACTTTATTTATTTATTTATTTATTTATTTATTTATATATGTGAATGTGTACAATTCTCTGTATAGACGTAAAATTCAACGAATACGATCAATCTCGAATAGAAATGTAAAAAAACATTTACATGTACGATGTATACATGAATATATTTATTATCATTATTATTATTTTTATTTATTTATTTATTATTTTTCTCGTTTTCATTCATTGTTATTCCAAACCTCGTACTGTCCATCGAAATATATAACGGATCTTTGAAAATGTTTTTTTTTTTTTTTTTTTTTTAATCATTTATTAGAATTGATAAATTTTTTATTATTTTTTGTTTTATTATTATTATTATTATTATTATTATTATTTATTGCTACGTACACTGGGTCAAATCTCAAAATGAATACGAACGTTCACACTGTAATTTATCGTGTGTTCTATATTTAAACATGACGATATGACACCATTTTAATTGTCATTACAAACGTGAAGAATAGGAAAAATACAATAAAAAAACATAAAAAAAAAAAAAAAAAATTTAATTAAGTTATTACTTTAAAATAATAATGATAAATTGAATTATTGTGGAAAATTTTATCATGTCATTAAACGATATCAGTGATTTGTAAATAACGACCCATAAACTTACTGAGTTTCAATATTATTATTATTATTATTATATTTTTTTCTTATATTTTTTCAACAATATACAAATATATAAATGTTGTGTTTAATTATATTGAAGTGAAATAAAAATAAAAATCGAGACCAAATTATCCAAACTTTTGATATATATATATATTTATATACAAGTTGAAGTAAAAATAAAAAAATGAAGGAGCAAAAAAAAAGAAAAAAAAAAGGAAATAACGAAATATTTTTTTGTTTTTTCTTTTGAAAAATGAAAAAATAAAAAGAATAAAAAAAATCCAGACGACATCAGATTATTATAAACGTGAACTCAACTGAATTATCGTGTTGATTAGTCGTTTTTTTTTTTTTTTGTTTTTTTTTTCATCGTCGCGTGATGTCTCTCATTCGTGTTACACATATATATCAAATGAAATGAGGAAAAAAAAAAAAAAGAATTTTTTGTCGTGATGTGGAATGAGTGAAGGTAGGAAAGAAAAAAAAATATATATATATATATATTTTTTTTTATAAATTATGAGAACAATGGCGAGGACTATACAGGGTACCCAGGGGTGATTATTTTGCGTGAATCCACCTCACATTTGTATATATATGGGAGTGGACGAGGTTATTGCGGCGATAAGGTCGTGAGTGAGACTGAAACGAGGAATAAAACAAAAAAAAAAAAGGAATGGATGGGTGTTGGGGTGTGAGGGAGAGTGAGAGAGAATGCGAGAGAAATATATAATTCAAGTAAGGGTGAGTGCAATATCGCGTGCGACCCAGTTTTCTTTCCCCTGCCCAGCCCTCACTCGATGTTTCGTGACCATCGACCTCTTTTTACCCCCCCATCAAATCATTCCCTCCCTCTTTACCTTATTCCTCAATATATATATATGCGTATACAGTTAAAATATGTCTAGATGATGTCTAGACTTGAAATATTTTTCACGAACATCTGTATATAAATGTCATTTATTTCTACACAATTAAAAAAAAAAAAATTTTTTTTTTTTCCTCTTTTTTCTTTTGTTTTATTTTATATATTCACTTTTAATATTTATTTATTTATTTATTTTTTTGTTTGAATGTAAATAATGTGATGTTGAAATCTCTGATGAAATCGACAATATTTATATTTATATTTATATTTATATTCATATTTATATATAATTCTATTTACCAATTTGTATCTATGCAAATTATTTTATCATTGTTTAGTTGGATGAATATACCAATGACATCGTGATCTTTGGAGCTAGAAGTCTATTATTTAGATTTTTTAAAATATTTATCTTCTCCACAAGTTTGAGTAAAAGAATATTTGTATATTTATTTATTTGTATTTTTTTTTCCTTTTTTTTTTTCGTCTGTGTATATTTGTGTTTGGGAATGTGTGAGTGTATTGTCACATTTTATTCCATTTTGTTCTCTTTTCTTTTTTTCTTTTATGCTTTTAACTGCATATTCTTGATAAGATAACTCGATAACTGTATATCTTATGGTATAATATAAAATATGGAAAGTAGCCAACGAGGGTTCAAATCGCAACTTTACCATATATAAATATATTTATTTATTTATTTATCATTATTTTTTTTTTTTAGAACATTTTTATTACTCACCCAACTTTCCATCCATCAACTTCTCTCATTCCTTCTCACTCTCACGCTCTTCCTCTCTCATATTTATATCATTGAATGTAAATAAAAATTATTTTCACAGTTATAAATCATTTTTACATGATTATAAATCAAATAAATATGTATTATTTGTCATAATCATAGTTGATTTAATAAATTTATGTAAGTAAAATAATATTACAAAGATAAAAAAACATAAATATATAAATAAATAAAAAAATAAATAAAAAAAAAAAAAACGGAAAATTTATAGAAAAATATAAAAAAAATAATAATAAGGAGAAACTAAAAATTTAAAAAATTTTTTTTGTTTCTCAAAAACGATAAAGATAAAAAAAATTTTTTTTTTTTTTTTTTTTTTCAAGATTATTGAGAAGGGATGGGAATAAGGGAGAGATATAGATTAGAGATTGTATGTGTAAACCGAGATACAAAGGTCGGGGGAGAGATAAATATTAATAGGGAGAGAGGATGAGTAAAATAAAAGTAAATGAATTGAAGGAAAAAAAAAAAAAAAATAATAAAAAGTTGTGAAGGGCGAGCGAGAGCGTTCGTCTTTGGTCTTTACCTGGTGGTGTGTGCATGCGTGCACTCTCTTGTAAATGGGGGATGGGTGCAGCAGCGAAACAACCGGTCTCTTCTCGAGACTTTACCTCTTGTCTGAGACTTTATATACTCACATATACGAACCAGTCAACGAACTCTTTATATGATGAACAGAAAAAAAAAATAAATAAATAAATAAAAAAATAAAACAGAAATTCAACCAAAAAATATCGAAAAAAAAAAAAATATATATATATATATATATAAAGAAAATGCGTCGCGTTAACTTCAAAAACGAGAGTAACAAAAAAAAAAATGTCGATAAAAAAAAAAAAAAATTGTTTATCGAGTAAAGAAAAAAATCAATATCAATATTGATATAAATATTGTCATTAATCTACAAAAATTAATGTCCACAAATTTATATAAATATTTTATTATTAATATTATTATTCTTATTATTTTTTTTTTCCTTTTATTAATTTTTTCTATATAATTATTATTGATAATAATTAATACGTACATTTATTATCATTTATTTTTGTTTATAACATCATAGAATTTAAAGATTGTTGTTTTTTTTTTTTTTTTATTTATATCATGATGTGCATTGAATTTATATAATCCAGCACGTATTAAATTAGTTGACCTTATCCCTGTGTGTGCGGTTAACGAACTTTGGCGGTTGTGCTTGAGCCACACACGCGCACTCATTCATTCACTCACCCCTTCACCCTCTCTCACCCCGTCGTATACTCAAAAAAATTAACATTAAAATATCGATATAAATCTAATAATGAATTTACAAATTATTGTTTTACAGTCTGTGTTTATCAAATGTTCAATGTAATTTTACATTGACGTAGAGTGAGAGTAAAAAAAAATTTTTTTTTTCTTACATTCGATTTATAATAATAATAATAATAATAATAATAATATTAAATTGATGAAGATTAACAGGTGGAGCGCGATAAAATTATTTTAGCGACGCTCCGTGCACAGATATATCTATATATATTTATAAGTGAGTGTTTGCGTATGTGTGTATATGCCAGAAGATTTTAAAGTCTCACGATTGGATAAAGACCCCGGACAGCAAATGATGATCCGGTCTCCTGCAATCTCTGAGTGTATTATATATAGTATTATACGTTGCTACGCTCGACTTTTGCATGCATATGCATCCGTACAACGTGTGATCATACTCAAGTATTTTATATTAACATTTATATGTATATATAATATATTTTTTTTTGATTTTTTACTATTAAATATTCATGGCACATCGTCATTTATCATAAATCACTCGATATTTTATTTATTATTTTTCGGCTTTTTTATTTTTCATCACTATTTATCTCGTGTACTGTACAATTATTTATTTTATAATATCGATATATACACGTGGTATTTTTATAGAAAAAAAAAAAATAATAATAAACTATATGTGACTTTTTTTATTTATTTATTATTATTATCATTTTTTATTTTTATTTATTGGATAATTTTGAAAGATATGTAAATTATATTGGAAATATAAATGTCAAACTTTTCTATTTATTGACTTAGCTGTAAAATGAAAGTAAAATGAAAGTGATTGGGTTGAAAAAAAATTTTTTGAATTAGAAAAAGATGGTGATGAAAGGAAAAGAAAAAAAAAAAAAGATTTATTTTTAAACGAAAGTACTGATTAAATTGTTACAATTTTTTTTAACTTGAACGAGTTGTAATTTTTTTTTCTTTTTTTTTTTTTTTTTTGATTATGTGAATTCACAAGAATCTATTATCGAGACGGTGCGATAAAGAGTATCGATAATAATTTGCCTGCTCGCATTTACTCACAAATAAATAAATATAAATATAAAGATTATTATTTTTGATGGTAATTACTTAATTTTATTTTTATAAATTTATAATAATAAAATTATATTTAATGAAAATCAACGGAATAATTATAAAGAAATATATTAATTAAATAAATAAATAAAATTTACTAGCAATAAATATATAAGAATTTTTTTTTGTTTTTTTTTTTTCCTTTTCTACATCGATTATTTTTTTATTGAAATTCATTATGAAATATTAATTTGACGATAATAAAATAAGAATTTAATTATTTTTCAAATTGACATGAATTAATTTTGAAATTAAATACTTTTATGTGCGTGTTCATGCATGCAAATATACAATATAAAAATGTAATCATGTCAACCTAATAATCATATACGTATTGAATGAAGACACACACACGGTCAACTATCAGAGCATTTCCGCTATGAAATATATATATAAATATATAAAATGGCAAAGGTTATATCCGTATATATTCAAATTTGTCTAACACATTCGCATTGTATTAACAATAATAATCCAAGAATATTTTTATCCCACTGAAATATAAATACAAATATTTATCTCAATACACTCAAATACAAAAATTCAACAACAGATAATTCACATAACACGAATAAATAATAATAATTAAAAAAAAAAAACTACATATATATATTTGTATTTCAATTCGTCATCATATCGAATAAATATGTATTTATTTATTTATTATTTAGCAATTAAATTTCTTTCACATTGCATCCTTGAAATATACATATATAACTTCGTTGTTTATATGCAAGTCTGTGTATGTCATACTTGCACGCATTTATTAAATCAAATGTAATAAATAATTCATTATGTATTATGTAAACAAAAAAAAAAAAAAAAAAAAAAGTTAATGTATAATACAATAGTACTTAATAATATATATATTGCACAATAATATACCCACACAATAACTAAATAATAAAAATAACAAAACAAAACAAAAAATATTATTATTATTATATTTTTTAATATTTTATTTTAATTGCATATCTCAATAGTTATCAAATCAAATTGTGTTTTTTTATTTTAACCATCAATATATATATATATATATATTTTTTTTTCGTTTTCCTCTTTTTTTTTTTTTTTTTTTTCTTCTTTACACTCGTGTATATATATAGACATTGTCTGCAAATGTAGAGGTCATACAACCGGGTCTCAACGCCTCCATATTCATTGAGAGAAGTCACACACATGTATAGATATAATGTATTTTACGTTTTAAACATTCAAATGCATCCTCTTATTACTTAACATATATGAACTATTCATAACTTTTTTATTTATTTTTTTTTTTTTTCTTCGTGTTCCAATTTTTCTATCTTAATTTTATTTAAAAAAAAAATAATAATAATAAAATAAAATAAAGAAGTTTACTCCGTTTTTTCTCTCTTCCTTTGGTGGAGTAATAAAAAAAAAATAATAATAAATAATAAAAATAAAAATAGATACACGTATGTAGTTGTTGAATGATAAATATTATATCCATGGAGGTTATCGTGTATTTATAAATTTGCAAATGTTTCTTGGGGTTACATTAATGGTAAATAATATTTCATTGGGTCATTGCAAATCATCACGTAAACAAATATATCAATATATAAATTTTTATCCTTATTTATAATGTGATTGTGTGTGTGTGTGTGTGTGTGACGAAGATCATCAGTGAGCGCTGATGATAACTGGATCATTTTCTTACGCAATAGTCAGATATATAAATATATGTAAAATATCTTCGTGTATTATATACATAAAAATTCTATTTTCATACACACACACACACACACACATACATATATATATATATATATTTGGTTTTATCTATGTACAGGGTGTCTGAAAATTATATAGTAAAATTTTTTTTTTCGCAACAGTTCCAACGTAAATTTCAAATGAATAAATAAAAATTGAATTATGATAGAAAAAAAATAAAATAAAAAATAATTGATAATTAAGGATTTTTCCAATTGTGTATATATTCGAATTATCAAAGTTGTAAAATAAGATAATGACATTTATTATTATTATTATTATTATAATTATTTAAATATATCATTAATAGAAATTGCGAGAGATAATGAAATAAAAATGTGAATATTAATGTGTTTTAGGCATATGATGATGAAGTAAAATAAATTTTTTCTCCTCTTTTAGATAATTTATTGAGTAGAATTGTAAAAATAAAATAAGTCGATGAGAAAGTGAGAGAGAATAAGATGGAAATGGCGACAGAGGAAAAAAGAAAAAAATGATTATTATCATATAGATATATATGTAGTAGCTCCATCAAGCGCCATTGCCATGAATATATATATATATATATATATATAATGTCTCTCACTTTTAATATTTAAATACCCACATTGTGTCATGCATATTAATGTAATGTACATCCGTTAACATATTTCAAGTGATGGACATTATGTATAAAAGACTTTTAGTCTATATAGATTATACATATTAACAATAAAATTAGTAATGTGTATTTCAACGATGATATTACGTAATATAAATGTGAAATAATTAATTATATATAAATAAATATATATTTATTCATTTATTGATTATAAATATTTTAATATGAACATGAAATTGAGAGAGACATATAATGAATTTTTGTGTATGTGTGTGTGTGTGTGTGTGTGTGAGAGAGAGATCATAACGTCACGGTCAGTTTAATGATGTCTTTACTGCAATAACAATTTATAAATGTATTTTATTAATTATTTTTTGCCACTGAAAATAATAAAATAAGTAAACAAAAAAAAAAAAAACAAACAAACAAAAACATAATACGATATAAAAAAAAAAAAAAAATAAAAATAATAATAATAAAATAAAATTGTATATATAATTATGTGTTTAATAAATAATAAATATGTGGGTATACTATTACTACGTGGATTTAATTTTGCAGTGAAGCCATCTGAAGAAATACGTGTGTATATACGTGTGTCTGTGTGTATAATATGATGATTGTACTTGTGCAGTGATGGTGCATGAACAAGTTGTGGTTTGAGACCAGTCTCGCCATATTAGTCCGTGTCCCGTGCGAATGCATTCACGTGGCAAATCTATATCAACACATACTCGTACATATATATGTATGTATATGTGTGTGTGTGTGTGTGTACAAATGCGAGGGGAAAGGGAACGTAATCCATTTAAATTATTGAAAGCGTATAAAATTTTTTCAATCCTTCAACTCAAAAGTGCATTACAAAATTTTTTTTTTTCCTTATTTTCTTATTATTATTATTTGTATATTAATTTTTTTCTTTTTTTTTTTTTCCCCGACATTAAATAAATATCTAGAGTGAAACATAAAAATAATACATATACGAATAATATTAATAATAAATTTGTTTCAATTAAATATTAAAAATGAAATACAAACAAAAAAAAAAAAAAAAAAAGAAAAGAAAAATATTAATCAATCAATATTTAAATATATAATATATAAATAATAATATAATAATAATAATAATAATTAATATTTTTATAATGTTATGTGTATAGTTTGTATGCAGTATGCGCGAGTATAAATAAAAAATAAAAATTCAAGGTTACATTTTTTTATATTTATTATTATTATTTTATTTTTCTGTTAAGCATATATAAAAAATATCACAATTGTATTATTAATTAATTAATTAAATTTTTATTTTTATTATTATAAATTGTATAAATAAAAATAATAATAATATTGTGAGTGAATGACTGTGGAATATTTGAAATAAAATTGTGTAAACAGTGCAATATAAAAATTAACCAATGAAATTTCATGTTGGGGATAAGGGTTAGGAGGGTGGTGACTATATTATTACTTGAGAGATTGGATTGTATTGTGATATTGCGCACAGCATCCCTCAACCACAATCCACACCCTAAAATTTATAATATAAAATGGTGGATATAAAATGGCGGTGAAATTTTTTATATAAATTAATGTATCAGATGATGAATAATTTTTTAATAAAAACAAAACAAAAACAAAAAAAAAAAGAGAAATAAAAAAATAAAAATTGAAATTGTATACAAGGTGTGGCTAATTCTCTTAATACTCTCTCTCTCTCTATCATATTCTCTACCACTTCTCACACACTTTTATACGTCTATACACGCGTGTAAAATCAATATATTCAAAGCAATACAAATATACATATTTTTTTCCTTATCCCACAATTTTATTATCCTCTTTTATAAAATAAACTTTTACTTCAATCAATCATTTCAATCTGTTTATTTATTTATTTATTTATTTATTTATTTATTTGTTTAACATTTGTATAATACAAATACCATGACAATTGCAATTACAATTTCTCGAGTACAAAACTGGAACAATTTGATTGATGGCGATTGTGCAAAGCTTCGATCCTAGTATATATATATATATATATATATATTATTTATCTATTTAATTTATGTATCTATCTATTTATATGTGTATTGAATATTTTCTTCCTACAAATATATCAAAGATTTATACAATATATGAATATTAATATCAAGTGCCAACATAAATATTCAATACGTTCATTCGATTTTTCTTATTATCATCATTATATTTTCATTATTGACTATTATTAATATTATTATTATAATATTATTACATATTATAATGATCAAGGTGATGGAAATATGTGTGTATATATTAGATTAAAATTATAAATACAATAATTACAATCAACATTTTTATTTTCACAATGTGTTTTAGTTATTTGAACTCATTTACTTTGATTGTAATTTTTTTTTTTTTTTTTTTTTTTTTCTTTACGTTCATTGTTATGTCAAATTTTAATCTATAATTGTATATATATGTATATAGTTGTGCAAAGAGAGAAAATAACAGAGATAGGTATGAAAAAAATAATAATTATTATTATAATAATAATAAATAAAATTCATTTTATTTGTAAATAATATGAAGAAAAGATGAGAATAAGATATGTGTCCTCAGAGGTTATTGCCAAAAATATATTTCACTTCATACTCTCTAGTTTTATATATAATTATGTATATGTACATATGTATGTGTATATGTAAATTTGTATGGGCATATGTTTAATGATGAGAGACGAGTTGTTGAAAATTTTCAAAAGCACCCGCGTGTGCATTCATTTCACAAGTGATTTTATGCTTCAGCTACGCCTCTTTCATGTCACCCACAAGAGAAGATGAAGAAATTGTAAGAAGAAGAAGAAGAAGAAGAAGAAAAAAAAAACAGGAGGATGGAGAGGGAGAGAAAAGAAGATTTGAGACAACTTGGATAATTATAAGGATACGATATGAATTAGTACTGAGAAGAAAAAATATAGTAATAATTAGGTAAATGTAAATTATTGTGGTAATTTTTTTTTTTTTTTGTTTTTCTTAACGTTGGCACTGATTTCAATTGTTTGTGTCTGTTGATTCACAACCGTCTCTACTGCTGTACGGTGTATCTACGTTTTTTATTTTATTATTTTTTTTTTTTTATTAAACAAATTATTCTATTTAAATGATAAAATATCGTCATCATATAAATTTAGTCCACTTCAAAGTTAATTTTAATACCAGATTTTTTGCAATGAACAAAGACATTACTCATCCTGAGTGTTATACACTTATTTAAAAAAATATATAAGTATATGAAGGTTTTTTTTTTTTTTTTTTTTTTTTTTCAATGATTTCTTTTGGTTATGTTTATATTATATTGAAGACAAGACATTAAATGACGTGGAATGTGAAACGACATTTGTACGTGGTACATACACTGGTATACACATGTATACACAAGCAACAACTTCAATTTAATAATGATTAATGACTTTTTTTTCATGATGAAGTGCGCGACAATGAAAAATGAAAGGAAAATAAATCTAGTGAATTCTCATATATACAACACGTGTATACATACCAATATTATATTTAAATACGATTACAGGAATGTATTGAAATTGTAGATAAATTGTCTGCAGTCGCTTTATGGTATTTAAATTTCCCGCCAAGTACATTTTTATCACGTAAGATGGCAACAGCATTCATGGGCTTGGGCCGTGTGTTTTCAGTAACTATCTCTTACAACGGTTTGGTCCATATAAATGTAATCAATTTATCGTTATTCAGTATAATTAAAAATGTTTTTTTAATATTAAATAATACATTGGACATTATGTAAAAATTGTATTTCATTGGTTTAGTGAATCAGGTTACACTTTATATCATCACATTGTCAAATATCGAGTGATTAAACACTTGAGTATTTTTTTGTGTGTACATGAAATTGTGTACGTTTGACTGAGTGAGTGAATAAGTGTACGTGTGTGTTAGTGATGATATGTCATTGTAAATTATGATGAAAAAAAAAAAAGACATCAGGTTTTAGCCCATAAAACAACATGAATTCAAATAATAAAAATAAAATGCATATTATTAAGAGCATTTCTTTATATTCAGACGATGACATAAAATGAAATTATGCCACGTAAAGAGAAAACGTAAGTGTTTAAATAATACTTGACCTTCGATTTGTAATCTGTCAATTACGTGGTAATATAATTGATTTTATTTGTGCTAATTATTATTTGTATTAGAATTGATTTAATTTTTCTGATCAATATTGGTATTGACTTTAAAATATATATATATATATTTTTTTTTTCTAGAAATGCCAAAACATGGGAACGAGAAAGACGAAATCGTATGAATTCATATTTCAAAAGTTTAGCAGATTTATTACCACCACATCAAGATGGAAAAAACAGAAACAAAGTCGATATCTTAATTCAAGCATCAAAATATATAAAAGATTTGACAAATCGTACAGAAGAATTGTTTCACGCACATGCAGTCGACGCACACAGTAAGTAAAAAAAAAAAAAAAATAGTAAAATTTTATTTACGTCATCCTATTCCATGATTTTCATTTATTTATTTATTTATTATTATTATTATTTTTTTTTCTTTACAGAAGAAGAACTAAATCGTCTGAAGAAATTGGTGGCACAGCTTTATTCACGAACACAATTGCTCTCGACATTATTAAAAGAAGCTGGAATAACAGTACCAGCGGAGCCAGCATTAGAAAAAATTTCACCACTAAAGTGGTCAAATAAAATAAATGTTGAGGATGCAGAAAAGTATTTAGATCGTTTTAAAGAACGCAAACCGGAGAGGCGCAAAAATAAATCTATAGCAATAAAAACACCGTTGAAAAAAAAATTAAAAAATGGTTCTAATCCAACACTATCGAAAAAATTGACCAATGATAAAGAATCAACGGACAGTATTATTAATGGTCCAGCCGAAGATCAAGAAAATCATATAAATAGCGGTAGTATTAAGAATAAAAATGAGGAAACAAAAAATTCTGAATCACATGATAAAACTGAATCGCGAAATACTTCTGTATCAGGTAAATTGTTGTTTTTTTTTTTTTTTTTTTTTTTGCAATAAAATACAGAATAAATTCAATTTTTTATTTGTTATTTATTTTTTCAGGAGCGTCTGATATGGAAACATCAAGATCAACTGGATCCAATTTACGTCCAGCCATTCGAAAATTGCAATCGCGAAAAAAAACAAAAAGAAAAGCAACTAAAAGTCGTGATAATGCATCGCCATCAAATGAGAAATTTCGAAAGGTAATAAACACACAACAACAACAACAACATCACCATCATCATCATCATCATACATCACAAAGCCAATCAATCACTAGTTTGATACCGGGAACACTTATATTATCAGGTGTATCTAAATTAATGCCATTGGTGACACCAATGACATCAAATATTATTGTTAACGGTACAACTCAATCAGGCAATTCGATAATATTAGGAAATACACAAACTAATCCAATGATTGTTATGCAACCTCTTGTTAATCGAGTACAAAATACAACAGTTGTATCTATACAAAATGAAATAGCAACAATAAATTCCGCGACATCAGTACAAAAAGTGAGATTAAATACTGTACCAAGTATACAAACAAATATTGGATTGGATTCACACGATTGGGCATCGAATGTTAAAACAATTATTGATGCAACAAAAATTGGCGGACGCAAAGGAATTTTACCAAAAGGTAAAGAAATTACAAAAACAACAATGGCATATAAAGTTCCAATTCCTGCCGTTCATCGTGATACAAAATCGCACAATAAAAATATAGAAAATATTAATGATATAAAAAAATCATCGGATATTAAAAATAAAATTAAAAAAAATAAATCATCGCGAAGTAAAAAAATTCATGAGATTAAAAATTGTGATAAAGAATTAACGAAATCCAAAGTAACAAATGCAAATGATAAAACTATTGGTAGTAGTACTAGTGATAATGTTAAAGGAACTGTGGAAAATTGTGGGAAAAAACGTAAAAATGTTATTGATAATGATGATACAGGTAATAAAGTACCACCTACGAAAATAAATAAAAAAAGTTTGCCTGAAACGTGTGAATCAATAGAAAATTTACGACATGTTGTTGAAAAAATTGGTGATAATTCAGCAGAGGCTGTTGCTACTATTAATACGGCTAACAAACAAAATAATTCAAAAGAAGTTAAATATAAAGTTGAGGAAACTAGTACAGGATCAATATTGGAAACCAGTGAATTTATCGTGTCGGAAAATAAAGTTGACAATTCTCCATCAAAATCTGAAACAAAAGTTGATACAAATGAAATGCCAAAATCAACATTGGAAAAAACAAAAGAAACGATTAATGAAGAATCATCTGAAAAAAAAAGAGATCCTGCATTAACGAGTGCATCATCAAAATCGTGTCAAGTGTCAAACACAATTTTTAATAATCAGAATCAATCGACAAATACTAAATCTGCAAATTCTTCACTACCACTGTCATCATCATCATCATCATCATCATCATCATCATCATCAACAACAACTACAACTACAACTACAACAACAACAACAACAACCACATCTACAATTAAAACTACAACTGTGGCAACTACAACGATTTTACTACCGCAACAATTTTCTGACGTTGAAAAAGTTATTACTGATAGGCAAGATAAAAAAACAAAAGAAATATGCAATATTGAGCCAGGATTTCACGATCTCTTAACAACCGATTCATCTACAGTTACGACATTGGATCACCCAGTGATTATTGATAGTACAAAAATAATTTTAAATTTAGATACAAATACAACAACAACAATGAAACCAGAATCGAATACACTCATCGTGACAGCGGCACCAGTTGAATCATCAGGAATAAATTCCAAAAGTGACGATAAAGATAGAGAACGTATAACGAAAAATTCTCTCTCATACAGTATTGAGAATAGTTTTATTCCAATTGGAAGTCGAGCGGAAGCACTTCACTCTGATCTTTCAAATGATTTATTCGCATCGCTCCAAGTACCATCAAGTTCTCACAATCCTGAGTCAATTTCTCCCACGGCTGCTTTTCTAATGGCATTTCCACTTGTGTCATCGTTGAATGGCAAAACTGAAGTACTAGAAGAAGACATGAAAGAGGATTTGAAATATCACAGTCAAACGCCACCGATGCTATTACAAATTGGAACAATTGAGCCAAATAGTTTTAAAGTGAAACAATCAATTGATACTGATGATACGAAATGTGTAACGGAAAAAAATCATAAAAGTGAATCGTGTACATCAACAATTGTCAAAACGATCATTGATACTTCGTCAAAAGTTCTACCGAAAATTGTCAACTCGGAAACGTTCAAAGAACGTTTGTATAAAGTTGTTCCATTTTCAAGTCCATCAAAGAAATTACCAGAATCAACAACAACTTCTTGTACAACTACAACAATTTTAACATCGTCAACAGTAATGTGCAATGATGGGGATAAAAAAAATACAACAAAATCCGACACAATATCGTGTACTGCAGTACCATTGAAATATGATATAATACCACCGTCATTATCAACATCAACAACTAATGAATTATCCAAATATAATTCAAATATTCGTTACCCATCATTACCCGATTATCTTCCGAGTTATTCAACATTTGCCACAACTACCAGTGATAATCAAATGCTTCCAATTAACAATTCGATTGTTTCATCATATTCTTCATCACAAATCCCTGCATCACAAAGCTATCCAGTTTACTCAGTAGCAAAAGATGGGGTTGTAGAAACTTCACGTCAAACAAATTTTACTAATCCATCATCATTGCAAAAAAGAATTAGCCCAATTGAAAATCAACAGACAACAATGACAACCGAACATCAGGAATATCAAACTCGTCCATTAAATGCTGGACCATTAAATGGACCACCCAATGCACCATCATCATCATCATCATCGTCGTCGTCATCATCATCATCTTCATCATCATCATCACAGTGTCTTCAATATAATTATTCTTCCCGTCCAAAAAATTCATATTCAGTTGAAATACCACAAAATAGTCAAGTTGTTTTCTCTGGACATCAAAATAAAAATGAATCATTGTGTACAATGTCAACACAGAGTGTTAGTACTGTCAGTACCAGTGATACGTATACAATGCAAAGTAAAGAAAATATAAATCAAATTCCATATCAAGCATTCTCTGTGAGTCAAAATAGTAAGAGTGTAACTTCAACTGCACACGGTACAATTTCAAATCAATTAACAAGATCCACATCATCATCATTGACATCATCATATGTTACACCCAGAACTGTTGATACATTAACAGCAAATTTAAATGATAAAGATACACAAAATTCATATCAAAATTCATATATACCAAATGGACAGAGTAAAAGTTCTTCAACAAGGACAATTGGACAGCAACGCAATAGTGATGTACAATTACAGAATCTTGGACAAAGTTATCCAACTCAAGTAAAACAAATTCCAACAATTGATTCATTCGATAGTATTCAACAGCAACGCAATTATACAACAGCAAGAAAACCAGATGCATTTCTATCTACAAATTCAACTGATCAACGTATCGAATCTTTATCTGATAACGTAACTAAATCATTAAATCAACAGGACAATAATCAGCAACAAGTTGATACACTATTTCAAACAAAGCCTAATGAAACGCAAAATTATATTCCATATTCACGTGAACAAAAAAAAATATTTGACACAAATACATCTAACAATTCACAAATTACAAAGTCACATATTCAAAGCACGACATTACCACGTTATCAAATTCAACATCAGCAACAGTCACAGCAACAAATTTGTGCTGTAACATCTAATTATAGTCAGAGCACAGTGACAGACAATATCGGTAAAACAACAACAACTGTTGCGAATAATTCATCCAATTTTAGTATACTCTCTTGGACAAATTTTTCACCTATCTGTGGTGGACCAAACAATAATACAAATAATACAAATAATGCAAATAATATAAATAATGCAAACAACAACAACAATAATAATAATAGTAGAAATAATAATAGCAATAATAATCTTGTACAATTTGAATCAGTTACTGAACATGTGGATGATACTCAAGGAAATAAAATGTGTGATAATTTTAATTATACAACATTGCACAAAGAAACAATTGGATATGGAAATTTAATCACGTCTGAAACAACATTTACAGACACGACAACAATTTCCGGTAGTAATGTTGATAAAACGAAGAATAAATTAAATCATAAAGAACAAACAACATTTGATGACACCTCGTCTAGTAAAGAAAAAAATTCTGTTCAATCAGCAATTGTATCTCAGCAATCACAGCAACAGCAACAACAACAGCAACAGCAAAAATCAGTGAAGAGTCTGAGTCGAAATCAAAATCAAAATATAAATGACAGTTTTAAATTCAACAATAATGAAAATAATAATAAAAATAAAAATAAATTTTCAATGGACTCGTCGTATACACAAACTGAATTTGCGTCATTGGATCTCCATCAACGTCATCAACATTCAACAAAGAGCCATCAGATAGTTCCATCAAAAACTGAAAAGACAACAACGTATTCTATTCCTGGATTTGATTCACAAGTTTCATTTGATATTGCTGATACTGTAGCATCAACAAAATGTTCCACTGATATTTATTCTGGGACAAATTATAAATATCCAAATAATAAAGACCACAATTCTCAAATTAAATATCAGCCAATTGTACAAAGTCAACCTGTAATTATACAACAAGATAATTCATCATACAATGCAACAAAACAAAATCAATCACAGCAACAAAATATTAATAGTAATAATAGCAGCAGCAATAAAAGTAAATCTATTATTCAACAGCAAACTGTCAGACCACCAGTAAATTGGATGATGACACCAGAAATCAAACATAATACAAATATAACTGATATGATTCTTCCACCCATTGGAAAAGAACTTGAATTTTGTCCTAATAATATTTTTAGTCAAACCCCAACATATAATCAAACAACGTCAAATCAATTTTACAATAATTACGATATAACTGTAAGTTCTGCTCATACATTTCCAAATGTATCCACATTACAATCAGATTCACGACGAATTATCGATAGTTTTTACACTGACGATCAACAATTTTCATGGTCACCAACAAAAAATCCACCAGGTACGGAAACAATGAAAACAATTGAACAACAAGTCGTTGTACCATCAACATTACCAACATTAGTCGGGGACTTGGCACTTGGCACTAATATCCCAGAGAAACAAAATTTCTTATACAGTCAAATGCCATTGAGATCAAGTAATGATTTACCAAAGTCAGCGGTTAAAGAAAAAGAGCCAAACGTTGTCAATCGGGATTTTCAAATTTTATTAAATCCACAAACAGTTCAACACACGTCACAAAGTGGATCTTTCCTATCTGTGAGTCAATTGGTCGAGCATGAAAAAGAAAAAACCCATCATCAACAGCAAAATCATCATCCACATCATCATCATCCACAACAACAACAACAACAACAGCAACAACAACAGTCACAGCAGCAGCAGCAGCAGCAAACGCCACAAACTCAAACACGAAAACCGCAACGAAAGGGAGGAAATACAAGTCCACGCAGCGGTGCCAAACGTCATATTGAAATGAGAAAACAAACAAGCGATCAACAATTACAACAACAGCAGCAGCAACAACAAACGCAATCGCAAGTTCTACAACAACACACGGATGAACAAAAAGTATCGTCCACACATGGATTTACTGAACAGAGTTATCAGCAATTGCAACAACATAGTATAAAATATCAACAAAACGATGCATTGTGGCGTAATCGAAATTGCAAAAGTAATTACACGGCAGAAGCATTAATTGGTGTAAACAATACCAGTATACATGATACAAATAATTCAGATAAACAATTACACTCACCAACAATTAAATTCACAACAGATTATTCACAAAATAAATTTCCAACGAGTTTATCAACAACTGATGTGGTAATGCCAACAATAAATTATTTAGCAAATCCAGAAGAATGTAATGGATATGGCCAAATGATGAATCAAAATTTTAATCATTCATCGTATACATATTCGACAAATTCAAATATTTATCCTACAACTAATTTCATGACTGGTATATCAAATACACCAAGTAGCTATCCAATGATGTCATTGCATGACAATCCAACCGATTATCTTGAGACTAATTCATTTCTTCTGCCAAATGTGGGTAATGTCACGTCAACAATTAAAACACCATCAACAATAACTTCATCAGTGACAACAAGAACTGCAACAACGGGATTAACAGGAATAACTGCACCGACAAATCCCAAAAATCATCATCAGTATGGCAATAATAATACTGGAAAACAACAGAATTGCACTGACAAACGAAATTCATATCCAACAGCATCAAAGAAAAGCAAAAGAAAGCCAGATACTACAATGAACAATTTAGATTTTTCAATTTCTGGTGTGACAACTCCAATGGAAGACTATCATACACATGCACCAACTCCCCATAATCATCATCATCATCCGCCTCCACCTCCTCCTCCGCATCATCCACATCATCCACATCACCCTCATCCTCCTCCTCCTCATCATCATCATCATCATCATCATGCACACACAACGAGTTTTTTGGCAACACCACATACTAATACACTTTATCAAAATCATTCGCACACTTCTACTGCGAATGTGGGACTTGCGCCAAATTCAAATCGTACAAGAGGAAGTACCGCAACGAGTACTAACTCCACAGCAATGGCACATCATCCGTCCGGCACGAGTCTAACAAATTTTAATTTGAGTACAATATTTCCTGAAATCAATGATAAGGTAATAATCATTTGATGATATAATTATGTTTGATTACTCTAATTTACTTCAATTAATTTTAATTATTTATAATGATTGGTATTTTCTTGTAATTTTGTTATTATTAATGTTTAGGTGACGGGTTACAAATCATCAAATGCTATTATACCAGGATTATCCCAATCATCAAATCATTCCACTGTGAATTATCCGCAACGTACTAACTACACGACAAATAATACCCTCAGTCACGTATCACAGGTTATATATTACTTAATTAATAAAATAAATAATTCAAAGTGTATGCAGAAAAAAATAATGAATATAAATTGTGCTTTTTCTATTGATTAGAATGCTGAACCAACGCAATTTGCTTCAAATCTACCACCACCACCTCCAGCCAGTGTGCTCCACTATAAAACAACTTGACAAGTTGAAAGTTTGTAAATTTTTTTTGTGATATAATTAATTATTATATATATATATATAAATTAGAATGATTAAATTCGGTTAATTTAACACAATGTGTATTATTAAAATAATCAAACGAAAAAACTTAATACATATGTACATATGAAAAAAAAATATTAATTTAAAAAAAAATTTATAAATAAATAAATTTATTATATAAATCATTTTTTGTGTTTTTTTTTTTTTTTTCTTTTTTTTGTTCACCAGTAAATAACCAAATAAATCTACAGTGACAAAAAGACATTTTTTTTATTACAAGTACATTAGGAATATTGAAATTTTGAACAAAAAAAAAAAGAAAAAAAAATCAAAATTAGTTACAAAAAAAATTAATAAAGAAAAAGAAATCTCAAATGTTTTTCATTTTTTTTTTTTTTTTTTTTTCAACATTATTATAATTTGATATATAAGTTTTCAAACTGTAATCTAATATTGAATATAATAATGTTTACAAGTTAAATTTCGATGTTTTGAGAATTTTTCTTCTTTCTATTATTCATCAATTCTTGAATTATTTTGATTGAATTTACACAATTCACACCAGTGTTAACTTACAGAGTTAGGTAAAATCGGGTATGGGAAGAAGTGTAGCCAACTTCATATAGCGTGCGTAATGAGTGATACACGTGCCTTTTAGTGGTATTACCCACGCTACGTGAAGTTTATTATAAAAATCGTGAAAAATCACTCGTTCTCCACATGAAGAAGACATAAGTAATATCCCATTCTTCATACACACGTCTGAGAAAAAGGTAATTTTTTTTTTTTTTTATCATATTTTAAATCATAGATCATAATTATATTTCATACAATATTATTGAAATATTTTCTATTTATCTTTCGTTCTTTCTTCCTTTATTTTCATTTTTTCGATCAACAATTGTAAAACTTGTTGATTGTTAAAAGTTTTTAAATTAAATTTTTAATCAATTCTATACCTGTATGACAATTGTTCAATCTTAAGTTGATATTTATACACTAATATCAGTAACACAACACCGTTCAATGATATTGCAAACTTTTTCAACTCAAACATACACTTCGTGACACACTCAATTTTAATTTTACATTAATTTACTGCGCATTTGTCTTGTGATAAAAGAAATTTTCCACTTTAGCAACAAAAAAAAATAATGAATATGAAAAATAATAATAAATAAAATTATCGTACTAGGCTTTGATGATTTTACATGAAATATCGACAAAAAAAAAAAAAAGAAACAAAATAATACATTTGATATTCGAATATAAATATCTGTAGAGAGATGATTATCTATCGAGTGTTGGTGAAATATACATGAACCTAAACCACGACCATCGGTCTTTACGATAACAGATATGAGTGCAAGTGCACTAAGAATACACTGAAATTCAAATATATATATATTTAATACATTGAATATGATTGTATTTGTATTATAATGAAAGGGAATACGACAGTGGTTGATGTGTGAAACATTACTAATGCCTGACTAGATCAACGATAAAATTAATTTCATCATTATAAATAGAGACATTTGAGTGTGATCAGTTGATCAGTAGAGAAAGTACAAGGTTCTACATTACATTTTATATTTACATTTACATTTACAAATAAATAAATATTTATACTTATTGGTGAAAAAAATTAATTAATTACTTGAAAAAAAATATATTTTCAGGGGGCGAGGTACAAATAGAGTGCGTTAGGTCAATGAAAATTGTTCTCCCGTCTGTGATAACAATTGATTGATGTAAGAGATAATCTGTTTGAGAATTTGATGGCATTCAAGTACTTGAAAGAGTTATTCATTTATACAGATTGTCGTATGTGTGGTGAATATCAATTTTAAACATGATGGCTAGCAAAGAGGTGGATGGTTTACGACAGAGAACACAAGAAAAATTGAAGATGGAATTAAATGAAAGTAAGAATTTATTTAAAATGTAAATATTTATATAAATAAATAATTTAATTGTGGATAAATTTTTTTTTTTTTTTGTCTTTAATTCACGAGAATTTTCAGGTAATGAGGATAAATATCGTGGAAATAAAATTCAAAAAATTGGAACTATTAAAGAAATTCGTAGACGTATGCAGGTAAAATTATTATTATTTTTTTTTTTACTTTTCAATTTATTATTTGTTTATTTATTTGCTTTTCATTTATTCACTGATTTTATTTATTTATTTATTTATTTATTTATTTATTATTATTATTTTTAATCTAGGAATTGAGACAAGATGCTGTTATTAAAGTTGATGAATACCTCAAAGAAATGGTATCAGAAATGGTCGAAGGCGTTCAACATATTGAAAAGAATAAAGACTTAAAAAATTGTATTGATGAATGTTACAATGATAAAAAGTATGTATTTTCTGATAAACACTAATTATTTTATATTAATAGTACGATATTCTTAATGGATTTTTTTATCACATAGTAATTTAATATCAGTTAATATATTGGAACAGTGCCAATAATTTTATATATTACTTTTTTTTTTTTTTCTTTTTTTTAAATTAAAAATGATAAAACAAAAATTTTTGAAAAATTTTCGATATTTTTAATATTAAAATTATATCAATTTCAATAGATATTTCTTATCATTATGTGATAAAGAAATATTCGTTCATAATATGCACATCGAATATGTTAATTGTATTTTTTTTTGTTTGTTCGTTTGTTTTAATTTAATGAATATTTTCATTTTCTAATTTAATTTAGAAAACAGGAGGAAAGTGATAGACTGCCAGAAAAAGATTTTCAAATCAGGAATTCAATATTAATTGATTTATGCAATGAAGTGAGTCATCTACGTACAGTGTACAATATCTTTGTCGTAATTTTAATTATACAATTTATGTACACTGCAGTACACGATTATTTGGAAACTGAATCGTAAATATTATTTATTTATTTATTTTTGTATTTTTTTAATTATTATCATCATTGTAATTTGAATGAATTTCATAACAATTTTAATATTTTTATTTTACATGTGATAATTAGATTATATTTGGGATTTAGAACAATGAAATTGGGATTCAGTAAAATTCCATATGTTTTCAATTTATGGCTACAAATGATGGCATTTACAATTGCTGTATACGTAGTTTACACCATTTGGGCACAAAAACGAATGGAAATGCCACTAAAATGTACAAATACCAAAACAAAAAAAAGAATGAAATTATTTCAAGGATATTTTTTATTTATTATTATTTTTTTTTGTTTCATCATTTTTTAGCACTGAAAATTAAAATATGGGACTACAGTTGGCTATTCACATTCATAACTTATCAAATAGCTTTTTTAATTATCATAGCAAAAAGGGTATGGGAGGCTAATCTTCCACCACCCTGCGTTTGTATAATTCTATTTGAACAGGTAATAAATCATTTTGATAATTAAACAAAAAAACAAAAAAAATCTGATATATAATATAAATTAAAAAATTCTTTATTTTATTATAATTATATTTATTATTATTTTTTTTTTTTTCAGTTGCGTATTGTGATGAAAATTCATGCGTTTGTTAGGACAACAGTTCCAAAAGTAATTTCATATAAACCGCACACAGAGAATAGCGATCCTCCAGTGCCAGGATTTTCAAAATTTATTTACTTCATGTTTGCACCCACAATTGTTTATCGTGATAATTATCCACGGTAAAATAAATAACTATAGATAATTAACTGTTTTCTTTTATTATAATATTTTACGTATTAATATTATTTTTTTTTTGTGTGTTTTAGAACAAAGGAAATAAGATGGAGTTTGGTTGTATGGTTTTTTGTTGAATTTTTTTTGGCATTATGTTTTGTAACATTTATGTTTGAAAAATATGTTATTCCCTCATACAAAGATTATGGTTTAGAACCCTACAATTATCGTTTATTTATACTTAGATATTTCAATACAGTATTACCAGGATTTGTCATATTTATCTGTGGATTTTATTGTTTATTGCACACATGGATGAATGCATTTGCTGAAATGTTACGTTTTGGTGATAGATTATTTTACAAAGTAATAATTCAATATTAATCATTAAATTATTTATTATTTTTATTATATATATTAATTTCGTTTAATTAAAATTAAATTATTGTATGTATTTCAGGATTGGTGGAATTCAATGTCATATGAAGTTTTTTATCGTACGTGGAATGTTGTCGTTCATGATTGGTTATATGTTTATATTTATAAAGATATTTATGAAATAGTTACACCGCGCAAAAAATTTTTTGCAAAATTTTCTGTTTTTTTTGTCTCGGCTATTTTTCATGAATATATTCTTGGACTGTCTTTACGACTGTTGTGTCCAATAAGTATTGTAGTATTTGGCGGTATTGGATTCCTCTTGACGTTTGCCCCTCGCAATTGTAATATTGCAAGTGGCAATATTTTTATATGGTTTTCATTAATTACTGGATTTAGTTTAATGTTGTCGTTATACGCAATGGAATATTTTGCAAGAATCAATTGTCCAAGTTTATACGATAACATTTACGATTTACTTATGCCAAGATTTTTGCTTTGTTATAAATAAAATTGCTTTGTTATAAATATTCATCGATATAATTGAAACATGTGATATAAAAAAAAAAAAAAAAAAAAGGTAATTTGAATAATATGTATAGTTTAATAAATTTCATTGTTATTAAAAGAAAAAATTTTTTAAGTAAAAATGGTGAGTCAATATTTATATGACGTTTATAATTTATCATTTACAAATTTTAAAATAAAAATTCACATAGATAATTTTTATCATTACATAATCGAAAAAATAAATGTACAGTAGTAAAAGAAAAGTAAAAAAATAATAATTATTAAGAAAAAAATGGGTCATGAAAAATAAATAAAAAACCACAAGAGAGATATTTTTTGTTTCTTTTTGTTTTGAAAACAAGGAAATATATATATTTATTAGCGAGCCTTAGATAAATATCATAGGTCAAATATATCGGATAAGATTATACACAACATGATTATGAATATGTACATGCATACACATATGTACATGTATACATTACGCGACCAAACATTTTTTTTTTCATTTATTATTATTTATTATTTATTTATTTATTTATTTATTATTTTTATTTTTTTTCCATCTCATTTCAAATATTTTTCTATACAAATTGGTTCACTATTACATATTATATTACACTATTGTATTATAATATATCGTATTTTCATACTTGATCGTATACGATATTATTTATTTTTTATTTTTTGTTTAATTATTTTACAGTTTATTATGGTGACACATTAATTGGAATAACTCGCACTTAATTATTAATTTATTTAATTCTTTGTTTTCGTATCAACGTGTATATTAGTTGATAATCAATTCTAGACCATTTTTTTTTTTTTTTTTTTCATTTTTAGTTTCTTCCCACCCAATTTTCACACTTTTCTCTCTACATCTTTCATTACATATATATATATATATATATTTTTTTTTATCATCAATTATTTTTTGTACAAGCAACTGTGGTTCTCTTATAATGGTGCGAACAATTAAATAACTCATTTATTATTCGTTTATTATTTTTTTTTTTTTAGGTTTTAAAATTTTTTGTTATCGTTTATCCTATCTATATTATTTGCATCATAATGTGAATTCAAAATGTAACAAATAACGTGAAAAATATCAATCAATCTTGAATTTAAATAATAAAAAAAAATATAGTCATTAATTATCTGGCATGTTATTGTCCACTGTTTTATGGAAGCGCGCACATTATCGAATTGTTAACCATCATTTGAGTGTGAAAAAATGAAATAATATTTGCAATTAAATATCCGCTTTGTCATAAAAATTTTAATTTGTATAAATAACACATAATTGGATCGATAAAAAAATAATTATAAAAATTAAAAAAAAAAAAAAAAAAAATTCTGACACATTCATGGATAACCCGCACAGTAGATATTATTTTTTTTTTTTTGGAACTCCTCGAGGAGATTACTTTTCTAATCTCTACCATGCCATTTTTTTTGTTCATAAAATAAAAGACGTGTCATTTAAAATACCTAAATTTGCCGTTGCCTGCGCGTGTGTTGCATAATTATCTACGTTTCATGTTACCCACAAACGCAGTGCATTGAGTAATCTTCATTTGCCCAAACCAACAAGCGCCTCGTCCATCAGTTCATCGTCAGTAATGCAAGGCGATGCAACAGAATGTGGTGATGGTGGAATAACACGTGGCGATGGCGCTGGACTTTTAACAATATGAACACTCACAGATGGACTCAATGGAAATGTAGGTGGTGGAGGTGGAGGTGGCGGAGGTGTATTTCTTCTTATGGGAGCACTCTGTAGACTCATTGCACGCTCGGGAATTGTAGAAAGAGAAACTTTAGTCACATCCTTTGGTGTTGAAAAATCTAAAAGCATCTCATTTACTTCGATTGACGTTCCAGATACTGGTGTCGTTGATTTTGCTACGGTAACGTCAATCGGTACTGAACTATTTAATGATACTGATGCCACTGGTACTGCCGATGACAATGATAATGATGATGATGATGACGACGACGTAGACAATGATGATGATGAAGATGACGATGATGATAATGCTGATAATGAAGATGATGATAATGCTGATAATGAAGATGATGATGACGTTATAGTAGATGAAAGAGATGTCATTTTTTCCAAAGGTTTTCGCTCATCCACGTTTTTATTATATTTATCCAACGTTGTATCCGTAGCCTTTATACTCAAATTCAAACTCTCTGCGCTTACATTCGTTGGCGCTAAATTTCCACTGCCACTGGTGGACGTTGGAGAGGGAAAGGACGTAGATGGCTTTGCAGTTATCAAAGAATCGGTGACTGCTGTTGAATCTGTATTTATGTGACTATTCAATATATTATTGTTATCTTCATTAACTGTTGGAGTGATTGAGGATGATGTATTCTTTAAAAACTGCGAACTCGATCGTGGAATGATTGATAAATCTTTACATACGTCTCGTGATTCATTGTCGGATTGCATTGAAAGATTCGTGGGCACATCTGAATCATGATTGCTTGCAAGAGCAGTGGACGATGAGGTTGCTAACGTGGATGACGATGATGATGTCGACGATGATAATAACGATGACGACGATGAAGGTGCTACTACTGATGACGAAGATGATGCTGATGCTGATGCTGATGATGATGTTGGTGGTGGAAGTAATGCAGAAGTCGGGGGTGGTGGTAATGGAGGTGGTGGTGGCGGTGGTTGAAGCATCAGAGTTGGATCGAGTGTATTCACAAGATTCATTATGGGCATTGCAGTCGTTGGCAATGTATCGATGACAGATTTAGATTGTGATATTTCACGACGATTTTGTAATGAACTTTGATCAATATTGTCTGATGATGCTTTTGGATTAGATGGTAGTGTTGAGTTTGGTAATTGAATTTTTGATTGATCGATTTTGTTAGATGATGACAAACTATCGAGTAATTTACTGCTGTTACCACTGCTACTGCCACTGCTATTGCTACTGCTTACGCTGCTGTTACTGTGATCAGTTGGCGTTGTAGCAGTTATTTTTTCACCTGATGATTTTTTTTCCGCCGCGTCAGTGGCATTTACACGCGCAGATAATTTTGGAATTTGAAATTTTGTATCTAGTTGTTTCATCAAACCCTCAACAACTAATTGCGGTGGAAAATTTGATACACTAGACATTGAAGCATGAGCAGCGAGGAGTTTAAATGCTCTTTCGCTCTCGCTTTCTTCGCGCAATGGCGATGGACTAGCTTTTCTTGCATCTGCTGATTTTGAACTAAATAATCCACCAGTTTTATCACCTGATTTTGGTATTCGTGTTTTATCACGACTGCGACTTAAATCTGTCGCACCCGAGCTCGACATTTTTGGTGAACCCGATGACGATTTTGAACTTGAACTTTTACTTAAAATTCCACCACCGCCACTACTACCACCGGACGATGAAGACGAACTACTTGATGTCGATTTTAAATTAGAAGAAACCTTTTGGCTGGTAATGCCCAATTTATTTCCAACTGAGGGTGCATTCAAGCTACCACTCTGTTGACTTCCAATTTTAACCGAAGACTGTGATTGAGGTTTCTTCGATGCTGGTCCTGAATTTACACCAGGCTTCAATCCTGTATGAGTCTTCGGCGATCCATTTCCCGAATTTGATGATGATGATGATGATGATGATGCCAACGACGACGACGATGATGATGATGATGTTGATGATGATGATGATGATGAAGATGATGATGATGATGATGAAGAAGATGACGATGATGATAATGATGATCCCATTGATCCACTACTTACTTGTCCACCACTACTACTTGACATTTTCATATTTCCACTACTTTTTGAATCTTTTACACGAGTTTTATTAATTGTCAATTTCATACCATCTGAACTGGGCTTAACCATATATTCCGCTGGATTTTTCGTGTCAATTGACGGGCTATTTTTCCCAACATTTTTCCCTTCACTCCCTGTTTTCGTTGAAGATGATACCGGTCGTTCTTTTTGACTGGTCGATTCACTACCACTCAAACCACTCGACTTCGATCCATTCCCACCACAATTCCCCGGATCGTCGGAAACGTGTTGAGCATTTTTAAGTTTATCTATTACTGCACTCAGTGATCCTTTACGATTTCGCGCTTGCTGTTGCTGTGCTGTCGCAGATTTACTCAAATCCGACCCACCAGAAGGTGGTGTACTACTGCCGCTATTGGGCAATGAACTCGTGGCAGCTTCAGCAGCACTTGGTAATAATTCCGTTGACGATTTCATTTTACTACTTGACGATTTTACCTTTGGACTTTGATGTCCGGAGCTACCACCGCTGAATGATAAACTAGATGAGGAAGTTGACGATGATGATGGGGTTTTACGATCCTTCTCTCGATTTGTGTCTTTACTCGACGATGATTTCGGCTTGGATGATGAATTAGATGGCTCACTATTGCTCTTTCCACATGATGAAGGTGAATTGTTGGCAGCTGCGGATTTTAATGCGGACATACTCGGTTTCCCAGAGCTGGTGGAACTGCCATGCTTAGGTGACGATGTTCCGTGTTTCGGACTCACACTTGCAGGCATACTCGAGGAAGCGTGTTTAGGACTGTTATAAACAGGTGAGTGTTTTGGACTTGGCATTGATTTGTTTGACGACGAGGCAATGGATGACGATGTTGAACTATTGTTTGGACTTGATGAAGGTTGTCGGAGTGTAGGAGACGATTTTCCAACGAGTGCAAGTGGACTCGTATGCGTTGGTGAAGGATTGAATTTCCTCAGGGTAGTCGCAGGTGATGACGGACGTGAACCAACGTTTGGCTGAGGATCCGACGGTTTTATACTAACTGATACAGGTTTTGATAGTGGATCTTGTGTTTGCTTTGGTGGCAATTTTTCCGGTGGACCCATTGGACTATCCTCGCGTTTTCTCTTTCGTTTTTTTTCCAACCGAGATTTTTCCTCATTCGTTTTATTTTTTCTCTCACGACGTTCTTCTGATGTTACAGGTTTTATTGTCGCTCCAGTAATGGGAGTTATTGTTATGGAACTGGGTAATGTTGTTTGTGGTGTAGATGAAATTGGAATTATTTCAATACCTGGTCGTCGATCTAAACCCATTCCCGTTAATACAGAATTATAATTTGTCGTAGGTGTAACAATACCACTTGTAGAAATCGGTGTAATACTAAGTGACGGTGGTACTAAATTACTTTTATTTTCATCAAAAACATTCGGACTTTTTTTATCTTCGCTATTGCGATTTTTTCGTGACTTTCGATCACGTTTCATCACTTCACTATAATCATCAGGTAAATCATGAACTTCCATTACTTCTGAATCATTTTCTGCATCATAATCAGTTGAACCGCGTGTATCACTACCAGCAATATCATTTACATCAAGATTCGACAAATCCAAACTACTCCCAAGACTCATAGCCGATGATGTTGGCGTTGGTGTACGTGTACCATTTGCATTATCACGTCCACCAGTTGGTGTACCGAGGGGTGTTGAATCTGAACTCGAACTCTCTAACATTAGTTCACCCGAATCATCACTTTTACTTTTTGGACTACGCCAAAGA
The DNA here is from genome assembly GCA_963920625.1 of Dinocampus coccinellae. Lineage (NCBI taxonomy): Eukaryota > Metazoa > Arthropoda > Insecta > Hymenoptera > Braconidae > Dinocampus > Dinocampus coccinellae. Next base: position 17,580,992 of record OY987185.1, read on the forward strand.
CCATCGGCTGTTTTCCGTTTGCGGGTTTTCTTCGGTCGATCACTGGCCGATTGATGCGTTGGTGTTGACGATGACATTCCTCCTCCCCCACCTCCACCAGCACCACTACCACCGCCACTTGGTGAATTTTTACCTTGACCCAGAAGTGCACCCAATTGTAATGGATTTAACATAGCAGCTGTATTTGTATCGGATTGACCGGAAAATGACGGGAACCCGATACTATTCTCCGTTCCGGCATCTAAAAAAGACTGCTGCTGTTGATTTGTTGTTTGTTGTTGTTGCTGTTGCTGTTGTTGTTGTTGTTGTTGTTGTGGTTGTTGTGGTTGTGATTGTTGTTGTTGTGGTTGTTGTTGTGATTGTTGTTGTTGTTGTCTATTCATACCATTACTATTTCCATTTAATCCAGGCTCATGTTTAATTTTTGTTTCACCACCGTTTGTAAAATCCGGTATACCTGTTCCACCATCGTGATTACTTTGATCACGTCCACCGCTAAGATTATTTACACCACCATAATTTCCACCATTAGCTGAACCACTACCCGTACCACCACCACCACCACCACTACTACCTCCACCGTTGCTACTACCAATGCCATTTAATTGCATTGAATTTCTTCCCTCCCATGTTTTAATCAATGCGCGCATCGTAACGGGGATACTAAGGCACTTTTGCAATACTTTACTAACTATTTCTGATGTTTGTTCAGTATTTGTCATACTGATACCATATAGTTTACATTTCACCGCTGATATATCAGTTAAATCTAACTCAGCGGTTGCTAATGTCTCTTCAAATGGATGTTCAAGACTTACAGACACATGCTGCCACGATAACGCACTAACTTCAAACATTGTTGTGTGCTCAATCTCCTGACGTGCCATCGAACGAACACAACTCATCATTAATGTATTAAACAATGCTTGTTGTCGTAAATAAACAAGAATTTGTGGTACATGAGCTGGATGTGTGAATGGAATACTTCCAACTAATACACCTTCCATACACTTGTTTTCAGTCATAAAATAGCAATGCTGCTGATCAGGTAATGTCACATACAATCCACGATTATTGCGACAATCCAATTGTCCATCACTCGAATGACGTACAATTAAACTTAATAATGGTTGTACTTGTGACATGTCATTGCATTCTAATTCAGTTACTTTTTGTATTCTATTAATTAATTCCAATGACATTGGCATTTTTTCAGCGAGTTTTAACACAAAACACGCAGGAAGCATTGATGAATTAGCGCCTGTTAATGGCGCATATGATGGTGTACTTTTACCGGTAGCACTACGATTAACTGTAATTATACTTGATGTTGGAAGTTTATGTGCCGTTGATCCTTCTAAACACACTGTCACAGAATGACCAATTTTACGTGTTATAACTGAATCAGAATTTAATTGTTCAATCGAACGATTTTCTTGATCGATTAAATCATATGGAGATACGAAATATGTTAATTTCATTGGATGTCCCCCTTTTCTCCGCTCTAATATACCTGTAATTATTGCAATATTATTGATTAATTGAAAATCGAATAAACAATTGTGGTTAAATTTAATTATTATTTAAGATTATATTGACTTACCAACGGGACTTTTGTGCACGAGATTGAATGGTTCTTTCATAAATGTTTGTAATTGTGCTAAAATACCTAAATCCGCTTCCAATGATTGAAGAGCACTGAATGCTTTACATTTAATTTTTTTATCAGCATTCAATTGATAGATAGAAGCGAGGCCCTCGAGTTGTGCGGTAAAATCAACAAAATCACCACGTGAAAGACATGAAACTAATTCTTCACAACTCTGCTGTTCATTTTTTCCTTCATGATGAATTTTAACATCTTTAACAATACCAGTTGGTTCCAATAATACTTCGAGAAAAAACATATCGGAGGATATAAAGAGTTCAGTGCCTGGTGGCCCAGACATCATAAATTTGAGTCTAAAAAATTCGAATAATTAAATGTGAAAATAAATTTTTTTCAACTATTTCACAAAAAAAATATATAAATATATGAAGAGAAATTTTATGAGGTGAATGTAACCTCAAAATTCATACCCCAATTGTCTCGTAAGACTTTCAAGTCTCTCTACCATTGATTGAAGTGATGTAACTTTGATAGAATGTTGCAATGTATCCAAACATTTTTGAAGTTGACCCTTTTCAACACTATCAATGGCAAATCTCTTATCTAACATTGCCATTCGAAGATTTTTCGCTGTTTCCACCAGGCTTTTAAATACTGTTGCTTTTGACCTGAGTTTTTCCATAAGCAACTCCATTTGCCATTCTTTACTTTTATCTGAGCCAGTGCCTCCTCCAGTAGGCAATTGCCCACCTGAATACACAGTAAAAAAAAAAAGCAGAAAATGATAGATTGAAAAAAAATATATATGTGTATATATATACACTAACGTAATTTATATAACTATGAAATAATATAATTATTATTCATTCTATACATCACATCAGACTTTAAAAATCAAACTCACTGAGGGGCTTCTGGCCATTAGCTGCATCCATGTATCCTTTAGCGGATAACACGGATGCTTTTTTTAATCCAGTAACAATGTATATTTGAAATATACGAACAATTTCTAAATGTATTATTACTACATTATGACAGTGAGCAACATCTGCTCCTCACATTTGTGGTGTGTGTTTTCACACCTATTCACATTAAATTCGCTATCTCTAATCTTTGCACATCGTGAATATGATGTATATAATACCTATAAGTTATAGGCTATAACCGCACTTATATACGTATCAAATGATTCCAATATACGTCATGTACTGTACATTTTTCGTACTGCATTCACATGTAGAGTGAAATACTTTCAGTAACTGGACACAGTGCATCGTCAGCCCTAGGGTTAGGGTGAATTTTCATTTATAGTTGTATCTTTGCATAAAAGAGCGGAACCCCCGGAAGGAATGAGTGCGTTCAGCAAAAAAAATCACTGAAAAGTGTTGACTGAATTATCTATTAGAACACGTGTAGAACATGGTTGCATTTAGCCTTTATCGGCAGCGCTTTCCTCTTCATTATTTGGTTTGAGTCGCTTGCAAGCGTTTTTTTTTTTTTAAACTGAACGCATCCAAAATAACGACGGTATCTTGCCGCCATCTTATTTTGCTCCAATTTAATTATGCGCTCATATTGTTAATTGTAGTGATAAACAATTTTTTTTTTGTCCGAATTAAAATTTATTTAGACTCAGTGTGTGATGTTTATATATAGTTTAGGATTAGCTTCTTTTAATTTTTACTTTTAATTTGCCTTTAGCTTTTTAATGTAATTTTAAATTATTTAAAATAGTTACGATTTAAAAAGAGTTTTTGTAAACAATATCTTTGTTGGTGTTTGGTTGTATTGGAAAATTATTCAAATAAATTGAGAAGAAACAGAATCTACGAAAATTAATTTGATTCCCTTGTAATTTAATTAATATTCCTTATATATAAATTAATATTTTATAATAAATTGTAAACTTGCAAGAAAAATTTAATTCTTATTTACAATGTCAGTTTAAATTTAGTAATTATTTCATTTGAATTATTGGATATAATTTTCAAGCGCTAATTCAATCAATTCATATAATCGATCACATAATTTTCAATAGATAAGAGAAATAATATTATTTATTAATTTTTTTTATAAATATAATTCAGAGATGGCGTGCCCGCATTTTTTTTTTTTTTCGGTTCCTCTCTCTCTCCTATGTTTCATAGTAATATGAACTTCGTCCGGTAAACAAACTTTGGTTTCTTCTATTCATGTGATGTATTATAATATTTTCATTACACAATTTATCATTCGATTTCTAGCAGTAAAAATCAGTATAAAAATGAATATTATTTAATTGCCACAAGAGTTTAGTTGTGAATGTATATGGTAATAATTTGATTAAAACTCTTCCGATAATTACGTTCGAAATTTTCATTACATTATTAGTAAGTATAATATTGACTGTCTATTAGTGTATATCAATGTGATATTAATTGATTTTGTTCATGCAGGTACATTGAAATAACTTAATAAATAAATAATAAGATGAATGGAAAACATAAATTGAGTGAATGTAAAATTGGTTTTGTAGGAGGTGGAAATATGGCACGTGCCATAATCGCGCCATTATTATCAAGAAGTAAGTATAATTCGGTTATATATTAAATATTAAATTATGAAATTATTATGAATTTATATTTGTTATATTTCATATTATTCTTTAATAGAAATTGTCTCACCCAATAATATCGTTGTATCAGCGAAAACGTCGGAAACACTGAACCGTTGGATAACTTATGGTGTTCGCATTACTAAACAGAATCATGAACTCGCTCCACTATGTGATATTATTTTTCTAGCAACTAAACCTCAATGTCTCAAACTTGCTCTACATGAACTATTTATTGATCAAGAAAACCTTAGGAATAAATTATTTGTATCGATAGCAGTTGGTGTAACACTTCACTCTTTATCAGAAGTAAAAATTTATTAACTCATTTGATGAGAAGTTTCTAGAAAAAGTATGATTATTTATTTATTTATTTATTTTTTTTTTTTCTAGATGTTGAAATCGTATGGGCATTTTCATCCAAAATTCATGAGGATAATGCCAAATATGCCATTGAATATTTGTGAAGGAATCACACGTAGGTTTTATTATCAATTCTACATTGCATTATTTTGAATAATCATTGGATTCTTTTCCATTCTGTAAAGACGAAAAAAAATTTTAATTTATTGCCTTTTAGTTTACTGTTCAAACGAACACGTCACTGAAAATGATGCATCTCCTGTAATAGAATTATTTTCTCATCTTGGTATGATCGAGGCAATTAATGAATCACTTATGAATGCAGCTGGTGGATTAACTGGATGTGGACCAGCTTACGTAAAATTTATTTACCTTACTTTCATTTATATAATTAATATAATCATGATAAATAATTATTATATATTTTATACAGGCATACCTTATAATTGAAGCTTTGGCCGATGGTGCTGTGAAAAATGGCGTGCCACGAGCATTAGCGACGAAATTCGCGGCTCAAATTCTGGTGGGTGCCGGGAAAATGGTATTAAAAACTGAAAAACATCCAGGACAATTGAAAGATGAAGTTTGCTCACCTGGTGGCGCGACAATTGCTGGAATTTATCAATTAGAAGTTGGCTCTGTTCGAGGATCAATGATGAATGCTGTGGAGGCTGCAGTAAATCGATCAAAAGAACTTGGATCATAATTTCGTGTATTGATTCACATTTAAAAATTTAATTGCATGTATGAGTACATATGTACTGATAGTAACTTGTAATAATTAATAATGAACAAAATTTTTATTTGATTATCTAGCTCAATCAAAAAATGTAATGAAAAATAAAACAAAAGAATGAAATTATTCACATGTGCAGTTATAAAATCAAATATAATATAAATAATTCTACAATATTAATTAAATAATTGAAATTTAATTTGCATAAAGAATGAAAAAATTATTTACAAATGAAATAAAACAGTTAATTATGTATACAATTTATTTTTTCGTATATTCAACACATCGCGATGGATCTGTTGGATAATACTCTTGACATTTTGTCATTAATCTCTTCAATGCTTGAATATATTTTCTCTGTGTTTCATCATTCATCACATGTGCTACGTTTTTAGAAAAAATTTTTTCTCTTCCAGTACGTGCGTGAATACCAACCATAGTAACACCAATAGGCCACGGTGAATTGCCAATTGCCATTTGTAAATAAGCATCACTGGCCTGAAATTTTTAAAAATCAAAATTACAAATCAATCTACAATTATTAAAACACATTTTTTTTTTTTTTAATTACTTACAAGAATATAATTTCGCTCCAAAAGATGTTTCACAATTTCGGTTAAACTATCAGTAATATCTTCAGGTAATGATTTATTATTTAATTTTCTTAATAATGGTTTCAAGTATTCTCGTGTTTGTGCATAAGTTGCACTTGCCATTTTACCTCGCGTTCCCATTTTTTCAGCTGTACCACGACTATTTAAATGATTACCCCACATTAAAACTAAGAATTGAATAAATTGTGTAATGACACTCATGTCAAAATCACGATCACCACGATTAAGTCTCGTTGACATTTTTTGTATATCCTCATAGGTTATTTCTTCATCAGGTACATTAACATCACCTTTCCTATCACATTCATTTGGCTTGGAAGATGATAATAATTCATTGAGATATGCCTGATCGACTTGGTCCATAGCCTCTTGAAAATCATTTCTGAAACCTTTATTGACTTCTGGTTCAAGAATTTCACGTTTTCTCAATCGTTGAAATGCTGTTAATTCCGTTTCACCAAACAATAAAATAGGCTCGCCACGTTCACGCAATCTTCGAATAACTTCTGGTCTCGATAAATTCTGATGTTCTACAGCATTTTTCATTGATTCATCAGCATTTTTATTTTCAATTTGACTCACAGGATCATTTTTATTTCCATTATTTTCCGATAATCCAATCTCTTTTGATATTAATTCACCACGTTTAAAGTATTTTCTATTACTTTTCTGTATAATAATATAAATAAATATGCTGAAGTTTAAGGTTATTTTATTAATAACAATCGAGAATGGACTAAAAATTGTTTTCCATTCATAATTTTATGGTTAAATATACTTACCAAAATATTACTCTCTTCAAGTTGTTTTCGCTTTTTTTCAATTTCAGCTCTTAAAATATCCATCGTAATTTTTTTATAAACAAATGGAAAATAAATTGTATATGATTTTTAGGAGTTATTTTTTTTTTGACGCAGGAAAAAAATTAAAAATATAGTAGCGCCGCATCAGTCAAAATATAAGTAAATACAGTAGCCATATTAAAATTTTTTGAATCACTAAATTCATTGGGGAATATGAATTATTTTTTTATTTTTTATTTTTCATTTATTTTCTATTATTTTCTCGAATTTAATATAATTATTTTTGTTTAGTTCATTAGTTCACGCTTTTTTTTTTTTTATACCGCGTTTTTTTTTCAAACGAGCTTTGCGTTTTTTTCGAAGTTTCGCAGCCAATCTCTTGCGTTTCTTCAATTTTGCCCACAAACGCTTGTACTGTCCAAGTTGATGTCTCACCATATATCCTTTCCAAAGTGACTGTATAATTGTTGCAGCACGATGAATTGCTGTCCAATACTCAGCTTCTTTAGCTTTTGTTCTCTTTTCATTCTCATATTCTTCAATGAATGCTTGACGTTTATTTAGAATTTGATATTTTTCTTCCAATGCCTCTTTCACGTCTTTGATACGTTCATTGAAATAATCAATTTCTCGTTGAGATTGTTCCATTTCATCATCATATCGTCGGGACCATATTTCAATTTCTTCTTCCATTTTAGTTATATCATTATGGTAAAAAACTCGAAGTTCACTGGAAACAGTATCATCAATTTTTTCTTTTTTCATACATTCAGTCAATTTATCATGAAGCTCTTGCTCTTTTATCTCCAACAATAATTTCTGTTGATCCAATCGAGCTTGTTCCCATTTTTCCATGTAACCTATGATATAATTTAACATATTATGTGAATAAAATATAAATTATAATTGGTTATTTAGAAATTTATCTAACCCAGTTTGGAACCAAATGAAAAAATGGCATTTTCAATTTCAGTGCCGGATTTATGAACCGATGCTAAAAGTGTCTTAATGTGGGATTCACTTTGAGTTTTCTCATTGACAACTAATTGATTCAATTGTGCCAACTGCTCTTTCCAAATTTGATAATTAATTTCCAAGTTATGTTGAATCTCTGATGTCTTAACAATATTGTCAATTTCCTTTTCTAGACGATCGTATCGTCGACGTAATCGTAATTCCACAGCAATCTCCTTCAACACATTATAAATGTAAGTTCTGGAAATAAAATATTAAATATTCATAATATAATAACCGTTTTATTTATTTATCTTCATTATTTTAAATATAATTATTGACCTATCACGTTGGAGTTTTTCCATTATTGATGAATTTGGTAATGTAGAATCAACATTTTCGTTTGAAAGCAAGTGAAACTCATCGTAATTCCCATTTTCCCATTCCCAACTTTCATCCCATTTATCATTTACTTCTGCAGGAATTGTATATTTAATTAATTCCAATTGATCTAAAAGTTTTTCAATGATGCTGGCGTAAGCATCAGCTTCTTCTGTCGGTAAATCTTTAGATGGTGTTGAATCAATGGGCATATTACGAACAGCAACATTATCTGACACTCGAACTTGAACGGTAGATATTGCATCACTACTCAATGTACCACCTGACACCTTGCCAAAGACTGTTGGCTTTAATAATATTGTGCTTCTTTTAGTGTTACCATGTTCCCTTTGCATTATCCAATTTTCATCCTCTTTATTATCGTTATTTAATTCATCAGAATCAATATCCGTTAACTTTATTTTCGATATTTTTTCTAACGTCGCTAAGCTCGCAGATATTTGTTTGATTGATTCATCATTTTGTAGATTAATTTTAAAATTCGCTACGCTATCATTGACAACACTATTTAATTGATCATGTTGATTGCGATCACCTGACGGAAAAATGTCTTTGAATGTTACCAGAGAAGATTTATGTTTTGGATCTATATACGATTGAGTCTTCTTTATATTTATATTATCTATCTTATTGATTAATTTTTCCATCTCTAGTTTGTCGCATAAAATTAACTATCTATGAAATTACGCTGTCATTTTTTTTTTTTTTTCGTATTTCTTTTAATGTTAGCGTTTGGTTATTTATTATTTATTTACAGATTGAAAGTGACATCAATTAAATACATGTTTACCGCAATGAACAGAAATATTGATAAAGTTATTTTATCTTTATAATTTTCCCATTCTATTTCCATTTCAACCGATATTATTCTTGTTTAGATACGGAGAACTTTGGATTTTAATTATTTATTTTTTCAAATAACTGACTGTCTTTTGACCATATTAGAAAAAATTACGTTTAGGGTGAGACTTCACGAGCTTTTTTTTTGTTTATTTATATATGTACACATAATTAAACTATATAAATATATTTCTTTAAAAATATTCCTAAATATATCAAATGAAAATGGTACTTACAGAACTAAGAAATAAATAAAAATATAAATCTTTCATTTTTCAAAGAAATTTTTATTGAATGATTAAGCAATGAATTCATATGGTATTGGTGCAAGAAGCACTGGGGCTTCCCGTCCGGATACAATATGAGCCACCGATGGTTGGGCAGGTTGACGTTTGAGTTGAACTCGAACATTCTTCTCTTTGGCTTCTTTTCGGAGCCGCTCATTTTCTTTAACTCTTTTCAAAAAGTCTTCACGACATTTTGAATGTGTTAAATGTTCAATTCTTACGTTGATACGCTTGGCGATGATACGTCCACGTACTCGTTTATTGACTATAACTCCAAGTGCATGTGGAGTGACATTAAATACTCTGCCAGTTTTTCCATGGTATACTTTGTATGGCATACCCTTTTGTACAGCACCATTTCCCTTTATATCAACAATATCACCTACTTTGTATACTTTCATGTAAGTTGACAGTGGGATCGTTCCATGTTTACGGAACTTTCTAGAGAATAAATCTCTAGTTCCACGACGGTAACCTTTAGAGTTTGTCATGACCTGCGAATACAAAATAAATAGGTTATCTTTTGAAAAGTAAACAAAAATATAATTATTGAATTGTTTTTGAATACTCGAATCGCATATTGTTATGTATAATTATTGATTATAAATTAAAATATGTTATTATTATTAAAGAATGTGATTGAAGGCACGTGGTAAAGTGCCACAAACAAGAATCACGATAATCAACGATTGATGGCTATTTGTAAGGGTAAGATTATTAAAATATTGATGAAACAAACTGATGATCAATAAATAATTGTTCGATTGGTATTATTTTCATATTGAATGTTATAAAATATGCGTATTATTTGATGAAGAAAATATAACGTTACCTTACACCAGCGGTATCAGGAAAAGAAAGACCTAAGTAATATAGGATAGAGGGGAATGTCGCGTAAGGCAAAATGTTAAAACGTGAAGTTTTAGCGCCACGAAGCGAGTTAAATCATCACTAAACGACATGTATCGGACGACTTAGAAACGAATAACTTCAGAGTATTTCTGGAATATAATTTTTTTTTCTTATATCTATGTATATAAATTTTTAAATTATGATAATAATTTAATTGAATAAATTCTGAAAATATTATGATCGAATAAAAATAGACAAAACTATTGTAACCAACTTTTTTGGAATAATTTTCGGAATTCCGGTATGCAATTTTATAAATTGATTTTTTGCGCGCAGTGATCCTGGGCGATGGCGCTGTAGAATTTTATTATTCTGTTTCTTTATTTCCTTCTCTGCCACTCACTCTTTAGTTCCTTCTCTTTCTATTCCACACCGTGTGTATATGAGTTGAGAGAGAAGATATCTAGTTTCCCCTGTTGCAAGTGTATCGCGTTCTCGCGATGAACGTGATAAGTTTTCCGGCATGTTGTTGGCCTTTTAATTTGTAAATGTGATCTTATCATTTAACAAAAATCCAGTGAGAACGCTGTGAGGCGTATGATTGTTTATGTTGACACATATGCAATATAAATTTATAAATATGAAAGGTTTGTTTGCGTATATGCATTGAATCGAACGATGAGAATTGTGTGAACGCGCGGGGGAAAGTCAGAAAATTGGAGCATATAATATATATTACGTACAGTTCACCGATTAATTTTTTATTTTCAAATGTATTTTATTCATTGTTTGAATTGAATTTGAAATAATTAGTAGTATGGAAGTGCATTTGATAGTTTATAGTATGTTATAATTACATTATATTTATATTTACTAATGTATTTATGGTGATTAACTCTGGTGAAATTGTTAAGTTATTGAAAATATATACTCTTGCACGATACCGCCATTTTAAAATAATGGCGTCCACAGTTTTCTCCACGTTCGATTTTATTCGAAATATCTTTATACCTAGTTGTTTAATTATATATATTTTTTTAAAACAGAACAAACATCCGCATACAGTTCAAAATAAAAAATTAATACTTCCATAAAAATTATTTGATTTGATATGGAATAGTTAATTTGATAAATATAGGTTAGTGAATTAATTTTTCATGGATTTTTTAATCCATTTAAGCTCCTTGCTTTTTTTTTTTATTATTAAATATTTGTAAAAGTAACTATGTTAAATATTATTTTAAATTGTTTAAAAATATTTTTCAGAACAAACGCCCAGTATTTGAGGTGAAAATTCTCGAAGCAGCAGTATTGAAAACAAATTTTCGTTTGATTATTTATAGTTATTGAAACGGAAATTGAGTAAAAATTGATGAGAAAAATGGCTGAGGAGAGTGCTGAAACAAAATCTGTTGGTCAATCTTCACCACGGAGTCCAAATAATGCGATAAATAAAACAGGAGCAAGTCCAAAATCACCAAAACGATCACGTCGAGTGAAGCTAACTGATCAACAACTCGAATCAATCACGAAGGAGGAACTGGCTGCCAAGTGGCGTGAACAGGACTTATATGTGGAGTGTCTTGAGACGCAGACGACAGCCCAGGAAGGTACTGAGATTAAAAAAAAAACAAAAATGAACAAGGTGACTGAACCTTGTATTAAAAAAAATCAATTCTATATTAAAACGCGAAATATAAAACGGACTATTATAGAGACGTTAAGGTTATTAATATCAGCTGGATGATGAATACAATCCCAGTGTTTATTTGTTTTTAACATTTACTCTCGAAGAAATTATTCAATTATGATCTCATAGTCAAACTCAACTTATTTCAATTTTAATTGAAAATACTTCGATATTACTTTTAGCGCAATTTTAAGTATAAAATTAATTATTTGTGCGTTTTTAAATTTGTTTAGGCAATCAGTTTCTATACATATTTTTTTTAAAAGATGTTTAGTGATAATTTTTAAGATTTAGTCTTTAAGATTTACCGTTGACGAATTTGAGAACAAAATAAACAACAAAACTGGTGAAGTTCTCTGTGCGTGTTGATGTGTTTGACAAATTCATGAAGGCAAAAAACATGAAAAAATCGACAGATTTTTTTGTTTATGAAAAAAAAAAAGCAAAAATATATTGAAATTAAAAAGCGATTGAAAAAAAAAGTGGCAATCGGTGGTGATTAATTCAGTGTTTCCCTCCAGTGTTTTTAATTATCGAGTGTAAAAATAAAATTATCAGTGAAATTAATTAGCTGAAAATTAAAAAAAAAATGTGAGTGTTGTGACAATTTTTTTTTTAATTTAATTTTTATTTTTTGTGTGCGTTCAAATTTGTTCATTCGTGACCAAATGGAAATTTATCATGATCACCAATTTCAGTTCATCTAAAAAAAAAACGAAACAAATCAACTAAGAAAATGGAAAAATATTTGTCTAATTAATTAAATACAAACCATAATATTATAGAATAATTAAATGGGATATATTTCAATTATATTTTCATATGAAAATATTTTATCGTATTATTATAAACGTAGTTTAAACAAAATCCCAAAATTTTTTTCAAATTAATTAATCATTTATTAATCCATCAATTCCTCATATGCCAAAAATGTAAAGGAAACAGGCGATTTTTCAACTCGAAGTTTGGAAAATCAAGCTGACCAATCCTTTCCTATCACACACACGCACATGCACCTCACGTTGTATCACCGTGATGTTGATCATCGTGTGTCTTCTCTTTAATGTCTTCGCATAAATTTTCTAAGCCCAAAAACGGGAAAAGAAACGAAAAAAGAGAGAATGAAAACTTACCCGATGATCATGTGAGTTTATCCTTGAGGAAGATAAAAATTCGTCAACGAAAACAAAAAAATTCTTTTTATTCACTTAAAAAAATAATAAATAAATAAATAAATAATAAAATTTAAAAAAAACGCACACCAGTTGATTGTTATATGAACCGAGTCCAGGAACACGCATGGCGCAGGTGTCATTAATGTTTTGTTTATCATTAAAAAAAAACAAAAAACAAAAAAAAAAGATGAATAAAAAATATTTAATTGGGGATTGAAGTTAATTTAATTATTTAATTATTTTTCTTTTCTTTTTCTTACCAATTTTAAGGTGAGATTACGAGTCTAAAAGAGTCAGAGGAAAAATATCGGCAACAATATGGAGAAGCGACACATCGTGAAAAAATATTGGTGAGACGTTTAGCATCGAAGGAACAAGAATTGCAAGAATATGTTGTGAGTTTTCAAATTTATCTCAGATAATATCATTCAATAAATACTTTAATTAATTTATATTGTTTTTGTAGAATCAAATAGCAGAAATGAAAGCCGCGCAAACACCATCTGCAGTGTCATTGCGTTCTGCATTATTAGATCCTGCGGTTAATATATTGATACAAAAATTACGACAAGAATTAATAACAACGAAAGCTAAATTAGAAGATACACAAAATGAACTGAGCGCATGGAAATTCACACCAGACAGGTAATTAATTCTTTACTACTATCACTTATTAGTGATCATACAATATTTATTTCAAAATTAAATTAAAATATTGTTAATTTTTGTTTTTTTTGTTTTTTTGTTTAGCAATACTGGAAAAAGACTGATGGCAAAATGTAGACTGTTGTATCAAGAAAATGAAGAATTGGGACGAATGATTGCTAGTGGTCGTATTGCAAAACTTGAAGGTGAACTTGCGCTACAAAAAAGTTTTAGTGAAGAAGTGAAAAAATCACAGTCTGGTAATTATCGATATTTTTTAAAATTAATTTATAGTTTTGAAAAGGCAAGGAAAAAATCCTATAATATTTAGCTTCAATGCATATTTATCTTATAGAATTGGACGAGTTTCTCCAGGACCTTGATGAAGACGTTGAAGGAATGCAAAGTACAATATATTTCTTACAACAGGAATTGCGTAAAGCACGTGAATCCGTGACATTATTGCAACAGGAAAATTCAGCGTTAAAGTCAAATAATACAAATGAAAATAATTTATCAAATGGTTTATCACCTCATACACCGCCAATAAAAAAAGAAGCTGATGAGCATGATGATACAACATCATCAACAGCGGTGAATGAAAGTACAAAAGGACTGTCAATAATAATGGAGAGTGAAAGTGAAGATGGTAAAAGTGGAGCAAGAACTCCACCATTACCTTCATCATTCTCAATAGGTTCATCAGAAATAAATAATGATTGTGAAAAAGAAAATGATGATATTGCACCAAATAAACGAATTTCAGTGGATAATATCGATGAAAGTTCAAGTGATTCAGCCGCGTTAATTATTAAAGTAGAGAACGAAGAATTGAGTGATCGTGATGATGACGATGATGATGATGATGATGATGATGATGAACGTGGAAATATTGCAGAGGATGAAAATGAAGAAGATAATAAACAAGACGGTGGACGAAGAACATTGAGGACTAAAGGTGGAAACAATAAAAATTGTAGTGGTAGTAATGTTGTTATTGGTGATGGTAATAATAAATTAAATGGTGAAGAATCATCGAGGACTATTACAACGAGAATTCGGGACAGGACAAAGAGGGATAAAAGTGCACCAAGCGGTAGTGATGATGAACATATGCATAATAAGAAAAAACGACGCGAAAGTATATTATCAATTGATTATAATGAGGCAGACGAGGATGATGCATTGGTACTTACCAATGGTGAAACATTACAAAGCGATCCAGAGTGAAATTAAATTACACATAAGTTTTTTTTTTTTCCTATTTAAAAATCAAATTAGAATTTTTTTGTATAAATTTAATTTAAAATTTATGGAAAATTTGTTCGAGTATGCAATGTGTGAGTGAAAGTGATAATGAATGAGAATTCTGTGTTCGAATGAATAAAAGGCAATTTGATCATTTGATAATTAATATTTACTGGAATTAATTTTTTTATACTATATATATGTATGTACGTATGTATGTATATGTTTACATTTTTTTTCCCTTGAAGATAATAACTGAAAAGATTGAGTGAAAATAATACATAATTTTTTTTCTCTCTAATTTTTCTATTTTATATTTTTTTTTTGTTTTGTTTTTTTTTATTGTCACGCCATCATATATAAATGTCTACCGTGTAAATTTATAAATATAAAAAAAGGGAGAAAAAGGAAAAAAAAATTATTGACAAATATGTGTATGTGCGAATAAATTTATAAAAATACAAATAAATATATGTGTATATCTATTATATATGATGATGAAAATCTGAACAAAAAAGAAACAAATATGTTTTTAGTTGTAAAAGGAATATGTATAAAATTTTGAGATACTGAAGCAAAGAAAAGAATAAGTTTAATCGAATTCTACTGACCTTGATGCATTCCATACTTTTTTTTTTTTTTTTTCCAGTTAGAATTAATACATGATCATTCATTTGAAAAAAAACTTCGAATTACTTGAAAAAATATTTTAATAATGATCAGCGAGCCATTTGGAAAATCAAAATATCCATTATTAGTATTTTTTTTGTTTGCGGAATAAAAAAAAAATTACTGTTCGAGTAATACAATCTTTCTGACAGATTCGATAATTTAGAATCGTATTTTTATCGTATCGTCATATAACAATTAAATATAATTGACTGCAAAATATTTTACACCCACCATTAATAATATCAACAAATAATAGATATATTTCATCACGATCCATGCACAATTTTCAGTCAATTGAAAGTTTTATTCATTGTCGCAGTTTGAGGTTATGTATATGTTCGTATATATTTAAAAATCTGCAATTAAATTGAAATAATTAATATTGAATCCATAATTAAATAAAATGGCAAAGCGTATCGTGAACGTTCTATTCAATATCACAAAAACTACATATAATCATCAAATTTACCGGTCAATAACATTGTCATCAATGAATCATGGCAAAGCATTGATTTATAAAAATTATGGTGAACCGGTTGATGTATTAACCATAATTAAAACACCCGATGAAAAACCAAAAGCTGATGAGATTTCTATTAAATGGTTATTATCACCGATAAATCCAGCAGATATAAATACAATCCAAGGTAAATATCCGAGTCGACCAGCGTTACCAGCTGTACCGGGTAATGAAGGAGTTGGAGAAGTCATTGAAGTTGGTGCAAACATAAAAGAATTTTTTGTTGGCGATCTTGTTGTTCCAAATGACAACAATATTGGAACTTGGAGAACACACGGGTTATATAAGGCAAAAAATTTATTAAAAGTGAGTTTATTTTCATTAAAAAAAAATAAATAAAAAATAACATTAAGTATTAAGTGTAATTGATTCATTTTTGTTGTTGCTCATTAGATACCGAAGAGCTTTAGCACAGTAGAAGCCAGTATGTTGAATGTCAATCCGTGCACGGCATACAGAATGCTAAAAGATTTTGTACCATTGAAACCTGGCGATACTGTAATACAAAACGGTGGTAATTCAGCAGTTGGACAATTAGTTATACAATTATGTAAAGCATGGAAATTAAATAGTGTTAATATAATTCGCGATCGAACTGATGTCGAAAATTTAAAAAAACACTTGAAAAATTTGGGTGGTACCGAAGTATTGACAGAAGCTGAGTTACGTACAACAGATTTATTTAAAAGTAAAAAATTACCTATGCCAAAATTAGCGTTGAATTGCATATGTGGACAAAATGCAGTTGAAGTTCTTAGACACGTTGATAAAAATGGTACAATGGTGACATATGGTGGAATGTCTAGAGAACCATTGATCGTTCCAGCATCAGCATTAATATTCAAAGTATATTCTTCTGTCATTAATTATTTAATTTATTTTCAAGTCTCAGTTCAACATTTTCACACGTTTACATAACTTTTTGGTTTCAATATACAGAATATTACAATAAAGGGTTTTTGGATGACTGCATGGAGAGAAGAGGATTCCAATTCAAAAGCAAGAACAGAAATGTTGGATGATCTTGCGAAATTATTTGCATCGAAAAAATTGCAAGTGCCACTGTATAAACTCATTCCATTATCAAATTATCAAGAGGGTATTTCAAATGCATTAAAACTCAGTGGCAAAACAGGAGTAAAATATATTATCGATATGACAAAATAATATTTTTTATTTATAAGAAAATAAATCACAAAAGAGGAAGAGGAAGAGAGAGAGAGTCACAATTAATACTATGAGAGTAATTATTAAAAATTTTTTAATTTTCTAACTTATTTAGTAGAAATTGTTGTTTTTCAATGGCTGACAGTTGTATAATATACATCGGTACACCAGAAAAAAAAAAGAATAATTATTTAAAATATGCATTATCTTCTAATTGGACTTTCTATTTGCAGTAACGGGTGATTAATTTATTTCATCTTCTTTTTTCGGTGTAACAACTTCCCAATTCTGAGATGTACGCTCATGTAGATCTGAATTGGACGGACCAATAATAGCCCTGCCAATTTTTACGCCTTGCGTTTGAGGTTTCAAATATTTTTCCGCCACTCGAAGTACATCTTCTGTTGATACGTTTTTTAATCTTATTCTTTGTATTTGTACATCATCATCTGACAATCCGTGGATAAATTTGAGCATTCCACGCGCACTGGGTGCAACTGGAGCATCAATTTTTTGGAAAACTCCTATTTTCGCTTCATCCAAATCCCGTTGTTTCAACTCAAAGTTCTGTAAAAACTCCCACGTCTTATCAAATGTATCAAAAGTTTTTGTACTATTTGGATCTCTAAAGGAATAATACGTGAAAATTCCTTCGGCTGTAAGATTAGCTCCCGACCCATAAGCACCTTCTTTTTCACGCACTTCAGGCAATAAATAAAGAGAACTAATTAATTTCGCAACAATTCTTAGAGCAGCATAGTCTGGATGGCTATAAGGTACAGTCAAAATAGCTTTTGATGTGTAATTCGTTGCATATGGCATTATATAATGAATACCAGATTCATTGAACTTGGGTAGGTGTCCCTCAGTGAAAGGAATATTATCACCATTACTTTCTCCATCTAAGGATCCATAAAAATTGTGTAAACCTTGAATAACATCGCCTTTATTATCTTCCGAGAGATTAATTGCCGTGCGAAAATGAGTTTTATTCATTACTTGATCTTTGATTGCTCGAATTTTTTCTAGATATGGTGATAGATCTTTTTCTTGTGCAATTTTTTTCATTCTGCCAATAAATTCCAAACCAACAATGCTTTCCTTATACTTGGCAGATGGTGAAATAAGACTGGCAGCACTGCTCATTGCATAGACATGACCAGAATCAGCAATACCATTTGATAAATCGCTAGCATTAATTTTAATTAGTGTTTCAAAGCGTTTAACATCATTCAGTTTTGCTTCATTGAATAATTCCGACCATAATTTCCACATATCATCAGAATTACGATCTAAACAATAAGAACTGATGAATATTCCCTCCTCGTAAGTGTTCACACAGTCTTTTTTCTCGGCTACATGATTGGAGAATGATAATCCACCAGTTTTTAGTTGACACATACGATCAAAATTACGATAATCATGATTGTTTGTACCCATTTTGGCAATTACATCGTTAAATATTGGAATCAATAATTTTAATTCTGCATCGAGTTCACGAGTATTGAGTATACCACGATAATATGAAATGTTATTGGTAGGTTGAATAGAAACTTGAAGTGGTACATCATTGATTTGTACGTCATTATAAATATATCTTTCAACATCATCTTTTAAATCTGTCACCTTTAATGTTGGTAAAATATCCGTATCTTCTTTTTTCTCTTGATCCGCACGCAATATTTGTCCAGCGTCAAAAATTTTGTCCAATTCATTTTCAGTATATTGAGATAATTTATTTTTCAATATTTTTTCCTCTTCTGCTGCCAATTTTTTATCATAATTCTCATCTGGTGACATTGTCATTATTAAACGATGTGTATTATTCCGCAAATATTTATCTACGAGCTTTGACAAATAATTCGAATCATTTTTTATTTTTGATATGAAGCAATCCAGGGCATCATTTATCTTTAATAAGCGAATTACATCGCCATCATGATTCCAAAGTGGCGTGATATTAAAGAGTAGATTTATTCCGAAATTTGAAGTTTGATGCTTTATTCGCATTTCAATACCATGAAGAATCGCTTCAACGTGATCCTTTTCAAATCCTTGCTCAATAACACGATCGAGGGTTTCATCAAAAACATATTCAATCTTTTCAAAATCTTCTGGCTTGACTCCTTGAAGACTAACGACAAACATCGTATCTTTGGCGTGAGAATCATAGCCGGTAAGTGAACCAAAACCACTGCCAAGATTGGACTCGATGAGGGATTTATAGAATGCCGACGTTGGACCTTTCAAAAGCAATTCAGAGAGAATATTTAGCTCCAATGTCGATTGAATATCTGTGATATCATTGCAGAGATGGCCAATGGCAATTGTCCCCTGTCGTTGTGGATTAGGAGTAAGAGGATCGTGACGACAAAAGATGTGCTCTCGTTTTGGAGTTGTCCAACGTTTTTCTGGCGGCACAATTGACATACTCGTGTCAATTTTCTCAGATAATGATAAATAACGTTCATCCATGAATTTGAGATGATCTTCGAGAGGAAAATTACCATAAGAAAATATTCTAGAGTTCGACGGATGATAATATTTAGCGTGGAATTCTTTTAGAGCTTGGTGTGTCAATTCAGGAATCACCAAAGGCAAACCACCCGAACAAACACTGTACGTATGACTGGGTAAAATTGAATTTAATAATTTTTCAGCGAATATCCATTGATTTTCATTAAAAACACCTTTCATTTCATTAAACACGACACCTTTCATTATTATCGGTGTACTTTTGTCATTTGGATCAGTGTGTTCGAGTCGCCAACCTTCTTGAAGAAAATCAAGTTCTCGTAAAAACGGTTGGAAAACTGCATCAGCATATACTGACTGTAGATTACGAAAGTCTTTTTGATTTTGTGTTGAAAATGGATAGATTGTGTAGTCCATTCCTGTCATTGCATTTATAAACGTCGCCAATGAGCGACGTAACATTTTCATAAATGGATCACGTACTGGATAACGTTTACTACCGCACAAGCTCATGTGTTCCAGAATATGAGGGACACCAGTAGAGTCCATTGGTGTTGTACGGAATCCAATGCAGAAGACATTATTGCTATCATCACGATTCAAATGGAGATATTGGGCGCCCGTTTTCATATGAGTTAAGCGAATTGCATCTAAATACAATTCATTAATTTTCCCAACCTCTTCCACAATAAACCCATGAAGCATGTCACCTTGACGGTATTTATCTGAATCACTGGTGACAATGTTTGGTGATGCTTGTGCTACACGTGAATATGATCGTGGAATTGCAAGAAGTGCTCGCTTTGCTATATCAAATCGTCGCAACATCTTTGCAATTTATATATTTTTTTTCTCAATTAAAATAAATAAATGAAATTACCTGAAATTTAAAAAAAAATATATTTTTCTATTTAAATTTGTAGATAATAATGATAAGTTATGACAAAATTATGTTATATCTTATAAATTAACCAGAGAATTCGGTATATTTTAAGGTTATATAGGATTTGTAATTAATGCACTTACCAAAGAAAAAAGAAAGATTTAACTGAAAATACGTAGTAATGAACTAATTAGAGACATAGTATTAATTAACGCAATTTATAATCTATTATAATTATTTTTCAAAATTATAATTCACAGTATCAATATATTATTACATGCTCATTGTAACATAAATATAAATTTAAAAAGAATTGCCGATCAAAAGGAGAAGTAGCGCTACTTGCTAATGTCCAATTAAAAAAAAAATATTTTTTTCATCATACAATTTGAAAAATGGTGCGCACACGCCATCTGCTGCGAATTTTCTATAAAGGACGACGGTTGAAAATTATTATTACGGTTAGGCGAGAAAAAGAGGCAGAGGAGGAGGAATTGTGAAGAGGATTGAAGAGGATTAGCAAGAGAGGAAGCGGGCATTCTTGTTGTGCTCGTCGAACATGTTTAAGTATATTTATAAATAAAAGGGAAAAATAGTATACTTGCCTCCGCATAAAATAACCAAGAAAAAAAAAAAACAAACTATGCCATCAAATTGGCGGATCGTTGGCGATCTATCGAATTCGCGCGATCCATGTTCTTAATGTTCGCGATAATAATAAAGAAAAAAAAAAAAGTGGTAAAGAGAGAGTGCGTGGAACCGTTGTGTGTTGCTTCATTTCGTTGTGTACATGCGCGTCTATATACATATGCGTATGCACATAAGTAATGTACATACACAAACGGTAGATGTATATGTGTATATGGGTGTCGTGTGTAGGGGAGAACAAGAGGCTCCACCGCGCGGCTGAAAGGCGGCCCCGGGTCGGCCCGATTGGAATGGAGCAGCTCTTCAGATAATTGTCACGGTATTAATTGTATGTGTGTTTAAAATAAATACGTATGTGCTATTGAAGAAGCCTTTGATACTGCCGATTAATTTTAATATCTATTGGGAATCATTTTGTGGTGATTAATTTATGTCCCGGCGTCTTCGTCAATTCTTATAAGTGAAGTATCTTGGCAAGTTGAGCGCCTCTGTCAACTCCATCGCCATCACCATCGCCACCACCAGCATCACCATCATCATCATCATCATTTTATCATCATCATCATTATCATCATTATCATCACTATTACCATCACCATCAGTAGCAAGGAGTAGACGTCATTGAAAGTCGCGATGCTAACAAGTTGTCTTGTAGATGGTTGTGACAAAATGGTTGTGTGCTACTCGATTGACGACGCCACAGCCATCGTCATTGTCAACCAATTGAGTACGTAATCCGTGGCCGAGGTGAAACAAAGAAAGCTAAAACAAGAAGAAAACACGACGCACCAGGTTCCCTTCACGGGGACTTGTCCAGCTCGTGGCGCGGAGCTGGATCGGTCGAGGCAACTCGTGGTAGTGGTGGCGGCGGCGAAGGTGTACGATGAGCTCGGACAGTTATGAGAGGCCGAGAATCGCCCACAAGAATCAGAAAGCCGCCGGCGAGGAAGCCGGTGGTGGTGGCGATTTTGACACACGTAAAATCAAAAAAGAAAAATCAGATATTTGTAGTGAAAATGGTAGTCACATTAATATTGGTGTTATTGATGTTTCTAACGTTGGTGTGGCGAGTGATACAAATATTAATGAAGGGAATACAGTGCAAAGAGATCATCATCAACAGCAGCAGCGTCCAAATGCCGGTTCACGCCTCTCAAATGGATTTCATGCCGGTGATCTTCTACAGGACATCATTGCCGCAAAATTCACATCCAGCCCACATGGTCTTGGACCCGCGGCTAAGAATGATAATATCCGACTTATGATAGAGGACAGTATAAGGTTAGATAATAATTTTATTTTCATTTTATTTATTTACGCGTAAAGACGAATTATTTTTATTTTGCTATTTTTTTTATCCAAAATTATCTGGTGATAGCGACGAGTCTAAATCGCGAGTTCAGGAGATTTTCGTTCAACTTGAACAGCTGAAAATTGAAGAGAAGCTGTTATTGTACCTGAAACTTCCCTCATCGTTAACAAATCCTGGTGGTACAGTGGATCCGTTGCGACAACCATTAAATCCCCTTGGTAATCGATATGAAATTCATCAGACAATTATGTGGATTAAAACGCATTTAGAAGAAGACCCAGACGTGTCTCTTCCGAAGCAAGAGGTGTACGACGAATACAAGTGAGTGAATTACAATCAATAACATCTATATATAGAATTATTTTATATTTTATAAATTTTGTTAAATTATCATTTATAGCATCTTTTGCATAAGAAATTCCATGAAACCATTGTCTACCGCGGATTTTGGTAAAGTTATGAAACAAGTTTATCCCAGGGTACGTCCACGACGTCTTGGAACACGTGGAAATTCACGCTATTGTTATGCAGGCATGAGAAAACGAGTGAAACTCCAAACACCAACACTCCCCGCGATAACTGGAACACCAGCAGTAAATACGTCAATTAATGTTTTTGTCTGACTGTCATATCAAATTTTGTTTGATGAATATTTTTAATCATTATAGGGTAACGATTTGGAGGAAAATATTACAGAGGAAATGCTTGGTGCTGCATCAACGTTGATTCGAGAGTGGGCAGAGAGTACTTTAGGCCATAAATTTCCAACATTAAGTGCATTGGCACGTCATCTCGTTGAAAATCTTTGTGTTGATACACGATCATTGTCTGCTGTTTGTATTCTTAGTGCGTCAGGAGATTCACAACCTTCAAACAATAAAGGTAAACATTATTTATTATTATTATTATTATTTTTTTTTTTTTTTCTAGAATAGAAAAATATATTTATTAATAAATATTTTTGTAAAGTATCGGAGGCATCTCCGAATGTGTCGGTGACACCAGTCGGAGGTAAACCCGGTAAATTACGAGAGGCACAGTTGCAATTGCAAAAAAAATTGCAACAACGTGAGCATATTCGTGATCAGAAGCATCGACACATGGACGTCGCATTGACAGTAACCAATAACAAAGATGTTAATAAGAATTCAGATAGCAATGGTCGTGGATCAAGTACGGGTAAAGGATGTAAAAAAAGTAAAACTAGTTTATCACCCCAAACAACAACAACAACGACCTCATCATCATCATCATCATCATCATCAATAGCAACAACAACAGCAGCAACAACAACTACTACTTCATCTACGACCACAAATATCAATAAATCATCCGTTGTAACGTCAAATCGGTCGAGAAAGTTGCCAAGATCAGTTAGTCAACCATCAACAGTGTCACCGCAATCAATCTGTGATAATGTATCGACAAAAACGTTAGATGAAACGCGAAATAATGGCTTGTGTTCACGATCATGTACCCCCAATGATTCTGCAGCAATACGTGAACAAAAAGCACATGGGAAAAATTCACGAAAACGCGCCAGCTTTGATCATCCACGTAATAATTCGGAAACAAGTCCAGAAAAGCAGCCAAAATTAGGTGAAACTCTGGATACAATCAAGAAGGAAGATTCACGATTATCATTACCAAAACTTCCAACAATATCACGTTCAGCAAAAATTTCTGTTATTCCACCGGCTAATTTAAAAGCTACTAAAATTGGTATCACTGAAAATTCATCAACGCGAGTATTAAAAAATCGTGAAACAAATACACCAGAGATAAAAGAAAAGTCCAATGGTCATTCCGATATTTTTGAAACGAACGTTGTCGTAAGTCACACTGAGGATTCTAGTAATTTAACTAAGGATCAATTGCGTATGCTACAAGAAAATCCTTCATTTCTCGATAGAAGTGAAAAATTATGTACAATTGATGCTGACGCATTGGACGATTATTTAAATGGTGGAAATAATTCACAAGAGCCTGAAGAAGAACTTTTACAATATTTTCAACAATCGAGTTCATCAAGTTCGGATGCTGAAGTTAATTCTGCTGTAAATATCGACACCGATCATATATCAAGATCAGACAAAGTTTCGCAATTGCGTTTAATACTTCAGCAGAATCTCAAGGGGACAGTTCGACCGGTAACTGAATCAACTACAACTAATACCCAAAAAATTTTACCAGTTGAAAAACGTAGTGAAACAGTGACAAAACATGAAATTATTTTACCATTAGTTAATCATCAAAGTCAAAATAATTCGCGTAGACGTGTAAGTTTCGAAACAAATGTGATTGAGCATGCTCAAGAAACGTCGAGTAATTCAGTTAACACCGTGCCACAAAGTCCAAATACCCGCCGACGAATATTTAATTTTACTCCAATATCACCTGGTCCACATTCACCAATAAATGGCCGTGCTGCATCCAAACCAAATTCAGCAAATGCTAGTCCATTTGTGTCCCCACGTAATACACCAGTGCCACGATCGCGGAGTAATATGGCGGGTGTTTTTCGATCCCGAAGTAGTCAAAAACAATTTTCACGGTCGATTTCATGTAGTGCGCCTTTCATGGGTAAAAATGATACTTTTGTTGTGCCAACCAGCACAAATGAGTCAGCTCGTCAACTATCATCAACGTCATTGTCTCTAGTAGGACCAAAAACCACAGCAGAAGTTCAAGTTGGTGGTACAGTTCGTTTAGTGTCGGAAAAAACGTTAGCATGCACATCATTCCTTGCTAGTGATGTCAATCCACAAAAACAATTATTGATTAATTATCCGAGTCAAGAAAATCTTCAGGAAATAAAAAATATCTATCGTAGAAATCAACCGGCGGATCAAGAGATCAGTGAATTATTTAATGGCGTTAAACCGTTTATTACCACTGAACATTATTATAGATCGCAATCAGTTCCACTTCATCGTATGGTGAATCCAACATTAATGTCACCAATTTCCAATCCCCCATCCTATCAAACCTTTCAAACAAATAGCTTTAATCATTCAAGCAGTAGTTCAATTGCACCTACGCCCGTTCCCAGTGAATTTAATGATTTTGGATCAATTGGACAGTCAGATACATATTTATTAGATGAAGTTGATGCAAATTTTATCAGTGATGATCAGCAATTTTTAATGGAAGACAAAGAAATTTCATCTGAGAATATAACGAAAATTTTAAATTTTCTTGATGAAGAGGATGGTAAAGGTTTAAATATTCATGCAGATGAAAGATTAATTCATGGAAGTGGATTAATTTTGGACTCCTTACCAAATGCAAATTTAAATATAACAGAAACTATTTCTCTTGATCCGGCGACAGTGCTGGATCCAAATGTTGGCGAATCATTGCAAAAAATAATTCAATCAAAATCTTATCCGAATACACCATTACCACCAGCCACCACTGGATATTCATCGGGATTTACGGAAGATAGTAACGGCTCAAGATCGTATCCGTCTACGCCATTACATCCGTTACAACATCAGGATGTTTATTGTGAAAGCAATGAACCAATGCTATCCAGTCCAACATTAAATTCATTAAATTTACGAGCAGATAATGGCAATCCGGATACTGAAAATGTTTGTAGAAATGTTACAGATTTATTAGAAACTGATTTTCTTGGTGATAATAATGATGACACTGATGATCTTGATCCGTTAAGTAATTTTGATGGGTTGCAGGATGTTGAATCGCTTGCGCCATTATTCAATGAAGTCACTGACAGTAATCGTTGAAAATTTTCCATTTCAAGTGAGAAAATGATAAGAGCTGCGCTCTTCAGGCTGTGGTGAATGTGAATGATTAAATAAATAAATAAATAAAAAAAAATAAACGATGGAAGTTTATTATATATAAAGTATGTGATAATTTTTTGTTTAAAATGCTGTGTGTCATAAGCAGCACGTAGCTTCTAATCCAAAAAAAAGTTTTTCAATTAAAAAATCTATAAATGAATAAAAATAACACAATTGACGATACATCCGCAAACAGCATAACAAAATTTTTCACCCATTGACTCTTTGATGATACTACTACGGTAACGCCAGTCTCACAGCCCGGCACACTCTTTCGACAAATTTATTTATTTTAATATGAATCAAATTGATTACCACAATATTTATAAGGAAAAAAAAAAAAAAAAAAGATTATAATAAAAAATAGTAAATAACATGTTCACCTGCAATTAGAAATACAGTGATCATTAAGGTATTCACAACGATATTGGGACTGTCATAATCTCGTCAGTGTACCTTCTTCAGAGTAATGAAATGAAAGATATAAAAAATTAATAGAGGAAAAATTATTATATAAATAAAAATGACCAGAAATAATCGAATTCCCAACAAAATTTGTGATTCAGAACCAAGTTCTTTTTTATTTGTCCATTGTTATAGATGAGGTGTTTTCAACGTTACTTGAATGACTGCGTATATGTAATGTGCCGTGTATGAATCTATGTGAATTCATATATTTATGAAAAAAAAAAAAAAAAAAAAAGACACGAATGAAAAACTTTTTATTTTTATTTGAAAAAATGAATGGAAAATTTTAACGGTAATAAAATCGCTGAAGCGGTAAAAGATCTCGAGATTGTTCCATTGTGTAGTAATTATTAATTATGCAATTATTCTTATGAATATATATATATTATTATTATTTTTTTTTTTTTCGGTTCAGCGATTGAATAAGGTCCTAATGGGCATTTGGAAGCAAACGCAATGATATATAGATTGACTTTGTACAAATTAATTTAGACTACATTAAGGAGAATATGGATGTTGACAAATTGAATTTAATATTGCGATTAATTATTATTATTATTATTTCTTTATTGAAGAAATATTATTTTCCCATTTTAAACTTGATTGAAAAATTTTAATTGTATTCAGTTTATGCAATTATCAATTATATTAAGTCATAATTGGCGAGGTTGTTGAATTTTTGTAAATTATAAACAGCGCATGCCTGTGTAATTCTCTATTCGTATTCTCTTTTGTTTTGTTTTATTATTATTATTATTTTTTTTTTTCTATTTCGAACCGGAAAGTTCCAAATTTTCCCGATTTTATTTTTCAATAACATCAAAATTTGATTTTATAAACACATTTTTTAATTTGTTCATGCACAATGTAATGATTATTATTGCATTTTTTTGTTTTTTTTTTGTTTTAAATATTAAATTTTCTAATTCGAATATTCAATAATTAATATGATAGAGAGAAAGTCATTAACATTCGAATGATTTCTTACCAAAAAAGTATTAATGTTTTTTTTTTTTTTTATTTTTTCGCTCACTCACACTCTCTCTTTGTGTAAAAAAGAATATTGAAGAGGATTCACATGGTAAAAATTCATTTTTGAATGCATTCACACTCATATATATACATATATATAAACATATTAAACAAAAAAAAAAAAATTTTTTTTCATGAAAATAATAATACAATAATGATCGGAACAAATTTTGTAATTAAATTGTGACCAATATATTTGGAGTGTTGTGCATATATGTATATGTATTTATATATAATGTGAATTTCATAATAATGATAATTTCAAGATTTTTTTTTTTTTTTTTTTTAATTATCGTGCACGATTAAGAGTGGCAGAAATAAATAAAATTATGAATATGATTACACGCACAAACGAAACAAAAAAAAAAAAGAAAAAAAAAAAACGTACTTGCTAATATTTAATTCAATATTAATCATGTAATTCGGGATTCGTCGTATAAAATAGTTATTCATAAAATACAGGAAGAAAAAAAGGAAATAAATACAAACGAATAACGTGAAGTTTCGAAATATTAAGAAATAATAATGAATAATAATAATAATAATAATAACGATAAAATAAACAAATACTGCAGTGTGTCCGTAGATAGTGATGATTGTGAAGTATTTATTAATTGAGTAATCGCCGACGATCGAATCGCAAAAGTGTTTGTTGTCTCGTGTATAAAATCTAATCATTTTTCAATGATAAATATCAATTAAAAAATAAATAAATAAATAAATAAATAAATAAATAAATGATAAAATAAAAAACAAAAAGAATAAAAAGAATATTAATAAGAGATGAGTCTGCCTATCATTAATCGATGAAGAATTTTGGGTTATTTTTTGAATTTTCGGTAAAAGTGCTGTCTAATTAATTGCGTAAAAGAATGAAATTGTTGTAAAAAAAAAAAAATAATAAATAAATAATAATAATAATAATAATTTTTAATACAAAGAGAAAAGGAAATATTGAAAAAAAAAAAATGCCAATACTGGATCGTGTGCAATTGACAGAGAAATTAATCGAGCTTATTAAATGTGTAATTTGCCATCTTCATAATGAACATGAAGAATAAAAAAAAATAAAAAAATATTCTATACGTTTGTACAAGAAAAAGAATATCCGTAAAACAATGAAAAAAAAATTTTATTAATAATTATTATAAGTTAGGATATAAAAACAAATTTTTGGATAAGATTGTTTTTTCCTTAAAAAACGAAAAAAACAAAAAAAAAAAAATTATTAGCACATAAACTAATGCGGAAATTTTGGAAGACAAGAAAAAAAAAAGAAAAGTTATTTAGTTTAATTAAATGTTCCATTAATTGATTAAGTGCAAAAAAAAAAAAAAATAAAAATTGACTATTATTCATTGATCGATGGAGAGTAACTCTCAAAGCAAACAATAAGGCGATCCGATCGACGCGGTCCACTTACAATACAAGAAATATAATTAATAACAAAAACAAGAAAAAAAAAAAAAAAGAAAACATAATAATAATGAAGTTGAGACTTATTTAATCTGATAGAAATTTGTGTTTTGCATGACGTGTATAGAATCGAATACAAATCTGTTCAACTCATTACAAGTTATATACCAACAAATTTTCGAAACAAACGAAAAAAAAAATAAATATATATATATATATATATATATATAAAAGGAAGAAAATTAAAAACAAAAAAGAAATCTCGAGTGAAATGAATTAAAATCGAAATAAAGGGGGAAAGCGGTCTTCCTCCTCTATTCGAAAATGAAATAAAAAGAAAAAAAAAAAAAAAACATTTTCACGAGATATCAAATTCCAAAAATATTAAATCCATTATTTATCCATTCGAAAGGAAAAAAAAAAAAAGTTATACCAATCCATTTCTTCTTACTACACCCATCTCAAAATCTATCTCCGAATCCCGATAATTGTATATTTGTAGATTTTACATGTGTATAAAATTCATTTTTAATAATTATTGAGTTTATATGTATAATTTATCCACTTTTTTCTAGGCTTTTGAAAAAAAAAAAAAAAAAAAAAAAAAAAAAAAAAATTCTTGAATTAGTAAAAAATTTATCTGATAAATAATTTTATTTTTATTTCCTGTTTCTCTATCTAATGAAGTAATTAATTATATATATTAAATATGTGTGTATGTATGTAGAAAGATTATTGTTATCTAACGTTTTTATTATATTATTGAATGACAGTCGATTGAATTAAGTGTTGATTCAATAAATTCAGGTGGAATTTATTGGAGAGATTTTTTTTTTTTTTTATCAATGATTTACTTATCAATGATTTTAGTAATCTGTGATATTTGCGTGAGTGTTTATCTGTCATGTATGTGTGTATGGGCATGTACATATGTACCTCAACTCTCTCTCTCTCTCTCTTTCGATACTATTACTGTTCAAACTAATTTATTAATTAGTAATTCTCTTATTTTTTTATTGCTTCTTTTCATCCCTTCATTCTCCTTCTTTCTCCTCTTTTGTTTTCTCAATGTGAACATCTTTTGAAAAAACAAAAACAAAAAAATACGTAATATTAATTAGCCAAAATTAAATAATAAATATAATAAGAAAGAAATGAGAACTCGTGAAATGACTAATGAAAAATTTACAGAGGAAAAATAAGGAACCATTTTTGAAATTTATCAATAATTTGCACAGACACACATTCACACTCACTAGTGTAATGAGTTTGTATACACTTAATTATTAATAAATGGAAATGTTTTCAACATTTAATACAAGTATATAGTGAAACATTGAATAGATAATAGAAAAAAAAAAAAAACATGGAATGAAACAAGCAAACAAGTATATAAGTGAAAATATACAAAAAAATATAGTAATATACATAAAGATATATATAAATATAAATATATATAATTTTGTATAATTTATAATTACTATATGATAAATGAAAAATAAATTGTTTAATATTGTATGGCCTAGATCAGTGTAAACGTTTCACTCTCATTGAGTTGAAAATAAAACATTAATCAATTTGACAAAAAGAAAAAAAAATATTAGACAAACCAACAAAACATCTAAGGAAAGACTAAAATTTTTTTATTTTACACAAATAAATTTCATTTCTTCATTAAAATGCATTATTTAATAATTACCTATAAATATGAAAAAAAATCGTTGATGAAATGGACACTATTTTCGTGAAATGGTACAGAAGATTTTTTAATACATAATTATTTCATCCTTTGAACTTTTGGCTATTATTTATTTAATTATTGTTATAATTTTTTTCAGAGCTGAGCATGGCATATTGTAAAATTGTTTTTGAATGACTACGAGACACTTATATTATATATTTATATATATATATATATTTTTTTTTTTTTCGTTTTACACTTTATTAATTTTACAATTATATTTATCAAATTCCCCCATTTATTAATCATCACTTGAATCTTAATTTTGACATTGCATACTCTCAAATATTTGATTTTCATTTAATCACAATATTAATCTTGTTTTTAATAATACAACATATTACATAACATTTGTGGGAAGGTCGATAATTGGCGTTCTATTATCACTAACAGTTTCCGTTTTTTTCCCACTGAGAATCACCTTTATTTCTTCTATATCTAATGTTTCATACTTAAGTAACGCCTCAGCAAGAAGTTTGTGTTCTTTTGCATGAGCTTTCAACACTGCCTTTGCCCTCTCATATGATTCCTAAACATAACAAGTGAAAAATATGAAATCAATAAGAAATTTATTGAAATTCAGTTTTTGATCATTGTAACAAACCTGTAAGAGACGTTTGACTTCTCCATCAATAATTTCTGTTGTACTAGGACCGTATTCCGCACCTCCATCTTCACTCGATCTCGTTTTCGTTCTAAAGCCAGCTTTTTCTGACATACCAAAACTTTTAACCATGGCTTCAGCAATACGTGTAGCTTCTTGTAAATCACTAGACGCTCCCGTCGTTACTTTATCTGGACCAAAAATTATTTCTTCAGCAGCACGACCACCGAGCGATGTGTCCATACGTGCAAGCAAATTAGATTTTGTTTCATGATAAATATCTTTTTCAGGCATAAAACTTGTATGTCCAAGACTACTGGAGCGTGGAATAATTGTCACTTTATTCAGTGGAAATGAGTCTTTTGTAAAATATCCCACGAGGGCATGTCCTGCTTCATGATAAGCTGTAATACGATTCTCTTCACTATCAGGCATTCGACCTTTCATTTCAGGACCTAAAATAACTTTTTCTCTTGCACGCTCAAGGTGTTCCATCGTTACGTATTCAGCACCTTCAATAGCTGCTCTCAATGCTGCGTGATTGACCATTGTTTCAATGTCTGCGCCAGTAAATCCACTTGTGGTACGTGCAAGAATATCAACATTTAATGTGTCACTTAAAATTCTTGACAAATACAATTCAAGAATTTCTTTTCGACCTTTAAAGTCAGGCTTATGAACATAAACTTCAACATCAAATCGTCCAGGACGTCTAAGTGCTTGATCTAAATCATCACGACGATTTGTCGCCCCCAAAACAATAACACCGACATTCTGATGGAAACCATCCATCTCCGAGAGTAGTTGATTAATTGTTTGATTGGCATATGGATGAATTACTGACGTTGTACGCTTACCACCGACTGAATCAATCTCGTCAATGAATATAACACACGGTGCACGATCTTTGGCTGCTTTAAATAAATCTCGAACTCTCCTTGCACCTTGACCAACGAGTATTTCATCGAATTCGGGACCGGCAGCATGGAAAAATGGAACACGAGCTTCACCAGCTACTGCGCGAGCTAGAAGTGTTTTTCCTGTACCCGGTGGACCAACTAATAATACACCTTTTGGTAATCGACCTCCCAGTGCTGAGAATTTTTCAGGATTTTTCAAAAATTCCACAATTTCCTGCAATTCTTCTTTGGCCTCATCCACACCCTTTACATCATCAAATGTTACAGAAATTTGCTCAGGATTTACTGCCGTATGACCACCTAGTTGAATCCTAAACATACTACCATTGGTACTAGCTGAAAAAAAAAGAGAAAAAAAAATTAAGAGGACACGTCTTTGTTACTACCAAATGACGAGATACACCCAGCTACACGTTTTTTGTCTAATGTTACTGGTTAAACGTGCGATACTAACATCGATACACACCAAATATCGTTATGACCGTCATGAATGCCAAGATGATTACTACAATTTGTCGAACGAGTTTCAACCATTTAAAGCCATGTCCTCGTAATTTTTTATCTGCTCCTGCTATGTAACCTTCAGCAAATGCAACTTTTACCCGTTGCTTTTCATCAACAGTCAATTCTACGTCACTTAAAACACTTTTTAAACTCTCCAAATCTGTTCGATCAATTGATTTTGGCTTATTTTCCTTTAAATTATTGACAATAAAGAAAAATTAGTTTCTAATTAATATTTTCATCTTTTCATATATTATTTTTAATCATCCAATCATGTGGCACTTACGACCAATTTTGAAAGACCAATCCAGTTTTGAAATCGTTCAGTAAGGGATGGATTTCTCTCTTTTTCACTTTTAACATTTCGATTTGTTTTAAATCCACGTACTAAAATATCTTTAGATAAATTTAATGTACATATATTACTAATTGTCTTGTGAAGTTTATCAGAAGAAAAACCAAGAGCCGTAAAAATAATTGGTGATGATAATGGAGAACATGATAAACCACGTTTGTTCTCAGTAAAATTTGCACCAGATATATAGGAAATTTTCCACTTATCATGATCATCTATAATTTTTGTGGCTCGGCTAATCGCATTTAAATGATGAAAAATACCACGTATTCGTTTTTTTATTAGTCGTGGCTTGGAGCATAACATATTAATGTCTAAATTGTTCAAGGATAACTCAGTACAATTTTTTGTCGCCTGTTGAAAATCCAATAAAGTTTTCATTATTACATAAAGACTTTGAAATTTTTTACAAATAATCTTACCTCTGAAAGACTTTCTTTACACAGAATTTCATGATTAGTTGATACATGTCCATCATTCTTTTTTACTCTCGTCGAATACGTGACAGATCGTGGCGTAAATGCCGCTGTTAATTGAGTAAGGTGATAGAGCACCTAAAAACAAATTATTGGATATTTCAAATGAATGCATGAATATATAATAATTAATTACAATTTATTGAGTTGTCATTAAAGAAGAATAAATTGTGGGGTTATGTTGCAAACTATTTCAATATTTAACAATTAAATATAGTCTATAAATAATATACTATTTATATTCATTCAATTTCAATGAAAGTAGTGCATACAATTTACAAATTGTGTGATTGAAAATATATTATGATGAAATAAATAGTTATATATATTTGCATCTGTGGTTTGCATCACAATACCTGATTATGAGACTGCAGAGAAATCATTTGAGAACAAAAATGTTGTATCACTACTTAAAGTAAATAGAAAAATTTCTATGTCCTAAATATTATTCTTATATTGTTTTGCTTTTGAGAAGATGATCTTCCTCGAGTAGAGAGACGTCTATGTTACGTCCTCTGGATTTCTGGATGGTTTTATTTTTTTTCTTATATCTCACCGGTTATATGAAGCTAAACTCGATGAGGAATTCGATACGCTATCGTTGAGCTCCTATGAAAAATATATATTACAATTTAAATTTATTTTTTAATCATCAATAAATTCATAAATTATTATTTATATTGTAAATATAATTATTTCAATTAATAAACATTGTATTTTATAAAAAATGATAAGTGATAAATAGTTATTGATGAAATTTGACCAAAGCTCAAACCTAACTTTTTTATCACACATATGGTCGGTAATAGCGGTCACAATTTAGCGATTATAAATTTATGATTTTTATTATTCACGTTAATATTAATTTTTCATTTATCATTACAATAATTATTATTTTTTTTAAATAACTAATTTTATATTAATATTTGTATGAAAAAAATCAAGTAGGATTGATTATTGTAAATTATTTTTTCGATTACTCCATTCTCTAAATACGCGCGTGACAGAATTGTCACTCGTGTTCTTTTGTAGTAATGAAAAAGCAGATAGCAGACTGAGTTGGAATTACAAATAAATTCAACTTTGCGATATAATCCAATTTATTCTATAAAAAATATATGTAGATTTTACAATTTGAATAAAAATATTGAAATTTTGAATAAATGATCAGTGAATTAAAATTTTTGAATGTAGAACAAATAAATGGTGTTTAATTACAGGAAGTGAAATTCGCGCATCATTTGGTGAGAGAGCAGTAGCGCCATCATGAGAGAGTAATTTTAGACAAATATCGTGACCCCAGTAGCGTTCTGTGTTCTCCGTGTTTTTTTCTTCCTAAGAAACGTGTGTGCCGGTAAATCCATTTGCACATTTATTTTCACCGTTGAATTATTAACATAATTATTACGAAAATAATTATTATTTTCATCACGATTTGTTGGAAAAATGGTTCAGAGTAAACTTAATGATTTGGCATCTCGTTGGGGCAAGAATTCTGGTGGAATGAATACCGGGGTGAAATTAATCGCTGCTCTCGGAGCAGCGGCTTACGGAGTTTCCCAATCAATGTACACAGGTTATAATTCTCTCTTTATTAGAAAAATTATTAATTAATATATATGAGAGATAATTCCTAGTCTTAAAAAAAATAAATGTTGATTGTTGAAATTAAAAAATTTTCTAGGTCAATTTCTTACACAGTATCAATGAAATATCGTTAATTTATTCTCACTGATCGCGGTTATATAATAAAATATTATACATTCATATTTATATTTTTATTATAATTTTATTTTACAGTTGAAGGTGGTCATAGAGCAATTATATTTTCAAGAGTTGGTGGAATTCAAAAAGATATATTGACTGAGGGTCTGCACTTTCGTATTCCATGGTTTCAATATCCAATCATTTATGATATAAGAAGCAGACCAAGAAAAATTTCATCACCCACTGGATCTAAAGATCTTCAAATGGTCAATATTTCACTCAGAGTCTT
The DNA here is from genome assembly GCA_963920625.1 of Dinocampus coccinellae. Taxonomy (NCBI): domain Eukaryota; kingdom Metazoa; phylum Arthropoda; class Insecta; order Hymenoptera; family Braconidae; genus Dinocampus; species Dinocampus coccinellae. The sequence continues at coordinate 17,616,804 of OY987185.1, forward strand.
ATCAAGACCCGATGCTTTTTCATTGCCAACAATGTACCGACAATTAGGTCTCGACTACGATGAAAAAGTATGTTATTTATTAACATTTCATGTAAAATTTATTATTCAAAATATTTTATATATTTTGGTTAATTTTATTTTTGTCAGGTTCTACCTAGTATCTGTAATGAAGTTTTAAAATCAGTTGTCGCAAAGTTCAATGCTTCTCAATTGATTACAATGCGTCAACAAGTCTCGATGATGGTGAGAAAGGAATTGACAGAACGTGCAAAGGACTGGAATATTGTTTTGGATGATGTTTCCATTACTGAGCTGAGCTTTGGAAAGGAATACACAGCCGCTGTTGAAGCTAAACAAGTTGCACAACAGGAAGCCCAACGTGCTGCATTTGTTGTTGAACGCGCAGTACAAGAGAAACAGCAAAAAATCGTTCAAGCTGAGGGTGAAGCCGAAGCTGCAAAAATGATATCCTTTTTTAAAATCTTAATTTACAAAATCCCTCATTTATAATAACAATATAATTATTCTATATTTATTCCTTGACTACTTTGTACCTTGGTTTAGCTATTGGGCAGAATCCTGGATACCTGAAATTGAGGAAATTACGTGCAGCACAAAGCATCGCTCGCACGGTATTGAAATTAATTCAATCAAAAAAAATATAACTTACTTTTTGTATGATGAAAATTATTTCATTAATAATTTTTTGTTTTAGATTGCAAATTCTCAAAATCGCGTATTCCTCAATGGCAACAATTTGATGTTGAATATACAAGATGCGGCATTTGATGAATCAGCAGAAAAGTTGAAAAGTAAGAAGTAAAGAACAAAAAAAAAAAGAAAGAACAGAACCGGACAAAATAAATAATGGGGATCGTAAATTATGAGTAAAATGAGTTATAAGATGTTAAAGATAAGGGGTGAGAGTGAAGGAGATTGTGGAAACACCAAAAAATAACCCCAGCTGCATTTCTGATTTTAAATCATTGTAGATTGCGGTACATCAAATAAGATATCAACAAAAATATGAAGCATTTCTTAGATAACTTGATTTACCATTGATTTTCATTTTATTTCATTTTATTGGTTTTAAGTTGAACTAAACAACATATATTTACAGATTTGTTTAATTTAAAATTTTTTAAGTCCCATGATAATGAAGACAAGGCAAGTCACGTAAATTTCGAGTCGCTATGTTTTCAGGTAGTGAAATAACGGAATTGAATACCTGGATTGATACAACACAACAAGCGATTCTATCACTAAATATCCATTCCGAGTCAACATTGACGAATAATGATGAAAAACAATTGGAAAATATCGTATCATATTCTTTAATGGAATCCGCTATGAATTGTGCGAAATTTATAATTACTTGAGTTTTTAGAAAAAAAAAAAAACCAATAATGAAGAAAAAAAAAATTATTTTCTCATATATCAGGCGGGCTTGCCTTTGTCATTCCTTATTCTCCTTCATTGTACCTTTTTTTTTCATCCAATTAATGAATGCGTAGAGTACATTTATATATTTTGCAATGCCGATTTACATGTTAGATGTAATACATAAAAATAAATAGTACTTCTGTTAAAGTTAAGTTGTCTTGTGAATTTGAGCATTTTTTTTTTCTGTCTATTCGTGTGATGATCATACTTTTGGATTACTATTTAGTTGAGCACAGTAATTTTTACTAGTCTATCATTGAATACACGTGGCGCATATCCCCTCCTTGATTTCTATATTTTTTTGGACCGGGTATTTCTCACATCAGTGTTCAAAATACAGCTAATATTCAAGACAATTGCATTCGATCATCACGAGGATATAAACAATATATTAAAAAATGTAAGTAAAATTTTATAGTAATTGAAAAATTATTTTATGAAATATAAATTATCATTGTTTAATAAATTAATAATTTTAAATCGTCATTCTAACCTAATAAATGATGCAATAGAACTTTTTATTACAGAAATAGACAAAGAGATGAGTGAATCCAAAGCTGTTTTTGGTACTGCTGGAGGGTAAGATAATTTAATAAAATAATTAAAAAAAAAAAAAAAACAATAAAAATAATTGGTATATGAAAAACCAATGAATTTAATTGATGTCCTTTATCTATTTTACATTCTGGCCACTTCTTCATATTTATTTTCATAATTATGTATATTATACGGAAGAATGAAAGAACAGAAGAAGAACGACGAATTCAATGAAGATCATTTATTGTTGTGTGTTGTGTGTATTAGTAATATGACCTATACAATTAAGAATTTAACGAGAGCATATGCCAACTGTGACTATTAAATGCGAGAAGTACGACCATTAAATGTTTTATAATTCTCTTGACAGTGTTATACAGCTCATGATCACAACAACAAAATTTTTTTTCAAATAATTTTCATATATTTAAAATTAGTTATTTGTACACGATACAAGTTCAAAGGTCAATGCAGAAGTAGAGATTGTGAGAGATTCATGAAGTTTATCTGTTGTATTACAAATAATATTGAATTGAATTATTACTTCGAGTCAATGCAATCTTAGTTACATTTTTGATTTAAATTTATTGATGTGATTTTTTAAATTGTGTTCCTTCCTTTTTTGTATTTGATATAATAATATAGATGGATACTATTAAATGTGAAATATATCGGGATTTTTTTAATAATTGTTTGTAAGTTTTGCAAATTGAAAAACAAAAATATTATTTGAAAAAAAAATTGTGAATTTTATTTTTTAAATTAATAATAAAAAACATTTTATTCATAGGAATGAGCCATCGAAGAAGGCGTTGAAAAAACAGCAAAAAGACGCGGAGAAGGCTGCGAAAAAAGCTGAGAAAAAAGCGCAAACTGTAAGTCACTTAGAGATTACAAAATTAGTTATATAGTTTTTTGATTTTTGATATATTTAATGATTGAAAAATAATGATATTAGCAATCTCAAGAGACGACAAATGGAACGGAAGATATTTCAATTGATTTTTATGGTCCAATTGGATTAATTCAAAGCGCAGAAAGACATGAAGATAGGAAATTTGTGAATGTAAAAGATTTAAATCAAAAATTAGCTGAGGAATCTGTTTGGGTTCGCGGTCGTTTGCACACTAGTAGAGCTAAAGGAAAACAATGTTTTATTGTAATAAGACAACAATCGTACACTGTTCAAGGACTCGCTGCTGTTAATGAAAAAATCAGTAAACAAATGGTGAAATTCATTTCCAAGTAAGTCCGTCAAAGTTAAGAATAAATTGTAAAAAACAAAAAAAAAATCTTTTTTTGTTTAGTTATATTTAATTTTGAATAATATATTTCAGCATTACAAAAGAATCTATTATTGATGTGCAAGCAGTAGTGAAAAAAGTACCATCGAAAATTGAATCATGTACACAAAAAGACGTTGAATGTCATATTGAAAAAATATTTGTCGTGAGTGAATCAAAGCCACAATTGCCATTGCAAATTGAGGACGCAGCCAGGCCAGATGGCGATGATACTGGTTTGAATATTAAAGTGAATCAGGACACGAGACTTGACAATAGAGTATTGGACTTACGCACACCAGCCAATCAAGCAATTTTCCGCGTTGAAGCTGGCGTGTGTAAATTATTCCGTGATATATTGACACAGCGTGGATTTGTTGAAATACATACACCAAAAATTATTTCGGCTGCAAGTGAGGGTGGTGCTAATGTTTTTACTGTTTCATATTTCAAAGGTTCGGCATATCTTGCACAATCACCACAATTGTATAAGCAAATGGCAATTGCTGCTGATTTTGATAAAGTTTTTACTGTTGGCGCTGGTAAATATATTAAAAATACATTAAGAACGAAAAAAAAAAAAAAAAAAAACATTCCAAAGGCTTTTTTTTTTTCTCATAATTTTTATTTACAGTTTTCAGAGCTGAAGACTCAAATACCCATCGGCATTTAACTGAATTCGTCGGTTTAGATTTAGAAATGGCATTTAAGTATCATTATCATGAAGTCGTTGACACAATTGGTGCACTATTCACTGATTTATTCCGTGGACTACGTGATAATTATGCAGATGAAATTGCAGCAGTGAACGAACAGTATAAAGTGGAGCCATTTAAATTTTTAGATCCGCCATTGCGTCTTGAATTCCCAGATGCAATTCAATTGCTGGCCGAAGTTGGTGTGACTTTGGGTGAAGAGGACGATTTATCAACACCAGATGAAAAATTATTGGGTAGATTGGTTAAAGCAAAATACGATACCGACTTTTATATTTTGGATAAATATCCATTGGCAGTGCGACCATTTTATACAATGCCCGATCCAAATAATCCAAAAGCATCCAATTCATATGACATGTTTATGCGAGGAGAGGAAATAATATCTGGAGCTCAACGTATTCATGATCCAGATTACTTGACTGAACGTGCAAAACATCATGGCATTGATATTGAAAAAATAAAAGCATATATTGATGCATTTAGATACGGTTGTCCACCACATGCAGGCGGTGGAATTGGAATGGAACGTGTTGTTATGTTGTATCTTGGTTTAGATAATATCAGAAAAGTTTCCATGTTTCCCCGTGATCCAAAACGTCTTACCCCATAGTCATCTAATCAATATTAATTACATATAAAATTCAACAAAAATATTACTGATTGCAGATTCATCATCGCATATTCATAATAATTTTTTTTTTTTTCTTAACTCGTTTGCAATTTTTTTCCCCAAGTATTTTACAAAATTAATATTTTATCAGAAATAAAAATTTACTACATTTTATCATAAAACCGTTGCATTTTCTGCTATCATATCTTTTTGAATTAAAAAAAAAAATTGTAATCATACTACCGAAAATCTTTCCTTTTTGTAATTTTGTTTACTCCGTATTTTCAGCTATTAAATTGACGATAAATTATTTATCTAAATTTAGAAACAGATAACAGAGAATTGTATTGTCAGCATATATTCTACAATGTGTTGATATTTTATGACGTGACTTTTTTCTGTTTGTGTAACTGAAATGAGTTTTAGAAAAGAATATAAATTGCTTAAATTTTGTTCCACGTACTCGAAAATAATCAGTTGTCGCGCGTAATTCATCTCCGTTACATGAACACAAAAAAATTAACCTCACAATGGCCGGATTATTAAAAAATAATGGTAAATTTTTATATTTTGCCTACGGAAGTAATTTATTAGCTTCAAGAATTCATATTTCAAATCCTTCTGCAAGATTTTTAGATATTGGATTATTAGAAGTAAGAAAACTCATCATGATTATTTATTATTACATACATAAAAAAATATAGCCACAGTAATCATATATTTTCAATTAGAAATATCGACTTGATTTCGTCGGATATTCTAATACATGGAGTGGATCACCAGCAACAATTGTACCCAGCTCAAGTTCACATGTATGGGGAGCCATTTGGGAAATGTCAAATGAACATTCTGAAACATTAGATCGTCAGGAAGGTGTACACTGTGGATTATATTTTAGCTTGGACGTTGATGTGATAACTGTAAGTGGCAAGATTTATCGTTGTCGTGTTTATCAACAAACTAAAGATATTGATAAAAAAGTGCCACTATCAGTATTACCAGAAAATCGAAGGCCATCATTGCTTTATTTGTAAATATTTCTTTTTTTTTTTTCTCCAATTAATTTTGTGATGATAATTGATATGAGATTTATGGCATTTTTTTTCAAATCTTCATCGACTAGAAAAACAATAGTTAAAGGCGCACAAGATTGCGGTTTACCAAAAGATTATGTAGACATTCTTAAAAATATAAAACACAATGGCTGTGAATTAATTAGTGCAGAGATACATAAAGCTGTGTAAGTTGAAAAATATATTATATACAAAATTTATTTCATTAATTTATGTAATATTATTTTGTACATGCACAAATTCCACGATATTAGTATAATTTGTTCACATGATTTCTTGAATTTTCAGATTAGAAGTGCGTGATCTAATCTTAAATTGAATTTTCGAGTCTAAACTAGGATATTTAAAAAATCTATGGTCTATTATTTCTTTATCTGCAACATATTCTCGAAATTCTTTGGATTCTACGGCCATTTGCATTGCCTCAGTAGCTGACAAATTATCCATAATACGTCGGGGTATTCTGATTGCCAGAAGTTTTTTCCCATTAACCTGTAAAATTCAAAATTAATTATTATGATTCATAAAAAATAAATGATAAAAAGAAAAATACTCTATGATATAACTCTTACATGTACATCAAGTTTTAAATTGTAATCCATATCAATTGTTGGCCATATTTGTTCCAGTACATCATAATTCCGTTGAATGCATTCGTCATCATTGACAAAATAATATGGTGCAGAACAATAACCTGTCCACAATTCTGATGCAAATCGCGGTGCGAATGGTGCAAGCATAATTATTTGCGTAGCAAGAGTACGTTCGTATTGTGGACTGTGAGTCAAACAATTTATTGATACTTTCCTCAAACTATTTGTTAATCCCTGCATTTTTGAAATTGCCACGCTCAATTGTTGCGTTCCAGTTATATTCCATGTTACACCTTTGACATAATAATTTCTACTGTCAAACATATACATATCTTCTTCTTTGAGTTTCTCATCAAGAGTATTATTCAGTAATACTGAGTGATCAGAAATTTGATTTCTACTACGTAAAAATTGTCCAACTGTCCACCATAGTCGTTTTTGCCAATTCAGGATACCAGGGAATGCTGTCACATAAAAATTTTTTCGTATGAAAATCTGTTTTTATCTAAGTTGATATTATAAATATTAATCTTACTATCAGCCGACCAATTTCTAGTAGAAACTGGAGCAAAATCACTCAATATGAAGAGTCTCGTTGTATCTGCACTATATTCATTAAATAAATTCTCAGGATCAACACCATTGTGCTTGGATTTGGACATTTTTTCCCAAGTAGCAACAACGGCATTTCCTGTAGCTTTTTCCACGTAAATATTATCTCGTTTCTCCACTTCACTTTCCTTTAAGTACTTTCCACTGTTTTTTACATGAAATGACAGTCCATTTACCATTCCCTGTACCAAAAGTTGTTTGAACGGTTCTTTCGTAGGTAATAATCCTTCAGAGTGAAGGAAATGATTGATGAAACGTGCATAATACAGATGTAATGCAGCTGAAACAAAAAAAAAACAAAATTCATATTTTTATATAACAATTTTTTTTAAAATTTATGAATTATGAACTGTATACCATGCTCCTTTCCACCAATGTAAAGATCAACAGGTAAATTTTTTGCAGCTTTATCTTTGCAAAACATTTCCTTTGTATTTTTTGGATCGATAAATCGCATAAAATACCACGAACTATCAACAAATGTGTCCATGGTATCAGCTTCCCGCACTGCTTTTCCACCGCAATCAGGACATGATGTCATTAGCCAATCAATTGCTTGTCGAAGATTTGGAATTCCGCCATTATCAGTATGAAATTCATTTGGTAAAAGTACTGGTAATTGATCTTCTGGTACGGGTCTTGCTCCGCAATTTTGACAGTGAATTATTGGAATAGGTGTGCCCCAATACCTTTGTCGTGATATCAACCAATCTCTTAGAGTCGCACTCACGGGATATCCACCAATTTTTTTCTCTCGCATTTTCTTCATTACTTCAAAACGAATCGATTCCCTTTCTTCATTAGATAATTTCTCAATTTTATTATAACTAATTTTCATTTTGTCACAAAATTCTGCATCTATTTCATTTTCACATGGTATTCCTAAATGATTGTCTCTTGATCGAGGAAATTGAATTGTATTTGTGTAATAAATTGGCAGCTCTTCATTATTAAATGGATTGATAACTGTTGCATTTAATAATAGTGAATCAATTTTAGAGTCTTGGATGGCTTGTGCTTTAACCAAAAAATTATCTTTTGATAATGCAACGAATTTAGCATGTTCAATTGATTCGGGTTTATCTGTCCACAGATTTAATGTTTGCGGACATTCAGGTAAATTGCAAATGAGTTTAACTTCAATTGCTGTTCCAGTACACTCGCCTATCCAGTGTTGTTGAATTTTTTTAATATCACGCCATTCCTTTAGAATTGGATCATTTAGACCTTCATATAGATGTTTGGCAAATGCCGTGGTTCTAATAAACCACTGTTTCAATAATTTTTTTTCAACTTTTGCACCAGATCGCCATGATGTACCATCAGTACCAACTTGCTCGTCAGCTAATACTGTTTGATCTACTGGGTCCCAATTTACAAATGCCTCACTTTGATATGCCAAATCACGTTTATAAAGTTTTAAAAATAGTTCTTGTGTCCAACGATAATAATCTGGTTTACATGTGGTTAATTCACGATCCCAATCAAAATCGCAGCCCATTAAGATCAAATGTTCTTTCATATTTGCAATATTTTTTTCAGTCCATTTTGCAGCATCAATTTTGTTCTTTATTGCTGCATTTTCTGCAGGCAACCCAAATGCATCCCAACCCATTGGATGTATAACATGATGCCCTTTCATACGATAGAAACGTGATACGCAATCGCTGATTGCATACACGCGAACATGACCCATATGAAGAGCACCTGATGGATATGGTATCATTGATAAAACATATTGTTTTTCTTTCCCATCATTATTGTCATTTTGATTTGGATCTTTTCTACTGAATATTTTGTCTTGCCAATGTTTCTCAATCTTGAGTTTTATTTCATTATTAATTTCTGAATCCTGTCAAATTATATTTAAGTTAAAATTCTTCAAAACATTAATAAATATTTCATTTGTATTATTTGTATATGAATATGTTTAACCTATAAAATATCCATTACCCATAATCCTAGACTACTTGATGCACAACGTTGCACAATAAAATTAATGAAATTTTGATTCCCTGTGTGAGAACTTCGTTTCAAATAGTACATTGTGACTGGTTTCATTATTTATTTACAATTGTTACCAGCTTATTCTTTAGTTCTTATATCATCCTTCCAAATAATAAATAGTGTAATCGCCATTTTTTTTACCCAAACTGGCGAATCAATATACTAACTATAATCAATCTGTTTCGATGAATAAAATTAAAATAAGCAAATAATTATGTAACATTGACTACATTATTAAATGAAAATACAATTTTTTTTTGGATTATTTAGTTGAAAAAATTTAGGTGTAGTATATAACTGTGAAATATATTTAGTTTATTTAGCTACTATTTTGATGTATGATGTCGCTAGAATTGCATATGGCTGATGTGATGTTGAATTCCTCGTACCTACTCTTTTTCCGGTGAACCTCGTATAAACAACCTGGTAAGGCTTTTTTTCCCAAGATAAATCCATTGAAATTAAAGCCATCTCTGTGTAAATAATTAATACCGTATATTCAATAATCACGATTGAATATCTGGTCTTAATTAAAAGGATATATTTTTGAAACATTTCAAATTGTCATTAATATAATTATTCGTGAAGTCTAAAGGAGGTTAGGAACTCCGTTTTTCTCTTTTGTAATAGAAAAAAATAATAGATTTAAAGTAAACTAAAGTCAAGTGAATTCATTATTTGGTGGCAGTGGTGAAAAGTGATATATAAGATTATATAATATTTTTATATTGTGTTGCAGATCCACAATGGGTAAGCGTAACAATATGATTCCCAATGGTCATTTCCACAAGGATTGGCAAAGGTTTGTGAAGACTTGGTTCAATCAGCCAGCTCGTAAATTCCGTCGGAAACAAAATCGCGTGAAGAAAGCTCGTGCTATTGCACCCAGGTGAGTATTTTATAACAATTTTTTTTTTAAGGTTAATTAATATTTCATATTGATCCTTATCCTATTTTATTATAATTCTAGGCCTGTCAAAGTTTTACGACCCATTGTACATTGCCCGACATTCCGGTATCACACGAAAGTTCGTCCTGGTCGTGGCTTTACTCTAGCCGAATTGAAAGCCGCAAACATAAATAGAAATTATGCCAAGACTATTGGCATTGCTGTTGATTTCAGAAGACGTAATAAATCGCTTGAAGCACAGCAAATAAATGCTCAGCGATTAAAGGAATATATTAACAACAAACTTATTGTCTTCCCAAGAAACGAGAAGAAGGTACACAATGTTTTTTTCATTTATAATCAAGTGATAGAAAGATATTTATATAATAATCGAACATAATATTTTTTCAGCCAAGAAAGGGTGATGCCACCGCTGAGGAATGCAAAGTGGCTACACAATTGAAGGGTGATATTTTACCTATTCGGCAAAAATCCTTCGTTAAGGCAAAGGCCCGCGCAATCACTGAAGATGAGAAGAAGTTCTCAGCGTATGTGGCATTACGTAAAGCTAGAGCTGATGCCAGATTGGTTGGTATTAGAGCTAAACGTATAAAGGATGCAGCTGAAAATCCCGATGATGTAACTAAGGTCGCCCCTGCAAAAGAAAAGCAGGCTAAGAAGTAAATAATACTTCATAACGACACTTATTTATACATAAAAAACAAAATAATAATAAATAAAACGCTAAACGTTTGAAAAAAAAAAGAAACAAAATATTTATGACTCAACCTATTTAAGATTATAAAATTAGTATAGTTATAGCTTGTAAGAAGTATTTGAAATTGGCGCTTATTTGTTTACAAATAAGGATTTGTTATTTCGAGAGTATCGAGGTATCGACTTAATCGATGGCAAAATAGACAAAGCCATTTCTCTTTTGGCTTTCATGACGAATAGTTATATCGAGACGTAGTTTGATTTTTATTATGTTTTATAATTATTTCAATGAATTAATTATGTATTTATAATGTGCCTGTAGTGTTCAAACTAAAAATGCAAAAATCTTCGGGATATTTTGTGATTGTGAAGATACCGTATATACGTAGTTCAAAAAACTATAGCCCCTGATACATTTGAAGGATTTCCACCAACAGCACATCGGTGAGTGTTTAAATTATTTTTTCGTTTTCGTTGTTTTAAAAGAATTATATTTTCGTTATATTGAAAGAACGTAATGCGTTTTAAAAATATAAATGGAATCACCATTTGTAACCAAACAAATATTACAAGAAAAATGGCGCGAATTTTTTTGTGGGAGATGTGAATTTGAATTTTTTATGACGCATGGGCGGGAGTGTTGTGATACGAAAATACCTGTCCTACCGATAGGTCGGTAATAAATATTATACTGTGTGATGTTAATATATCTACTGTTTTTTTTTTTTTTTTAAATAAATTATTTGAATTAAATTGTTTTTTTAAACGACACGAAATGGCGCCACAATGAAGATATGATAACGATTTATGTTTTTAAATGTAATTTCATGGGCAAACAAACCCATGAACATATTCAATCGTGGCTTTTATTTTACACGAATATTTATTGTATCATTCACATCATCAGTACAATGCAAATCAATTGAAGTAAACTAATGGTAGAAAGAGTTCGAAAATATATATCAGTTATGCTGGTGCATATGTATATAACTATAGTTAAGTGAAAGAAAATCGCTGTAGATGAATTTCGTCATTTAAGTAAATAATAATAAAAAAAAAAAGAAAGAAGAACAGAAGCAATGAAGAATTTTACGAGTACATAGTCATAAAGAAAAGTAAAGAAATTGAATTTTTAATCTTTTAGGCCAGGTTATAACCTAAAAGTCTCATCCAATTTCTCAAGAAGCTTGCTTTCGTCACATTGTATGTCATCAACCGATACCCGACGACGATTGATCGAAATTCTATATCGTTTTTGTTATTTTTATCCTCTTTTCATTCTTTCTTCCTCTTTTTTTATTATGACTTTATTTTTAGTTTTTTTTTTTTTCTCTTCGTTTTTTCATTTGTCCGCGCAACGGAATGGTGCAAGAGGCAGGTGGTGGTGGTGATGGTGGTGATAGGGAAGTTGTCTCAAAAGGTGGTGGAGTCAGGCGACGGTTGGGTAGTGTGGAAAGGGAGGATTGAAAGGCTTAGGGGAAATCGCCGTTAATGGCTCGGCCGAAGGATTTCCTGGCATTTTTCTAGTCGTTTTTATACGAGATTTCTCTTCCTTTCTTTTCTTTTCTTTTTTATTTTTTTATTTTCTCCAATTTTTTTTTTTTTTTTTTGTCAGAGCTCAAATTGAAGTGCCCACTCAAATCAAGATTCTCACTTTTTTATTCACGCTAAACGAACGAATAAATACTCCCCTAGTTCACCTCATCATTTAGATACATATATATGTGTACACTCTCAATCGTTTAATTTTTATCAGTATCCCATTATTTTTTATTCTCTCAAGTAGTCACCGATTTTGCATCGTTATTTTTCCATTCGTTAACAATGAAAATTTATATATATATATATATATATATACAGATTTATTTATTCTTTATTATTATACTTTTTCACGAGCACTCAAATCAGCATTTTCACAGATTTCATTTTTCATTTATATTTATCTTTACTTTTATTCCTTCATTTTTCATTATTATTTTCATTATTGTGATTATTATTGTTATATCTTATTTTTTTTTTTTTAATGAGAATGTTGAGGATTTGGGGAGAGGGTGAAGAGAATATTTGGATAGAAGGGTTTGGTTATTTTATCGAGATTGCATTTTATATTAAAAAAATTTATCTAGGTGCATATACATATATCCTATTCATTCATATATTTTTAAATCAATAAATAGATTTTCATATACACACATGTTTTATATATTGATATAATATTTTTGAATATATATTAATACACATTTTTTCAATTCTATATCCATGAAAAATTTTATAGTTCAATATTGCACAAAGTTAAATATATACTCATGCCATTTTCTTTCTCTTCTCTTTTTTGAAAATTTTTTTTTTTATTTGTATTTTGAGTATGAGATTTAAGTTAAATTATTCAATGACTTAGATTCATACAATATGTTGTGTGATTGAATTAATTGGTGTCATAAATACATGATTAATATTATCAATTTATTTATTTATTTATTTATTTATTTATTTTTTATTCTTTAACAAATGAAAAATTTTCTATTGCATTTCCAACAGGCCAATTGAATTTCAGTTATCATAGTTTTATTGTTCTTGTTTTTTTTTTGTGTTTTTTTTTTGTTTTTGTTTATCCTACTTGAATATATAGATACAGTTATTGGGTTCGACTTGGTACATGGTACACCGTTCATCAGACTACTACAAGTTTAGCTCACTACGAAGTTGGAATGAAGGTGTCATAAGTACGATAGGGAAACAGATAAAGCCAAGTGTGAAAATTAGAGTATAGAAATACATAAGACATTGTATGTATTTTCTATATATATATATGTATATATATATATGTGTTGTAACGGAGAAGAGTAAAAATGTAACTGGTTCGACTCTTGGAGAAATCTCATCCTACAATCTTTTATTTTTCTCACTTTCCCACTTTCACACACTTTTTTTTCTTTTTCTACACTCACTTTTTGATTCTCCCCTTTTCATTTTCTCGTATATCCCCCTTTTTTTTTCTTACTTCTCTTTATTTTTATTCCTTATTATTATTATTATTTCTTTTTTTTTTTTCTTTCCCTTTATTTTTATTTTTTCTTTTATATTTTTTATTCTATTCTTACAGTACACACACGTGTCGACACAATAAAATCTTGATATTTTCGAGCACGTTTATACAAATGTGGCGACATTTTATTGCAGATTCAACAGTGCACGATTGTATTATTTTCACGATTATTATTTTGTTTTGTTTTTTTTTTTTTCTTTGCTCTCTTTCACTCAATTTTGATGTGTCACACTTTACACTTATTACACGTACTTTTTTTTTGTTTTTAAATTTTTATTTATTTATTTATTTATTTTTTATTATTCATGCAATTTTTATATATTTTTTCATAATATGTATGAAGAATAATCGATATATATATATATATACAAATACAGATATAATATTTATGTGAATGATTATACTCGTGTACAATTGGAAATAATTAAATTCCACAAAGTGATGCGGATAAGCGAGCGATACTTGAAAGGGAGTGAGAGAAATTGAGTGAGAAATTGAATGGAATCTCTTGAGGAGTGTGAGAAGGAGAGGGAAAAACAGTGAGAGAAGATGTGGTTTGTCCGCGTGTTATTGGGTAATATTGTAATTAAGGTATACATTCAGCATTCTATGTTTTAGAAAATATATATATATATAGAACTTTCTGATGAGATTTTCGTTGTGATTTACACTTTGAAGGCCATTTTACCATTGTCAGCATTTCGACCATAATTGCATTCTCTTCAACTTCCCCCTTCTAACTATTGTCGGTTTTGTAATATATATATATATATATATATATTAATCTTCTTCAACTATTGTTATGTAATTTAATACAATTATGTTGTAAACTGTTTCTATTTCAATAAATATTCTGGATTACAATTGATTCATGATAAAATACGACCTTTTATTAAATAAAATCTCAAATAATATCAATTAATTATTTGCAAAAAAAAAAATATATATATATATATATATAATTTATTATTTACTTAATTCAATTTTTTAAATTTATTTTTTATTTTTTATATTGTCTAATTGTGTCTTTAATACAAACAAAAAAGAAAAAGTCGTTTCTATATATTACTTTATATATATATAATTTTTTTTCTTTACTTTTAAATAAATATGTGTAGGATGTAATGAAAATGATTTTTTTTTTTTTGAATGTGTTCTTGTCAGTAGTGGCTCGTTAGAACAATGATGGAGGGAGGTGAAGTGTTTATACTGATAAAATATATTTTATCTTAGAATGAAAAATGTCTATGTGTATGTTGTGTGTACATGTAACTAACAGTTTTGGTAAAGGAGCCACATAAGATGTGATGTTTACTTTGTCCCCTTCTTGTATTCTAAAGGATATTCTAAAGATATTGAGAGTTGAGAATAGGAATAAGACAAGACCTCAAATGAAAATGGTGTTATATTAAAGTGAAATAGTAATAGATAGAAAGTCAGTGTAGTAGTTGCATTGAAATAGCTAAAGCAACTTGAATATTCCTGTCCACGTGACCGATCAATAAATTCACGCAATTCCTAGTCAAACCCGAATATATTCGCATAGAAAGATTTCACTATATATCCATTACCATTCAAACATTCGTTAATTATCTAGTAAATATAATAATTATTATCCCAATGTATCTTATTACTCTATTGTATTTATATATTCATCATCAGTATTCTCGTTTATAAATATTATTATTTTCATTCATTTTTTTAATAATTTTATTTTACCTTTTTTATATATATATCAACTTTATTTTCTCATTCATTCTCGTTTTTTTTTTTTTTTTTTATTTTTTCTTCTGTTAATTCTCTCGTTCCCATTCTATACATATTTATATATGTATATATATATATATTTATTTATGTATTTGCATATTGATGTGAAAATTTATATCATTTATATTACCATTGTTTGTGAGAATGAATTGTTCACTGGATTTATTTGTCATTGTTTTTTAATTTAAGTTTTATTATTATTTTTCTTTTATTTTATCTCACTCGTATTTATATTCTCATTGTGTTTATATTAATATTATTATTATTATTATTATTATTATAAGATATAATATTATCATTGATATAAATTAATATAAATTAATTGAGATTCAGTCAAGCGAATATAAATTAATTGCTAATTGTGAAACGTTAAGGATTATTACCCAATCACAACTCGCTGTCGTACTATTTCTCTTTTTATTATTATTATTATTATTATTATTTTCACTTTCTATTTTTCTCTGTTACACTCTCATTATCAACCGTACTTTTTTATTTTTTCTTCTTCTTATTTTCTTTTTCTCTTTATTTATCACTTACTCACTCACTCACTTGACGATTTAATAGACCAATAAATTATTGCCACGTTAAAATTAATGGCACACGCCTTCAGGGGTGGATATTGTGCAAAAGAGGTAATTGAATGTAAGTGGTAATGAACGATTACGGTTAAATTATTATTTTTTAATAATAATATGAATATATATGTGTATATACGACAATATAAAACACCACGTTACTATTTATCTACTTGATTTTTTTATTTCTTCTTTTATTTATTTTTTTTTTTTTTCAATTGTTTCAAAAGCGTTGAAAAGTTTGAAGTGATATCGAGAGTGGGAATATTTCATTGTGTATGTATGTACATAGAAATTGAAAACGAATTGAAAGTGGGAAAGAGAGATGTAGAGGGAGGAGGTGAGGAGAAATGATAGTTATATATATATTTGTTGGAGAGACAAGCGCAGAAAAGGGGTAGTGGGCGTGCTATTAGCTCTTAAGCTAAGCCGGAAATTCCAATCCGGAACTTTGCAGCCGCAGTCCAATGTGTAATATAGAGATGGAGAATGAGAGTGTATAGAGAGGAAAATAAAGAAAGAATTACTTTTGGATGGTATATATATATATATATATAAGTGAATGGATGAGAGGGGAGAAGGAGAAAAGTGTTTGGTTGAAGAGGAAAAGGATTTATAGAGATCCACTCTGAAATACGTGGTCCGTGTGGGACCAGTGGTTTGCTGCTTCCTCATGCTGCCCTCATCTACCCTTTTTTCATCGTCTTTTCATTTTTTTATTTTTTTTTAGTGTCCCTTTCTCTTTCCCTCTCTCATCATGATTCACTTGATAACTATCACATTTCTTGTATATATATATATATTGTACGTTGAATAACGTCTTACGGTCTCAACGAGGCCACGACGGGATTCAATTAAAATTTCAAGTAATTAGTGTGCATAGTTTATATAAGAAAATAGATTTATTTGTTTTTAAATATTTTTTTTTATATATATTCTCTTGATAATTATTGATTATTTAATTCGGGTTTTTATTTAATTTGTGATTGAGATTTGTGAATTATTATTGGTTAGTTTATTTAATTTTATTCAGGGATAATTTATTTATTTCTATTCGGGTTTATTTTGTATAATCGATAATTATTGACAGTGCAGGATGATAATCATGAACTTTTATTTGTTTATATATATAGACGTAAACTATTATTATATATTACGAAATATATATATATATATGTTTTTTTTTTTTTTGGGCCTTTAATACCGTCCACTCATCAGTTTTCTCCCTTGGGTGTTGAGGATTACTCAACGTCGGGTTAATCCGTTTTAAGGGTTAGATGACAAACTCCTCTGTTGAGGAGAGAGAAACGAGTATATACTCGTTGCTCTTGAATCTCGCGCGCCCGGACCATCAGCAGTCGAGCATAGATTTAATTAAAACGATCATCTATATATATAATATATTCTACAAATATTTTGAAGATAGAAAATTAATTATAACTTATTCATTTAACACTTGGATATTATTTATGATAAATGATATATATATATATATATTTTTTTTGTTTTATTTCAAAGTTATAAATTTTTATGATTTTTTATGTGTTAATAAATGTGTATATATTTTTAAAATATCACTTGGGCGGATGAGTGGTGATGCAGGAGGAGGAGGAAGAGGAGAAGAGAAAAGTAGTGATGGTGTATTTACAGGAGGTAGCATCTTATCGGTCAACGACTGGTGATATTATATATACTGGGTTTTCCGGTTTTGTTCATGTTGCTATACGCTTCGAGAGCACTGTCGTTAGAATGAAAGATGGTTTCCTTTTTGGTCATAGCAAGGGGGATACTTCTTTTAGGCGACTGGGATTCGTTGAATCTTACGTTTTGTATCCATGAAAGATGTGTATATAGATATTTGGGACAGTGGATAACAGAGTGAGAAGATGTTTCAAAAAATAGAATGAAAGGAAAAAAAAAGAGAAAAAAAAATAGTGAAAATATACGAATGGAAAAAAAAGAGAGAAAAGTGTAAATGGTAAATGAAGATGTTGGGAGGAGAAAAAGAGGATAAAAAAGACGAAAGTGATGAGATAGAGGCAAACAAAGAGAGGACACGGTGGATCTTTTACGTTTTTTTGAGACGCGTAGTTGTAGGGTATATCTACCATGATAAAGAATTTTCTTTGTGTTGTGATGGCGCAATCTTAAATCAGTTTCAAACTCTGTCAGGACATTTCAAATCGTTTCTCCTTGTGTTCCCTCCTCCACTTTTTCCATACTCACATTTACCAATACCAATTCAATCGTATGTGTGTATTTAAAAATCCAATGGTAGAGTCTTTGTTTCCACTGTTGGTTTATACTGATCGTGTGACGATGCGATCATCCTTAGCTCCTTGTTAGACCATTCCGCACTCTCTTCCTCTCCCCTTTTTCAACTTCAAAAGCCCTTGGATGGTTTTTTTTCTTTTTTACTTATTTTCTTTTTTTGTTTGTTTGTTTTGTCTTTTTTTTTTTTTTTTAATATTGATTTTTCTTTTATCTTTTATTCTATATTTTTTATCTGTTTTATTTCATTTATTTACATGTATTTTTTTATTTGATTGTTTCTATTCTTTTCATTTTGAAAAATGTCAGCTGTCCATTGATAGTGGATTAAATTTTTTTTTTTTTTTTTTTTTTTTTTTTCATTTTGAAGGCAATCGGTGTTGGATATAGTTGGTGAAGAGGAAATAAATAATAAAAAATGTAGATGAGAATAAAAGAGTGAATAAATCAAGTGAAATTGAAATAATAGAAAATGGAGCAATGAAATTTTGGGACTGTCAAAAATATTGTAAAATTTTTTTTTTTTCTCATATTTTTCTGGTGTTTATGATGTGTCAAAACCAATAATATATATATATATATATGTGGATTGAAAGTGCTACAGGATATTTTACAAGTTGACATTATTATAGATGGTTTTTTTTTTTTCTCTTTTTTTTCTTCTTCTCTCGTCAATATTATATATGTAAAAGAAAAAGTAATGCAAGTGTCTAAAGTAACTGCGAGTTTTCTTTCGATATAACTTTTAGATTTTGTACAAATCGATAGAAATATTTATATTGTATACGTGAGTATATTGATGTTAACCGCAAGTGAAGCAGATCGATTTTCCAATGCCAATTTTAAGTTTTCGTTATATATATCGATACTGGACACACGATTCATCGATACACAACAAAGTTAGACTATTATATATATATATACAGTGGGAGTTTTGGAAATGGGAAATAGTATGGTCACTTGTCTAATTGAATTTCGATACTTGTTCTCAAGTGTTTTCTCACACTATCAAAATTAAGAAAAAAAAAAATAAAAAAAATATATTTTATTCCTCCGTAAATATTTGAATAAAATCCTCAAGATTTTTTATATTTTAATTTATTATCACATTTTACTTTATTCTTTATATTTTATTATTATTGTTATTATTTATAGTTGGTTTTTTTTTTTTTTTTTTTTCATACTTTTTCTTATCTTCTACATTTTCACATCGAAATTGCACAGTATCAAACGGATTGTATACACAATATAATGGGCCATTGCAAGATTCCTCAAAGGCGTTTTACAGTCACCATAACCCACCCAATACCATACAAACTATTGCTGTGAATAACTACTTGATTAAACTCTAACGCACTTTCAAAGTCCATATCCAAGTCTCTCCTTCTTTCACCTATTACACATATATATATATATTTAACAATAAGGTTTTTTTTTTTTTTTTTCCATGAAATATATTGGATCTTGGAAATGTTTGTAATATACTAAGGCCATTATCCTTGCTAAGGATATCTGTACGCGCGCGCGCGCGCGCGCGATTTTCCTGCAGTAGAATTTTATTCTTTCTCCATACTCGATTTTTCTCCTTTTTCTTTTACCTATATATATAAAATTACGTTGTGTGTCGCGCGTCCGTTGTACATATATATACATTTGCCATCTTTTTCTTTTTTGCACTAACCATTCACCATTACTACCGTTCTATTTCCGTTTACCACAGTTGTCGTTTGCGCGGCCCATCCAGGTTTCACAACTTTCCCAGTCTCACCTGGCCGGGTTTCGTCGATCGTAAAGCCGCTTTTAGTACCCTCTTTCGTCCTCCAACCGCGGCTGTTACATACCATCACCACTTTTTCAACGTCTATATGTGTGGTAAATATCCCTCTACGTAAAAATAAATAAATAAAATAGAGAGAGGGAGGAAAAGAAAAACAAAAAAAAAAAAAAAAATTATAGGTAAGAGGAAGGAAATGTAAATATGTCGAATAAAGAGAAACAAAATCACTGAGATCAATATTTTATCAATACAGTATATCTGTATATGTTTACATATATTTATATGATATGGATTTTTAGATATGAATTTTTTATGCTCCAATTCATAATTTCAAATGTATTCACGTATATTTTTTCAATGTATATATTATATAGATACAATTATATTCCTTTTTGAATCAAGGATATAAAGTGAAATGTGACATGTCTCGGTATGACATGTAAATGAACATGAACATCTAAATTTATACATATATATATATATATATATGTGTGTAAAATTAAATACTGAATTAGCAAATGTACAGGTGGTTAATTTTATGAAATGTATTTCTAGAATTGTCTTGATCTTAATTTTCGTAAATGTCAAAATTATAATGATAGTGTATATTGGATATGGTGGAGATAAAATAAGGGAAAAATTATAAATATAAAATTACTGTAGAATAATTAAGAGATGAAAAAATATATGTATATATATATATATGAAGATTTGTATGATAGATAATAGATGTTTTGAGTGTTTGGGAGGTTTGGTGGGTGATAAAATGTTGAATGGTAAAGGTAGACATTGACCAATCTTACGAGTGGTGCTTTTGCAAGTCTTTCGGGGGTTATGAGAGGACTTTTTTCTTTTTTTTTTTTTTTTTTTGGATCATATCGATTTTTCGTCGTCGTCGTCGTTGTCGTCGTTTCAATAACGACGAGTCGTTTATCCGATCTTTCGTTTTGCCGTTTGCCCAGTTCAATAGTGGCACCGTTCAAATTTACTCAACGAAATGGAAGTGAGATGGGCACAGAATTACATACATAGAGAAGTAAAAAGAGACGAAAACGGATAGTATATAGATATATATTTTTTCTTTACTGATGTACGGGTTATTTTTCATGATCGTGTAGTTTTTTTTTGTTTTGTTTTTTTTTTTTTTTGATGCCCTCTTTCTCTTTCTCTTGCACACATATTGGATTTTTGTCATTGAATTTTTGAAATTATACAGATATGTATGAATTGTTACATTCAATTTAATTTATTTAATTATTTAGTTTTTCATTTGGATAATGTTGGATTTTTTTTTTTTTTTTTTTTTTCTTGATTTGTTTGAGTTTTGCATTGAGAATTTTCACGTGTGTCCCATAGAGTTGAGAATATATACATATAACATTATCGACATTGCGTGTCTCGCGTGAATTGTACAATCGATATGTACCACTCGGCCTGTCGGATTCCAACTCAATCGACTTTACCTAAAGCCCTCTCCCTCCCTTACTCCATCACCTTTTTCCTCTATATCACCTCACCCTCATCGAACAATTCGCTACTTTGTTGGTTATCGATCAGTTGAGGAGGGTACTCGTGGATATCACAATCCTCTTTCTCTTCTATTTTATTCTCGAGTTTTATTTCTTTTATTCTCCCTCCATTTCATCTTGTGTTTGTACAATAAAATAAATCCATTTTCATTTTATTTCGCTTTCATTTATTTATTTATTTATTTATATTTTTATTTATATTTTTGGCTTTGATAATTATTGATGAAAAATATTTTTATTTTATGGATTTCGCACGAATCGTTTCTCGCGATTGAGATATTATATAATATATAAATAAATGAATACATAAATGTTGTGTTATTATATATATTATTCACGTGTCAGAATTCACGTGAAGAGTAATGTGAGGGAGAAAAATGAAATGAAAAAAAAAAAAACGAAAAAAAAATGAAAGAAAGAAGTTTGAGGAAGCAGAATAAAATCTGTGTAAGAGTAAAGTGACAAATTTATATAACATGCGCGCGCGTTTGTAGAGTATCGAGAAGCCGCGCAAAAAATAAAAGTGAAGAAAAGAAAGAAAAAAAAAAAAAAACACAAAATTTTCATATATACGTTATATAAAGAAGAAGAAGAAGAAGAAGTAAAAGGAAGAAAAAAAAAAAGAATAATAATAATAATATAAGAAAAAAATAAAAATACTTTTGGATTCTTCTGTTTATTTTTCTACAAGGATAAAAATTCTTTGTATTTTGAAATAAAGTTAGTGAATTGAAAAAGGCTCACAAACTATTGCGTTTGCCTTTCTTACCTCTCGTCCTCTTTTTCACTCGTCTTGCTCACATTTTTTATTTTATTTTTTATTATTATTATTATTATTATTATTTTTGTTTTTTTTGTTTTTGGGGTTTTCCTCCTGTGACTGTCTCTCTCATTTACACCATCGTGCCATTCTATGGTCGCGTATGTACACAATTCCCTTTACGTCTGAGTTACAAAACACATGAGCACACGCGTCTCCGCTATTTCTACTGCTGCTACACACAACCATTTTCTTTTTTTTCGAATGAGAACAGCTACTCGATCATTCTGGCATGAGGAAGAATAAGACACGGATGTGTCTGTTGAAAAACAAACAAAAATAAAATAAAAAATAATCCCTGGAGAAAATAGATTTCACAGTTGAAAAATGAAACAAAACAAAAATAAATATATTATTTACACCAATTTTTATTTTTATTTATTTTTATTTTTTTTATTTTTTTCATATACATATATATATATATATTATTCTCATCTACAGGTTAATTTTTGACGTGAAGAAAATTTATTTATTGAGTATTTTATTTTATTTATTTTAAAAAAAATTTTTTCTTTCTTTGATATTCAAACTATTCATACACGTAATTTTATATACTATTATTATTATTATTATTATTATTATTATTATTATTATTATTATTCGAATTTCTTCACGTTTACAATATTTAGTTGGGGAAGGAGAAGAGAAAAAAAAAAAATTATAATAATAATAAATAAATAAATAAGTAAAATACGTCGCTACTCATTTTCCAAAGGAAAAAAAAAAATAAGAAAGAAAAATTTATATACAGTGAAGATGAGAGTAAGTGAGAAAAAGAATTTCTTGTATTTTTAAATTGAGTTAGCCGCAGAAAAGCCGCTGAACAAAACTTGCTTCAAACTCGTCGTTCTCTCGTGTCTGTTCGCACTTACCTATACCACTAGTGCAGCGTGTGCGCCATCTACCCCATCATTCCTTCAATGTAGCGCCTGAAGCTTTTTCTCTTCTACTCGCTTCGTTTTTATTTTATCTTTTTTTTTTTGTCCTTGGGGGGAAGGGTTTGTTTTTTTTTTGTTTTTTTTTTTCTTATCCTCGTTTATCCTACTCTCTTTTATTCTCACTCCTGTCTCGCTTTCTCTATTCTCGACGAAGCGTATGCGGTAAGGATGAAAAAGTCCGGACGATGAAGCTAGCGCACAGCTACTCAATCATTTAGGGAAATAGAGTGCGCGGGATTCCCCTAGAAGAAGAGTCTTACGCGACACAGTAGTGGGTAAGAGGGGGACAAGAGAAGTAGCGCCGCCGAAGACTTGAAATTTATAGTTGACTTCCAAATAAGTCTTTGTCGAGAGGCCAAGGAGATAATTGATGACTCATATCATCATTATATTTGTTGCGAACATTGAGGGATAAAAAAAAAAAAAAAAAAAAAAAAAAAAGGTATAAAAATAAATTTAAAAAAATATTATTGATATTTTTATCGTGATTTCCAATCAAATATATCGCAGAATGAAATAAAATAATAAAAATAAAATTAATCATTTTTTAATTTACATTTATTATTTTTTTCTCAATTAGTGAAGAAGAAAGAATGAAAAAAAAAAACAAAATATGTGAAAAATTTAACTAGAAAATGTTGTAATTAAAGTATTATGTGGTGTGCATCTTAAAATTATGAAAACGAGCTGTAATCACGAAAGAGCGAGTCTTATATGAGGATTACATTTAGAGTGAGGGAAATTGGCGGAAGGAGATGGGATAGGAGTGGGTGGCAGTGGTAGTTGAGAGCAGTAGAGGTTTTGCAACCGAGCGCTATTGCTATCACGAATACGAGCAAAGAGATAGCTATCATTACACACTGCGATGTATCCTGTGAGAAAGCCTTAACGGAGATATAATATATGTTTGTTATATAGTAGTGGGTGGAGGGGTCGATGCCAATTCAACCGAAATTAATTAAGACCGTAGCAAAGCGTCGATTACTATCGGCCAGAAATCACCGATAAGCCACAGAGTAAGTCATTACTTATGCCAAAAAGCAAATGTTGGTGGAGATGAACGTTCACAAGGGTGAAAAACTGAACGAATGAGTGAGAGAAAATGAACAAATGAGAAATTATGTATTCCTGTGCTATCTCACAATGATTAATCCGATTAACTAACGATTTGATTCTCGTTATGAAAATAATTTTGAAAATTTTCGATTTACTTTTCGTTTTCATTCTTTTTTTTTTTTTTTTTGGGTAAAATTTTATGCAATTCAAATGTTCATTATAAATTTGTAATTTATGGTAAGAAATTATTTATAGATATGACATTATTAATAATTTGTAATTAATGATTGATGATTGTTATATAATGAGTTGAAATGTTCTAACAGACACATATTCAATAATCAAATCTGATATGATGGTGTATGTTTGAAATAATGCGGTATTAAATGATCAAATAGATGGTGTATGTAATCTATATACATACACATATGTGTGTGTGTATATATATATATATATATATATATAGTGTGATCGTAAATAATTTATTACAAGAGATATCGCGAATGTTACAGCCAATTACTCCGATAGATGACGTATCCTCAACTGGATCAGGTGGCCCATATATTGAGACTTTACTATATGACACGAGATATGAGACTTTATCGGTGTCTACTGCCAACTCTCCCTCTCTCTATATTGCCGATCATTTCATCTATCTTATATATATCAAAGTATGTATATATAAACTGTTATCGACTTAAAGAATAAGTGTCCCTTTAATTTAACGTCGAAGAGGGAGGCGCGGCATTTGATTCTATATATTGGATATAAGAATGGGGAAAGTAAAAATAAATGGAGATACATGGTATATTGGATGGTCACAAATCTTAGACGAGACACGACGACACGATTCACCTTCTTCACGAATCGTTTTTTTTTTTACAACGTTAAATCGGCCACCCACTACTTTTTCTTTTTTTTTCTTTTTTTTTCCTCAATGTCTTTTACGTGATTGAATATCGATTATGTGTCAGTTTGCGAGTATCTAACTATTCCAACACGTGGATCCAAGTGAGATTGAGAGTGTAACGAGAGCATAAGGGGTGTGTTGTCAATTGTTTTATATACATATATATGTATGTATGTGGTCATTATAAGTTGAATTTATTTCATTTCGTTTTGAATCTATTTTCGTACTCTTTCATTCATTTTTGTTTTTTGTTTTTTTCTTGTATTTATTATTCTTCAATATATAACGACACTTTTTTTTTTTGTTTTTTTTTTTTCCTCTCTTACATTTCCTTGTGTTCAATATACAGTATGTACACAGTATTATTGATTGGGTGAAGGAAAAAAAAAAGAAGAGGGGAGAGAGAGAGAGGTTGTTTCAATCCTAAAATCTTTGAATTTTGTGTAATTGAGTTCTGATATTGCATTAAGATTTACTTTTTTGGCTCATTGAATTCAATATCATTCATGTTATCAATAATGAAGTTAAGTCCAGTCATTTGATCATTGTTTTAATCTACTTTATATAGAAAGCGTAATTTCACAACTAGTCCACTACAATAACTATCTTTTTGTTCAGTTAACATTTGGCGGGAGATTCAAATCTTGGGTATACGATTAACTCTGAAATACTTTTGTGTTTGGGTGGGTGAAACAAGTTCATTGGATTGGTCCATGTGATGGTGTAGGGTTTGGATGGAGAAGGTACCGGAAGACGATTTTATATAGAGTTGGTTCCGCCGCGATATCGTCAAAGTATAATCCTGCTTCAGTGGAAAAATACATTAACTCGCTATTCTCTTTTGGGGATATACCGGTATTTGTTTTTCTTCTTCTTCTTCTTCTGCTTTATTTTTTGTTTTTTTCTTTTTTGTTGCCCATTTATTTCATTTCTTCCTTGTGGAGTGGACAATGAAGAGAGTTAACTTGATTTTGGTCAAGGCTATTGGAGTGCGATTACTTTTTTTTCGTTTTTTTTTTTTTTTTTTCTAGACACTATAAAGTCACATGATGGCACACACACACACATATGCTCTCGTAGATCAATGTTAGTTTCTCGTTTATTTTAACAATAAGATAAGAGTCAATCAAAAAAATAATTGACGTTTATTCACGGTGTGTGTCTCTTGTATGGAATTATCTTGAAATGATGTAGGGCAATGATGGTGGTTTTTTTAAATGAAATTGCTTGATGAAAATATCAGTTGGGGGTTTTTTGTTTTTATTTTTACAATAATATTTTCAATTTGTCTTGTAATTGTTTTGCTTTTTATTTTGAATATTGGCAAAATGTCGAGTTAATTTTACTTGGATTGTATAATTCTACTGAATTATCGTTGTCATTTTCAAATTGATTATAACGTTATTGCATCAATTTCTCTCTTCAAATCATAATATTGATGTTTGATAAAGGCGCAGATGTAAAATATCAAATAACTGAATTTTGGCATGTTATTGCAGCTGTTTGAATACATAATGATTAATTTAATGACTTTATTAATTTTAATATCAACTATTTAATGTATTTACATTATTGAAAAATTATAAAAATAATGTTGATATAAGAAGAAGGAAAAATATAAAAAGAATTTATATAAAAGTTTATGTGTAAAATTGTTATTAAAAGAAAATTTTTTCTTTCATTCTCACGTGACACATTTATCGATGAATCGTTATTTTATTCCAATCTTAAGATGCATGTATCTTCCTTATTCCTCTTTTCTTAAGACGTTTGATTTTCATTTCTTTATCATCTTTATTTCTTCATCACCATCATTTTCTACGTACTCATTTTTCGTCACTATTCGTTGTGTTTTTTTTTTTTTTTCTTGACTGATTATTCCTTGCTTTGCTTCTTCCTCTTACTCTCCTATTTTTTTTTTTCTTTTCATTCTCTCTTCCTTACTTTTATACGTTACCTTCTACCCATCTCTTTTTATCTCGTTTCACCACCTCCTTTCCGTTTCACGCTGTTATCTGCAATGGAAATGGAAGGTCGAACGAATGAGGTTGAAAAAAAAAAAAAAAAAAAAAAAAAAAATGAAAAGATGAAAAGTAGAGAGGAAAAAAAATCCTCACGCTCATCGTCGTAGTAATATTTTCAACTTCTCCGCACTCGTGTATTCACCCATCCGCTCGTCCATTTTTTTTTTTTTTTTTTTGTCACGCGGTTCAAGACGTCGACTTTCTAATTGCGAATGCCGATTGGTTATTCCGTGAATCTCTGTGTGTTTTACTACACCACTTCATTCGCCTCGGTTCTTTCTCGACGTGGAATTTTGCATAAAAAAAAAAATTTCCCAGTTTATACATATATACATGTATGCAATCGTGTACTCGAGGTCTTGGAATATTACATTCAGCACGAAATTGAAGGGTAAGATGAGACGAAGAGTGGAATAAAGAAGAAAAAAAAAAGAAAAAAAAAAAGAGAGAGAAAAAGAGTCTTTATGTTGAATAGATTGTGAGAAGAGACGAGATAATTTTTTTTTTTTCTTCTTCTTCTTCTTCTTCTTCTTCTTTTCTCTTTTTTTCGGTCTCATTCAGAATCCCAGTGGAGATTGAGGAAGATCGTTTTATCGAAGAGAAAGTCGCTTTTCCGCTATCGTCTAGTGAATATAGTAAAAGCAAGTAGAGGGAATGAAGAGTGCGGAGGTAGGAAGGAAAGAAGGAGGGAGGGGACCCTTAAACGAGGGTCACAAACTGATTCGATTTATTGGTATATAAGGGAGTAGTATAGAGAAGAAAAAAAAAAAGGTGAAAAAGGGGGTGAACATATAAAATTGGTCAAAAGTAGTTTTTTTTTTTTCTTTTTTTCCTCTATTTTTCTTATATCTGTATATACATGCACATATATACGAATATATACTATTGATAAGGACAAATAAATGGAGAATCATGTATATGCTGTTTGTATCGTAACATATGTAGTTTATTTGTAATATGAGACGACGCCATGAATAGTAATCATTTTGTACGATGCAATATTATTGAGGGGATGGAGAAAATAGTGAGCAACTAAATATTGAGAGTCGTATCAATTTCATGTATTTTATTATTATTATTATTATTATTATTTCTATTAATATATTTATTTATTTATTATTATTCTTTTAAAAATATTTATTTGTTTGATAAAATATTTTTTTTTATCGAGATTAACATCGATATATTAAACGTTGGGATATATCAATGATGGAAAAAAAAAAGGAAAAGAGGAAAAGAAAAAAAAAAAAAAAAAAAAATACGAATGAAAACAATAAAAATTCTATATATAAATTTATGATTATTCCTATTTTATGGAATAAAAAGATATTATGAATTTAATTTCATTCATTGTATATTCGACAATATGATTTTTATTTTATTAATATGATTTTTTTTTTGTTTTTTGTTTTTTGGGTTGGAGGAGAGGGCGGTGTATTTTGTACATATGACATACGGTAATTGGTCATTGAAATGAAAAGTCCGCGGGGGCTCTGTGTGTGCGTGCACAATTGCGCTATATTGTAGAATGTTATATATATATATAGATAATAATCGTGATTCGACAACAAAATTTTAATTATCATACCGCAGATGGGTATCCTCTCACTCGGTTGAAATTAATCGGCCGCGGTCTCACGCTCGGTTTGCCTTCTGTCTCCTCCACCTCTTACTGCTTTGCCCACTGTATAATACGCGTTTTATATACATATGCATAGTGTGTTTGTGTGTGTATACCAATGAAGCCTTTGATAGGCCAGGCAGGCGTATAGTATTTCGAGGTTATACCATTGCGGTATACCGCTCTGCGCACCCTTCAATATTCACATTTAAATATATATATATATATATATATATATATATATATTTAATGGAGATTTTATTTTTTTTTTATTTTTTATTTTTTTGCTTATATGTGTTTAGATATGCAGTAAAGATAAGAGAAGAAGATGAATATAAAAGAGCAGGAAAAAAGAAACAAAAAAAGTGTCTGATAAAAATAATTTTTTTAAACTTTAAATTTAAAAAAAATTTTTTAAATTATTTTTTATTATTATATATATATATTTTTTGTATTTATTAAAAAGTAAATTATAATTATAATTGAAAGATACAATTGATTGTGATGAAAATAATTCGGTTGATTACACAATATGAATTATTTAAATTTAATATTGACACGAAATTTAAAATGTATAATGATATTTATTAATTATAAAAAAATTATATGTATATATACAATGATAATGAAAAATGTACATAAATATTTTAATGTCAAATATTTTTTTTTTTTTTTTTTTTTTTTTTTTATGTGGTAATGTTATCTCGTAAAATATCTTGGTGAAAATATGAAATGTGCAATGTGTCTTAAAGGCTTGATGAAAATATAATAAGGTGAATGAGATATGAAATAATAAAATGATATGAGTAGAAGAAATGAAAATGAAAAGAAAAAAAAAAAAAAATTACAAGACCGTTATCACTCGTTACATTATATATATTGAGTACAAATTGAATAGGACACGGGGGTTGCGATCGCGCTTAAAATTCATCCAAATTTTTTCGTTGTTTTTTTTTTTTTCTTTCCTGTTTCATTTCCATTTTTTATTTTTTTATTTTTTTATTTATTTATTTATTTATTTATTTATTTATTTTTTTATATGTATCTGGTGTATTGAATAAATATTAGTGAAAAGTGATGTTGGTTAAGGGTGAAATATGACAAAAATGATGATGGAATCGGTTTTCACGAGCGAGCACTTCAAATGTCGCGCAATCACCATCACTATCATCACTACACAAATACTATCACGGTAAATATAGCCGTTGTTGATATGATGTTGGATGGTAAGGGGGCAGGACATACCGAAAACCAAGCGCGACAAGTTGACGACGGGCGTCGACAAAGCAGTGAAGACGCGCCCCGTTTTTAGAACGAAAATGAAGAGCAAATGCGAGAAAGCGAGAGAAAAAAAAGTTAAAGTCGAAGTGTGCGAAACAGGAAGTGAAAAAGTGGGAGTGAGTGACAGAAAAAGAGAGAGGATGACATCGAATACAAGAGATAAAAAGAGAGAACCGGAAAGGGAACAAGAAAAGAAAAAAAAAAAAAAAATAACAAAAAAACCAAAAAAAAACGAATAAAAGAATATTCGCTACCCTCTCACCGCGCATTAACCTTAACGACCTTTTAGCGAGCTCCATTTTTTTTTTCCTATATTTTTTTATTTCATCACTCTTTCTCTCTTACACTCTGTCGACTGTCGCCAGATTTTTTTTTTTTTTTTCCTCCTATACCAGTTTCTGAGATTACCGTGTCGCCAGCTCAGCGCCTCTTAATGTTAACTTTTTTTTTTTTTCTTGTTTTTTTCAACTCTCTCACACCCCAATGTAGAAAACACTGCACTCTCCTTTTATTTTATTTTATTTTATTTATTTATTTATTTTTTTTTTTTTCTCACTCTATCGTTATAGTGTGCACACCTTTTTTTGACGCGCCATTAGTACCTATACATACGTGAATAACAAGGTTTTTTATTTTATTTATTATTATCATTACTATTATTATTTATCTATTTATTTATTTATTATTATTATTATTTTTTTTTCCGTGCAAATTATTTTTCTTTTATTTTTATACGACACGAGAATGCATCGTGTCACGACACGAAAAATTAGCTTTGACTTTAATGAGTAATAGCATGAATATTTTTCAAAGTTATTTATGGTTATATATATATATACATATGAATTCTTTGTTATATATAATTTTATGAAAAAAAAAAAAAATATCAGTGGGAAGATGGCCGGAAGCGTCAGTAGATAATACTATTAATTTACTTTCAAGAATCGTAAAATTACGATGAAACTTTAAATTGGATATTTTATCTGAAATATCTCTCACGATTACTCGTCTGCATCTTCTCTTCATTCCCTTTGTTTTTTCACTCGTACATTTTGCTCTCTATTTTTTTTTTTTTTAATTTTTTTATTTAAAAAAAAAAAATTTTTTTTCTCTCTATTTGTTTGATCATTTACTTTATTTTGTATTTTTATGTATCACTCTCTCTTTTTATATTTTTATTATTATCATTATTTTTTTTTTTTTTACAAAAATTATTTTTTGATTTTTATAAAGGTTTATTTGAGTGTTTGATATATATATATATACATAAGAATAGTATAAAGTGGTAGACAAAAACACACAATTTTACTATATACACTAGCTCACTTATCACATTCGAATGGGCTAGCAATTGTATACAGTTGGCCACAGTAGTAGTGGAACAGTCATGGGCAGACAAACTCCACTGAAAATATACGACTAAAATTTGTTAATTTTTGTACATATATATACAGTACGTAATATGTTGGAATTATATTATTTATTTATATATATATTTATTTATTATTATTATTTTTTTCTTTCAAAATTCTTACATTATAGTAATAATAATAATAATAATAATAATTACAATAATAATTCAGTATTATTATAATTTTTGAGATTTTTATTAATTTATTCAACACGACAGTGTGTATAGTTAATTTTATCTACAATATATCGATGAGTAGTTGGAAAAGAGGAGAATGAGGAGAATGAGAAGAAGAAGGTGGAGTTGATGTTAAAATCCACTTTCACATTGGCTTCCTGACCGGAAACTTGTGAATGTAATCTACGCTCGATAGATAAAAAGATATAGGACTCTTGCAGCCAAATGCCTGCCATGTTGCATTTAAATACACACATATATACGTAAAATTTAAGGAACAATAGTGATAGTAAGGGATATAGGTGATATACAGGTATATAAAGTATATTAAGGTGATTATGTTCTCCAAGTTGGTGAAATAAAAGACGTGAGTGTTGAAAGGAGTCGGGAGAAGAGGAAGTCTTGATGGCTCATGTCATGCTGGTCGCGTGGGGATAGAATATAACCTCAGTGTAGAAAGTTAGCGGGAACCAAGATAAATATAGACAGACACAGAGAAAGAGAGAAAGAGAGAGAGAGAGAGAGAGAGAGAAAGAGAAAGTGTGTAGAAGAGGGGAGATCGTAGCCGCGGTGAGCCACACAAGTTTCGCGTGACCAAAACGATCTCTTCAACGAGATCGAATAGATGATATCTATTATATAACGACTCGTGACCAGCTGAATGGCCATAACGTCCCGTTGATGTCTCGTTACTAGTCTGTGAAAAATATCCAATAAGAAAAAAAAAAATAATAATAATAAAATGATAATAATAATAATAAAAGATGTTTTGATTTTTTTTACACATTGTGATCGTAAAATTGTGTACACGATCAATCAAATATATCATGTAATCTTAAAATACATTATGTACATTTATATGTTTATATAAAGACAATTTTTCTTCTTTCTAATTTTAATAATAATAATAATAATAATAATAATAATAATAATAATAACACGTGTTATATAAATTATTGATGTTCAATTGATTTAATTCGTGATTACTTGCTGTAATTAATTTTTAATTTTTTATTTATTTTTCATTTTGTTTAAATATAAATGTTAAATATTAATTGTCATAAAAATTATTCTCAAATATATTATATAAATGAATTAGTCATTTTTATTTGAAATTAAAAATTAGAAAAACAGATTTGTGATATAATTAAAAGGGGATTTTGATTTAAATCCTGAATAAATCAGAATGATGTAGTTGCAATATAGAAGTTGACGGTAAAGAGAAACGTAGCAGGAGATCGGAACGGGGAAGGAGGAAGAAAGAGAGAGAGAGAGAGGGTTAGGATGAGTATGAAATAGTAGGAGATGAAAAGAATCCAATGATATTTCGAGCGCATGAGTTAAAAGCCTTTCACGCCTCTTCACATCACTAAGAAGATTATTATCCCTGGAAACGCGCGGCAATGCGGTGCAACGGGATCATCTTTGTACGCGTCGTGGCTTTGCCTGCATCCCAAGCTTTCATGATATATCATAAGTTCCATTAACACCTCTCGTGCTACATTATCGCGTTCACGTTTTAGCTATATAATGGTTTATATCAACATTTTTTTTTTTTTTTTTTTTTGTTTTTATTTTTTCCTTTACATTTCAACTATTTACGAAATATCCACTCTAAGAGTTTAATTCTAATTCATCCTATTTATTTATGTGTCTATTTATAATAATAATTATTATTAATATTCATAATTAATTATGTTTATTATAGTAATTGATAAGTATAATTATATTATTATTACATATTAAAATTGTATATTAATATATTTTAGAATTATTGTATGAAAATGTTCACTACTTTTTTTATTGTTTTTTTTTGTTTTTTTTTGTTTTTCTTATCTCGTGTCTCTTGAGCCAATTTTATCCTATCATTTTTGCAATATTGTACCGTGTTAACCGTTTGCAAGGATGGATATTACGAGTTTTAGGAAATATCACAATATCAGGTTGAGGTGTGGCGCGGATTTTTCTTGAAGCGAATGGATGAAGGAAAATTGGTTGTGAATGAGATAGGTGTATGAGGAACACGTGTGTTTCAGCGATATTGAATTTAAAGAATGAAAGGATAACGAAAATGCGAGATAGAGTGAGTAAACAGGATACGTTTTCTTGTCATTCAAGAATAGGTACATTCTTGAGATTTTTATTTCCATGTGTTATTTCGATCTCTTTTTATTATTCGGTCTTTTGTTTTTTTTTTTGGTTCTTTGTCATCTATAGTCACCTTTGTTTGCGAATTCTCAACCGTATCTGTACATAAAAGTCGTAGATGGGGTTTGGTTCCTGTCGTTCTTCTTTGAGATATGACATTTCTCGCTATTGGTAGTGGAAAAAAGTTTGAGAGACCAGGATCATTCTCTATTGCTATCTCTTCTTCTTCTTCTTCTTCTTCTTCTTATTTTTTTTTTTTTGTTTTTCTTTGTTTTGCTCTCTCACTATTTATTTCTATCTTTCCCTATATTTCTGTTGAGGAGTACGTATGAAATAAAAGGGGAGAACGGAGTATGAGGGAGAAAGAATCGTTTTGATAACTTTATAATAACTTTCTTATACCGTAAGACTTTTCAGGATTGTAAATCAAAAGGATGCCATTAATCGCCATTTGATTGCCAATACTTTTGCCAACTTTCAATGTATACTCATCTCAATCTACTTATCATCTCACCTTTCTCTCATATTTCTGCCTTTCTACTATTATTTAATACTCACAAAACAAAAAAAAACAAAAAAATAATAATACGAAAAATAAAGTGGAATATAATAATTTGATAATAAAATTTATTGTCATTTGAAAAGTATCTCCAAATGATATTTATAAAGTTGAAATTTGATAAAAGCATTAAGGAACAATACAATGAGTGAAAATTTTCATTTTGTTCATGTGATTGTGAGTGTGTATGCGTGTAGATAAAGGAGAAAAGGAAATCTCTCAGTGGTAAAGGACTAGTGAAATCTGCATGCCAGTCTGTCCCGTATTCTATGACGACAAGTAGGGTTTTGCCTTTGAACGTAGTCTCTCGTTGGCTGACTGCATAATGAGTCTTTCTACGTAGACACAGTAGTGCCAACCAAGTGAGTTGATTCCACCCCACTCACTCATTCGTTGCCGTGCGTCACTTGTCCGGGCGCCTCATTCTCTTATTTCTACTTTTACTACTCTACCACTCTACCACTATCACCATCATCATCACCACCACTATACCACTATCGCCACACATTTTGCCCACCACTCATCGTCAACTACTACTAGTTCGCACGCGCTATTTCCCCCCCGAACCCTTCAGTATTCAACTACACTTGGTCTGGTACACACGTGTCGTGGGTAGTCAACACTTTTTAATTTACTCTCTGACAATGAAGATATTCAAAAATGTCAACTATCATTATTTTTTTTGTATATTTTTATGACGATTGTATATAAATATTTACATTAATTTAATTTAAATTATATATATATATTGTTATATTTGTTTGTATTACAATTTTTTTTTTAAATTTTTATTATCTTTTTTTTTTTTAATATTTGGAAATTTATATTTATATAGATAGCCAGCAATTTTTATTTGATGTTACATTTTTATACTCACAATTTTGAAAAATTCAATTGTCAGAAGATTACAATTTGTATGTTTCACTGATCCTTTCAAATTCAGTCTCCGCTCTTTTTTTTTTACACTCAGCTACCACTCTATCATTACAGTGAATGGACGGGCGGGTGGGGGAAATAGTCGAGTTTCCCTCGGGCTCAGGGAACTTGTCGTGTTGACTCGTTGGTCGCTGAGGGAATGGAAAAAAAAAAAAAAAAAAAAAAATCGGATTGTCCGGTTTGTTGGACCGGCAGCGCTGACTTCGCAGGCTCAGCACTCGCGGTAATACATCAGGGGTTCAAACCAACCAACCAACCAACCAAACATCCATCTATCCATCCATCTCTCATTCTGTCTCGTGCCCACTTCTTTTCCTCTCTCTTTCGAATTTATAATATCTATACTCGCTATTTCGAATATTTTATACGAGAATAATAATTTATATTATTACACATTTTAAAAGTGAAATATCAAAAAAAAAAAAATTTTCATTTAATAAATTCTAATAATTGTTGAATAATTGAATTATTTAAAAAAAAAATATATTTCAGGAAATGATTTAATTTTATTACGATTATTTAGTAGAGATTGGAATATTTTTCAAAATGTCTATGGGAATTAATTTATAAATTTTTCATATAAAATTTTAAATACGTTTGAAATGACTTTTCTTTTATTTTTTTTATTTTTTTGTTTTATATTATTTTTATATAAGTATTTTTATTATCAATGTTTTTACATTGGTTTGAAAATTATTGGCAATTGATTGTTGATTGTATTGCGACAAGTTGGTAGTAATTTAATCAAAGTAGTTGTTTTAATTCAAGGACTATAATGTTATTATTATAAAGTGTATATAGAGGTATATCGTGGATTTGATTTATTTTTTTATTTCGGAGAATTGTAGCAACGAGAAAAGTTTTATCCAGTCACGTGGATTATTTGAAAGCGCTATGTCGAGCTGGTGGGATTTTGCGCTTTAACAAATCTAATTTTACTTTATTCATTCTAATCCTTTGCTTTCTCTTTTCCACTTTAATACTTTTGCGTTGAAAATGAGTGAATACTATTAGTACTACTATTTCACTGTTTTCATCTGTCACTTTAGTTATAATATATATTTTATACAAAAGTACATAGTTTTCAAAGGAAAATTATTAATAATGAGAAAACCTCAAGGATACATAATTCGTATCGATAACAAATTGACAATGTTTTTAAATATATTTAAATAAAATTTATTTTTATTTCATCATCATAAAATAAATGATTCACCGGTAATTTTAACAAAGCCAATTCATATAAAATATTCTTCAATATATATTTATTTCAAAGCAATTGTAATAAAATCTAGGGATACAGTGAAATGTATAGACGCTGGTTTATTCCCTTGACGTGAAACACAAAGAGACGTTGGAAAAATAAGATAGACATGGAAAAAAAAAAAAATGAGAGAAAGAAAGAAAAAAAAGAAGAAAAAAAAAACGGGAAACAAAACTTAAATCGTCTTTCTACGAATGTCATAATGATGTCAGGGACTCGTAACAAACAAAAGAAAATAGAAAATCTAATGATTTATTATATCAATTTTCACATAAATATAAAGATTGATTTTCCTTTTTTATACTCTTATATTTTATTTAATCATTATTCCACAAAGCTATTGCTTTGTTATACTTTGAAGTAATTTTTAAATAATAAAAAATCATGAGTTTTTAATTATACAGATAAGAAAGGAAGAAAAAAAAAAAAAAAAAATTTTCACTTGAATAAAATATGAGATACGTCCGTCATTGTTGGTGCACTTCATTATCATTTTTATATCGGATATACATCTATTGTTTGTTGTATAAAAAACTATGTATATTTTATCTTATAGATATCTAATATATTCTGAATATTGTGTTCTAACAAACAAGCCATATATTATAGTGTAGTATAGAATTCCCAGTTTTCATCATACACGCACAATCAAAGGATTCAATCGATTCTAATTCATAACTGGTCACTTAATATTATGGATATTTAATATCATTATATATTTCAATATATTCAAAAATTTTTCTTTTATTGAAATATATCAAATTTTGTTCAGTATTTTTCCTTTGTAAAAATAATAAAATTACATTTTAAATTAATTCTACCCCATTCAAAGAGTATTCATATAAATTTGAAGCTTCAGGTGATCAGATTTTGATAGTCGTAAATCTGGGTAGCATCTTGCTCACTTGGGTTAAACGTTATGACTTTAGTATATCAAGTCAATATAACCTTCTCAAATCTAGTGGTGATAGTAGTGGTGTTAGTACGTAGTTTTAAACGATCCAAGCTGTGACTAAAATTTCTCCAAACACAAAATTTCCTATTTGAATTAATATTTCAAATAAATGATTAATCACTGATATAATTAATTTTTTTTATTATTCAATATTCATTGTCAATTTTACAAATGACGTTTTATATTTGTTTATTCACATAAATATTCATTGTTGTGATGATAAGATGGTAAGAATGCCTGAGTCACAGTCAGATTCTGCCAATACACACAATAATTGTTGATTTAGAACAAGTGGGTACTTTTATTTTTGATGGTAGTTGATCTGACAGTACAGTTTGATATATATTCATTCTCAGTGGAATTGGGATAACTACGGGTGAATTTCACACAACGGATGTGTGGCAGAAAAGTTGGGTACTTGGGATGTGAAGGAGAGAAATCGAAAGAGGGTGAAAAAGACGAGATGGGGATGATGATGAAGAGAAAGAGGACACAGAGGGGAATAATATTGTGGAGTCTGGCTGGCGCCCAAACTATACGATGAGATGCAGACAGAAAGGCGCCAGACGTCGTAACAGTGGCGCCAGACATTTTCTATGTATATATAACTTTCGTCTTTTCTCCCTCATGCAAACTGTCGACTTGTATATACCGAACATTTGCTCGCTAAAATATTTGTCCCTTATTTTATTTCATTGTTTACGACTATATTTTTTTTTGTTTTATTTTATTTTTTTATTTTTTATACTTTTACTTTAGTCTTTATATATTATACAATTTGGATTATTGATTTAGATTTTACTATTATTTTAGTACTTATTTATTTATTTATTTATTTATTTACTTTTTTTTCATTTATTTCTTTTATACTTACGATATATTCACAATTTATTTATGATTGTAAAAGGCTTTATGTGCTGACGTTTGTCAATGCAATTGAATTTATGAATAGACGCGGTTTTCCAATCAAGTTGTGCGTGCGAGTTGAAAAGAACTCGTTGCTGTATATTTGTATATATGTATGCAGGACACAATGATCAAGTCCCGTTTGCAGGTTTGCACGACAACGAGTTCGGATATGGTGAGATAAACGTAGGGGAAGAGGAGGTGAGGAGTAGTGAGGGAAAAAAAACAAAAAAAAAAAAAAAACTGAACGCCGAGCCACGTGAACAAATTGGTGTTGGTTTCAGTACATTGGCGAATGAAAGAATATAAGAGAGAGAATGGAAAGAGAAATAAAATGGGAATGTAGAGAAAATTACACCACGTGTACAACTGCTAGACTGATCCTGATTGTCTGCTACTATTTATACCTTTTTCTTCCTTTTTTTTTTTTTTTTTTTCCTGTTTGATTTTTCTCACTTACTCTCACTTGAAATTATACAGGATAAAAAATACTCTGTGAATACAGTTCTTACTGAAACTCACAACCATGTGCTCTTGTTTTTTTTTTTTTTTTTCGTTTTTTATTTCTTTATTTCTTCCTCTCTCCTTCATTTTTTTTTTTTTTTTTTACCTTTTTCTTTTTATTTTTCTAAAGGGTAAAACTGGTAGCGCGAAGAGTACATTTAGATTGTTGGTATAGAACTGAGACGGGGCAAAATATTGTTTGTGTGTGGGTTTTTCGGTCCCACGGTTGGGTTCTCATAAAAAATTCACGAATTGAGCTCCAGGCTGTTCTACTAGAGGTAAAGCAGTAGTATAGCAATGTATAGCAGTGGGTGGTTGAGTGGAGAGGGGTAATAGTGAGCTGTGATGTGGATGGTGAAAATACTCGACCTGCTGCTCTTCCACTGTACCTTGGCAATCTTTAGTTGAAAATTTCTGAATTATGAATAACCAGCTTTTGAATTATAAAAACTAACTGTAGTTTTTGTGTGTGTATGTGTGTGTGTATGTGTGGATTGGAAAGACGAGGGTGATGAGAGTTAAAAGTAAATGCAAATGTTCATTTTTAGTTTTTTTTTTTTTTTTTTTTTTTATATAAAGACAATTGTTTTTAATTTTGAATTAAAATTGTATATGGTCACACTTGAACGTGCTCAAGCACCATCACTATGTTGATTGTAATTATTTTTCATACTTTCAATTTTTATTTTATTTCATTTTATTTTTCTTTTTGTTTTTATTATTTATTTTGGAACAATTAATAAATATCCATTGAATAAATTTTTTATTTGAGTATACGAGTTTATTATTCATTTTTTTTTTCTGTTGGTTCAAAGATTTTTTTTGTTTTGTTTTTGCATTTTTTTTTTTTTTTTTTTTTACGTTGTTAAATTTTGTGATATGCGAAAACGAGTGAATGGAGCGTGCTCAACGAGAGTTTAACCTGTGTGCATAGTTCCTCATCAATTATGAAACATTTACAGGATAGTTGTAAATTGTACTCTATCAGAGATATATACTGCACTAGTACAACTAGTGTTTAGTATACAAGTGTTTTAATTTTATTTTCCTACTCTCATCAAAGAAGAAGAAATATAATTTCAAAGTTTAATAATAACAATTATAACAATAATATTAATAATAATTATTATTTGAATCTCATGGATATTTTTATTTTATATTTTATTTTATGATATTTTGTTTCTCTTTTTGTCCTGTGATTTTTTGAGAAATCTATTATAATATAAATAAAGAATGGAGCGTGTATTGTTAGAATTTTGAAATGCTTCTCTCTTTACGTGTGCTTTTGTGTATTGAGAGGTTGCCCTGCTCTTATCGCGCGCCGTTATTTATTATTGCCACCGCTGACAGTGGGAAAGGTGTATATAGAAAAAAAAAAAAAAAAAATTTTGAGTGTGAGTCTAGAGATGGGAAGCATTAAAATTCCATTTCTCACTACTGTTTTCGATGAACTCACCGAATAAAAGTGTATACCCATTTCTGGAATATTTATATTCAATTTATTCAATAAAGTGTAATAGTGTGACAATAATAAAAATGAAAAGGACGATAATAACGAGGATGATGATGATGATGATGATGATAATGATGACGATAATATTGAAAAATAATTTGATTGAAATTTTTTTTTTTTTTGTTCAATAATTTAAGTGAAGTAAGACAGTAATTTGTGCTCAATTTTGGAATAAAATTCTTTGATGATGAATAATTTATTATTAAGATAAATTTGACAGTTTTAATTTACTGATGAACATTATTAGGATAGTTTTGAATTATTGAGTCTCATATAAATACGAGTGTGAGTATTGCCGTAGGAAATACAGACAGACTCTGTCGCATATCATCACAGATATTTCGGTGAAAATGGAATACTGTATATATATATATATATACTCATGGCTTCAATGCTGTTATGCAAATATTGCAGTTGCCTCAAGCTACTGTTAGATACGAGAAAACATTTCAAATAATGTTTCGTTCATCCGTCAATATATATAATACATATAAATAAAAAATTATACAGACATCATTTGGGTTATCATGTATATTTCATGATGGTATATATATAGTATTTATTGAGTTAATGTGAGGTCGAGAAAATATATAGAAAAAAAAAAAAAAAAAAATCGAATTTGAATGATTTGTGTGATGTGTGTAATAATTTAAAGATTAAAAATAATAATGATAAGTAATTCAATTGAAATTTTATATTTTACTGAAATAAAAATTTCGTTCTAATGGGAAATTCAATTATATTTGATTTTTAGTAAATTGCCATTGATTTCCATCTGTTAGATATTCCAAATTTATAATAATATAAAATATCTTCCTACATTTAATAAGTTTGTTTTCGATTGAATTTTCAATTATTGACAATTATATAAATTGTGAAAATAAATTAGTGAATTCAACGTGAAATATATAGATTTTTTCTTTTACTACCGGATTTTTTTGGTGTTCTTTATTTTATTCTTTTTTTTTTATTACTTAAAAAAAAAAAAAAAAAAAAAAAAAAAACAGAATAAAAGTCACTTAACTTTTTGACAATTGATTTTCTTTTTTAATCTTCACGCACCTTTTATTGTGATGACCTTGCCTCAGTCCCGTTGTCATTGTCGTCGTCGTTGTCACTCTTTTACAAAAGAAAGAATATAAAAAAAATCAAATAAAAAATGGGAACAAAAAAAAAATAACACAAACGAGCAAGAAGATGAAATGGAATATTCGTATAAAGGGGCTCGTTGGTGCGTCTGCGCTTGGGTATGAACTAATAAAAATATTACGAGATCCCTCTAATCTTTCTCATATAATGGTATCCATAATTCCTTCGGGCGTTGTGAAATCATGATCGGGCCGTTTTCTACCCCCTTCACTCTCTCTCCCCCCATTTTTTTACCAACTATCATTCTTTTTCCGCTTCTTCTTTTTTTTTAACTCCTCCATCCACCTTATACTCTTATTTCCCGTTAACTATCCCCCTTTGGAACCTCATCCATATCGTTGAGCATTAAAGTAGACGACGATAAGTTTTAATGTCTTGGCTAAAGATTCATACCACCCTACGACCCAAAATATCCTCACTAACCTTTGTTATTATTCTCGTATATTTTATTTTTTTCGCCAAATTAAAACTTTTTTTTTTTTTCTAATTTTTTTTTTTTTTTATGACATTTACATATGTGCATATTTTAATGATAACGTTATGTATGTGATTACCGTGTCATTTGAAGTAAAGACACAAGTATCATTATATTAAAAGCAAAAAAAAAAAAAAAAAAAAAAAATGGCTATCATCAGAAAATACGGCTTGAAAATCGCACCCTTAATTTCCATGAAGAAATATCCAGTGACTGTCACTCGAGTCAAGGAGACCGCAAAATCTCTTTTCACTCTCTCACTCTCTCTCTATTTATCTCTCTTTTTCCTCTTATGCATCCTCTTTCTTCCCTCTTCACTATGTCACTACTCTTTGACCCTCTTCCTTCCGACCCGACCCAACAACCGGAGAATTCTCTTTTTCTATCTGTCGACGGTTCCTCTTCGCAACCCTTTTCAACAACCGCCAGCTGCCAACGGGGGCTTTAAGCTTCGTAAGCATATCTTTCTACGCTCTCATCTTCACACACTCTCTTTTTATCCGTGATTTTTCCTCTTTTACCACTGAGCGCACTTCTCCACACTTCCTCGTTGTACCCCTATTTACTTACCTTTTTAATCATCAGCATTTCTACGCACATTTTCGTCATTTTCTACTCCATCTATATATATATATATAATTTTTTATTTATTTATTTTTTTCTCGGTGTTTGTTCAATAAAAAAAAAAGCTCGGAATTGTTATGAAGTAAAAGGTAAGGGATAATTAAATTTTAAAAATAATTGCAAAAAAATTATAAAGTATTATACACAAATATTTGTTTGTTTGTTTTTTTTTTTTCTTTATTTAAAAAAAAAAAAGGGAATAATGTATGAATATATATATATTTTTTTTTCATTCATTATGATATGATTTTTTTTTTGTTTTGCTCTTGTGTAGATATGGGATGAGTGTGGTCGATATCAAACCGGTCCCTTCCGTGCGATATTAATCGAGATTTGTTCGTTGGCTATCCTATAATTCGACAATGAGATTCGAGACTATCGTGGCTAACCATACCGTCCACTCTACCTATAATTTTCGGGTAAGAAATTACCCTTGACGTCTAGAGTACCCCCCTTTTTCCCTTCTCCCACTCACCCCGTCATCGTGAGTAAAGCAAATTACATGGTGTTGACGTGAGGTTCCATTTGGAAAATCGATCGACGAATTACCTTCTCGTTTACCTTCACAATACACACACACATATATATATGTAATCACGTAGAATAGTATTCAACAAATATTTATATTTTCATTTCATGTTTTTGTTGTTTTTTTTTTTTTTTTTTTAATTTTTTTGTTTTATAATTTGACTAATTATATTTTTTCCCCTATATCACATTTATATTTTATATTAATGTACGATTTTTATTTGTAAAATATTCTTATATGAGTGGGTAAATAATTACAATAGCGTGATACAATATAACATTATGTTTATTGTTATTCAATATTCATTAACCACAATTGTTTATCGTTACAAGTCCATTCTTTTTTTTTTTTTTTTTTTCGTATTTTGTTTGCTCTTGGTTTTTTATTTTATTTATTCGTAATATACAATTTTCTTTCTTGTTTAATTTGCTTTGTTTTGTTTTGTTTTTTTTTTTTTTTTCCTTTTCTCATTATTTTTCTATACAATCTCTCTACATACTTTGCATTTTTTAATTTTTTTTTTTTTTCTCATTTTGCCTATCGATAAGTTATATACAAAAGCGCAGGATTAATTCGTCCATTGGCTCTATAATACTACAACACATTTCCCAGTAGTTTTTAATCACACTTTGGGTTTTGTCTATTTTACTTTTTTTTTTATATTTATTATTTATTTTTCATATTTTTTTTTTTTTTTTTTTTTTAAATTTAATTGCAGATTTAGTAATTTTAATTTTATTGTGAAAATTTTTTTTTATTTTGAAATTCCATTTATCAATTCTCTATTTCATCGGTTGTTTTCAACTATTCGCGCACTGTTTAAACTAACGGGAGCAGCACGTGAACTGCACACAGTTTAAAATTAAATTTATGTCTCTTACGTATAATGCATCACGGCTACAAAATAATTGACACACACTGTCAATAGTTCAGAACAAATTAATGTTGATAGAGGTTGATGATGGCGTTGATGATATTAATGATGATGATGATAATGATGATGATGATGGCTTGCATCAAGAACATTTTCTGTCAATTTCACAATTATTTGCATTATATGAAAAGTATTATTTCATCAAAACACGTAAAGCTCTGTCGATTATTGATTTATTATTTAATTTATTGTATTATTATGTATATATTTATAATTTTTTTTAAATTTTATTTCAAAGAACTCTCAACCAAAAATTTATTAAATTCTTTTTTTTTTTTTCATTTTAGCGACATTGTTTTGAATTTAGAATAATATTTTCATAATGCGATCTATTGGTATTATTAATTTTTTTTTTTTTTTCTTCCTTCTCCTTATTCCATCTTGAATTGTCACATTTCAAACAATATTATGATTAAGTGTACTCTCTTGCCACGTGTTGGCTGCAAAAAAAAATTCATCTATTTGAATTCACATCGAATTATTTTCTTATTATTTTATATTATTTATATTTGATATTAATCAACATGGATAACGATTATGTTTTACCTCTAT
The DNA here is from genome assembly GCA_963920625.1 of Dinocampus coccinellae. Lineage (NCBI taxonomy): Eukaryota > Metazoa > Arthropoda > Insecta > Hymenoptera > Braconidae > Dinocampus > Dinocampus coccinellae. The sequence goes on from OY987185.1 coordinate 17,661,541, forward strand.
AACGGGTGTCTGGCGCCATTGACGGACACTTGGCATCCGATGCCTGATGATGTTGAGTATCGAGTGAAAATTATAAAAAAAAAAAACAAACAAACGTTAATTCATTGTTTTTTTTTTTTTTTTTCTTTTTTTACATTCGTGAAATTAGTTATGAGATAATGGTATAAATATCATATTAGATATTAAAATTAAAATTTTACCTTGCGAAAATCGATATTTGTTCGGATGGTTCGATGATGAAGAGGTTGAATTGGCCTTGCATTGTTACCTAGTGGTGCTTTAGGAGTATCATTCGGTCCTTGCATCAACCTTCTCAGTGCGTACAGCTTTAATTAACAAAACAATATAATTCATTAAATAAATACACGTTAAATAATTAATGTTGGTATTTGTTAGTTTTCATGTTGATAGCAAGTTTGAATCACGTATCGCATAATAAATTAATAGACCAATTTACCTCTTGGGCACTGATGTAGATGGGTTTGTTGAGAATAATCCAGACTGTTGTTTCCCAACATCCTGGATAAGTTGTACTACCTTCATAGGTCATGTAGCCCGGGGTGTCAGGCAGTAGTTCTTTTAGCGATAGATGACCTACTGGTGCTGTTTGAGCTGACAATCAGACAAGGGGAAAAAAAAAAATATATATATATATAATATCCAACATGAATAATAATTTCCATTAGTAAATCTTTGAACCCACATTCAACCTCTTTTTTTTTCCACCCTCTCTCCATAGGAGAGTACACGCGCACAAGCTCGATAAATATTTTTCCCATGTCTAGCTTTATTCCCTTGATGCGTGTCTACATAATGCAAAGACCAGGGTTCCACTACATCAACACTAAGTGCTGTTACTCTATATACACTCCCTCCATTTGTTCAATGTATACATTGATGCGGGGGCATTTGTTCGCTTGTCCTCGGGATTTTTCTCTATATCATTTTATTTTGTATTGTGTTGATGCATATAAATATAATATTTCATCACACAACAAAAATAGATCCATCAGATAAACATTACGAGTTTACTGCATAAAAATGAAACGTCTCAAAATTTATTGATGGTATTGCTATCATTTATATATTTTGTTTGCTTGGAGAAGATAGAACGTGAGTATACGAGAGACGAGAAAAATAAAGAGTAGCCCAAGACGATGATTGGCGCCGAACAAATACCCGTTTTACCCCCTTCCATTTCTCTTAAACTCGTGCTTTCCCTCACAATCTCCCCTTTCTCGTACATAATATACAAGAAACTTTCGCCGACATAATTCGAGCGGCAAACATAACCTCGAGTATAGTAGCAAGGAGGTGGGAGTGTACGGACGAGCGGGACCTTCCGACATTCTGAACGTAAACACTCGGTGGCAGACGGGATTTTGGGTAGAGGAATATATATATTGTGTTCCCATTTGCTATATACACATATAATAAAGTCACCGTACATAAAACATAGACTTGAATGTGAAAGAGAAAGAGCAAATGCCTAACCCGGTTGCGGGAACGCGGATTTCAAGTTGGGTTAGGTTTACCTAGCCTAACTCATTCGATTAAGTTGGGTTGAGTTGTATTCCTGTATCTTTAACAATATGAGTGAGTGTACTAAGTATACAACTGTTGTACTTCTGTTGGTTATTATACTGTGAATGGTAGAGAGACGCGGTAATGTGAGCTAAAATGAACCATTTCGTATAGATTTTCGTGGTTTCCAGATAATCAGAAGTTTCAAACAACTATCTATTGAGTTCTCAATGCTAGTTTATATATTTATTTATTTATTCATTTGAATGATATTATAGGTTAGATTATACAAATATTCATTGTATATACATATATATTTATTGTTTTTTTTTATGTGTATTACACGATACTAGATTGATATTAATAGTAAGATAAAATTTGATCTATTATAATATAAAATTATTGTATATATTTATTTGTTTCTTCCTCAAGTATTGTGGATTTTTCTTTTGTATTTTGTACATGCGAACATCACTAATGCCCCTAACAATATTATGAGTTAATATGTCTAACGGTCATGGAAAATAAAATGGGAGGGAGTCAGAAAATAGAGAAATAATAATATATAGACAGGACAGTTGGCAATGGTACCCATACACAATATATATATATAAGAGTCAGAAATGTAGGTGGAGAGAAACACGAATAGAAATGACAAATAATAACGAGAGAACTCGTCGGCGTGGAGATATCAACTGACGTGTTCACTATCTGTGGTAAAGTAGAGAGTGGGTAGTGATAATAGTAAAGAGAGACAAAGAGCATGGGCAGTTATATGGTAAAACACGCCAGGGGAGGTATGAGAGATGCCCTCATGATTAATGAGATGCATTAACTTTCTTCTTTGCACATCTCGCCTCTCTGCCCCTCTGTCTTTGCATCATTTTGTCGTATGCTTTTATTCTATTGGTTAATGCCGAGATTGAGTGTAAATTACTGTAAAATACAGTTATACAAATAAATATATTTGTACGATTCACCTTTAAAATACTTTATACAATTTAAAATATTCTCCAACATTATCGTTTGATTTTTTTATTTTTATTTATTATTATTATTTTTTTTTCTTCAACTGATGCAATAAAATAGTTTGGTGATGACATTTGCAACAAGATGGTTCCCTACAGGATGCTCGATGGATGAAGAATAGTTGGGGTGGGATAGAGGAGAAAGTGAAGAGAAGGCAACAAAGTACTATATAGTGCAAAGGGATAAAGTCACCCCTCTTGAGAAGTTACAAGGAGCTCTTAGGAAAATTGACCGACCTTAATAGCCCAACCAGCGACGATAATCACGATGATAGACGCGCTGATAATAATAATAAAGCTATGCCAGCTCTCTTCGTAATTTCTCTATCTCACTTTTTATCTCTTTCTCTCCCGATATATATATAATGGAAAATGGTGGAGACAATGAAACCTTTACCATCGGAGCTGAGAATTTCGAATGTCAGTGTGTCGAGAGTTTGAAATCGTGTGAAATTACGACGATATTATTATCTAGGATTTTATTTTCACTTTACCCTCATCAATCTATTTCTCTTGATGATTTTTTTTTTTTTCTTTAAAAATTTTGTTTTTTTTTTTTTTTGTTTTTTCCATTTATTTTTGGACTGTATATCTCATCTTGTAGGAATATCCAAGAGGGAAAAAATAGCAACTACGAATTCGAAACATATACGATAAAATATAATTTCCACGATGTCAATACGACACTGAAATATTTAGCCATTATCAGCGATTCGATATATATATAGTGAGAGTGAGAGGATGATATTGTATAAAGCAGCAATGGTTAGTAGCGAATAGTGGAGTTGGCGGCGACAATGGTAGTGGTGGTGGTGGTGGTGGTGTTGATAGTGAAAAGTAGGATGGGATGGTGTGCATTAAGGGATGCCATATCGAACGTACGGTCATAAGTAAATACATTTTGGTTGTATATATATATATATATATATATATATATAGTATCACACATATACTTCAACGTAAACTCTGTATCGTTGGGGAAAATGCTTTTTGGCGGGTCTATGGGGGTCATAAATTCAAATTTCCCGCCTTTTCAATTTGGTAGTATATTTTCGAGGTGTAGGTCGCTGTTTGCCACTTCAATGTTATATATATTAATATATACACACATACATATGTGTATAATGCATATATATGTATATACTTATTTGCCGACAATGGGAGAATACTTAGATTCCGTGTCACACACCCTCGGCTCGACATTTTCCATTGTCTCGTGATTTATGGCAGTGTCACATGAAGTAAACCGCCTCTGGGAGATTGTGAAAGAGCAAGAGAATGTGAGCATATTATTATTATTATTATTATTATTATTATTATTATTATTATTGATTAAAAGGTTTCTGTAAGAGTGCGGTAAAATATGACTGCGCAATTTTATATATATTTGTTTTTATGCATTTGAAATTGAATATATAATGTCAATGGTTGTATATTTAATTCAATTTATTCAAAGGTGTATAAAATATATATGAAAGGTTTTTCATTTTTTATTTTTATTTTTCTGTTTGTTGTGACTCATTATGAAAACGTTTTATTTTATAGTGACATTGGAATAACTCATTACACAAAGAAAGTCACTCAATGCTGACTTATGTCGAATTTTTTTGTTTGGTTCTTTTTTTCGTATCTCATGCTTTTTGTAGTCTTTCACGTGTTCTTTTTTTTTTTTTTTTTTTTTTTTTTCCTTGGTATTCACTTGCCACCGGTAAACTGGGTGCTGTATAACTCGTTTCTCGCACTACCTCTCGTCTTCTCTTTCATTCTCTTTCTCTCTCTCCCTTTCTCGCCATCACTCTACTTTTTTTGCAACCTTTTTTTTTTTTTTTTTTTTTTCCTAGTCTTCCTCGAGTTATTTTTCACTCGGCATTTTATTTATTATCCCGCTACTGCTGGCACTCTTGGCGGCGCCCCTATGTACCGGATGCGCTACGAGTTATCTGGTGCGTGAAGCGCGTATTCATCTGATGTGCCACTCGTGAAAGCTGTGGAATGAGAATAAAACGAAGAGAGGGAGAAAAAAAAAATATATATATATATTATTGCTGCTTTTTTGGAGCACGTTACTAATTGCGTTCTGCTTCACCTCTTGCCACTGCCTTTATCCCTATACACTTTTTTTTTTTTAAATCCTACCCTATATATATTATTACTACTATACATAATATATATTTATACGAATTCATATTATTAATTTTTTTCATTTGGATGTTTTTCAATTTTTCGACAAATAATATACAGATTAATTAATTTCAGCAGTGTCTCACAATTTAATTTTTTTTTTTAAATATTATAATTTTTGTGTAATATTGTTTACTTACATCGGTATTGTACTTTGTTGAATACACTTGTGATTATTCGTAATTCTGGATTTGGTGTATCACCCAACTGAAATGTAAATTTATGCAACATCAATTATTGATTTGAAAAAAAAAAAAGAATAATAAAAAGATAAAATAAATAAATAATAAAAATATTTAGAATGATGTGTGTGTGTGTGTGTGTGGTAAATGGAAATTGTATATATGATCTTCTCTGGAAATTTCGATTAGATACTGTTCACACAATATCTTTGACTTTCAAGTTCGGTTGGGTAATCCGTCTTCAAGTTTATCCAAAACTTTTGGTGAGTGACATCGTCTCGGGAGCATTCACTCATTTGACTCTCTTTCTCACTTTCACTTTCTAATTTCCATTCTCACTTACTATCTTGTTCTCGACCACAACTCAACATCGTCACTATCAAATCCCGAGGGTATAATTTGTCTGAATTACAGTAGTCAGAGCGTGATCCGTCAACGAGTATTTTCTCTCAGTTTTCTAGTTTTTTTTTTTTTTTTTTTTTTTTTCTAATTTTCATCCTCACTCTTGCTATCTTTCGTCCTTTTAATACTGTGGGAATTCTAATTTTAGAAAATTGAGCACCATCATTATCCCCATGATTATTATTTAATTAAGTCAGAATAACTCAGACATTTTCCTAATTCAAAAATTATTTAGATCTGTATAAATGATTCACCAACATTTTATACATCGCGTTGTATGAATAAATGATAAGGCATCCTTTACAAATGTAAACCAACATTTTCTTCTCGACCTTGTATAAAAAGTAACGAGAGTTAAAATTCAATTTCCATCTCGTCATTAAAATCCCCAGGGGCCACAGCATATTTATATTTTATACCATAAGAAACATCCTCAACACGGCCACTGCCTTCAACACTCCAGCGACTTCATTTATTAACTTGCACCTCATGAAATTAAAGCTCTGCCAACGCAGTTGATTAAGACACGACGATTAACGAGTGTCTAACAACGAAGAGACGAGTTGTACGCTTATCTTCATCATTTTTTTTTTTTTTTTTTTTTCACTTTCATTTTATGGATATAACGCTTTTTTGAATTTTTTTTTTTTTTACTCTATATATATTAGTTAATAGCATAAGGAATCACTAGAATTTTATTATCTCGTTTATCTCGTTATTTTCAAGTTTTTATGTACCGACACTTTTATTCATTACACTCGTATCTATTGAGATAATATACGTGGAAATTTTTGATTCAACATTTCACATTATTTGATGTTTTTATTTTCAACTCCATCATACAGAATATAAATAAGTAGGGAATGAATAGCATGCATTGTAAACAAACACTTTTGCATGTATCGTCACCATTCCCGTGACTACTATACAGTATCCAGTTACTCGCTTACAGCAGTTCCTTCATCACAACTTTTTGAAAATGTTACATAACCCACAATGCTCAAGAGAAAGCCATGGATAGTGGAATTTAAGGTGAGTGTGTGTGTGTATATATATTATGGAAAATCCAGAGGACACGAGGGAGCTTTGGCTTCGGAAACTTGAGAATTTATTCCCTCGACAAAACCCAACCACGAGCGCAGCTTTTGCTTTTCACTATCCTGTGAGACTTGCGCCGCATATTTGTCTGATACCAGTGATGGTGATGGTGGTGGTGATGGTGGTGGTGGTGGTGTTGTTGTTGTTGTTGTTGTTCGTGTATTTTGGTGTATATGGCTGGCCCGTTGCGGAAATAATTATGAACGAATAAAGATTATCCTAATATCAGCCAGTGTTCTCATTATAATCTCACTTCTTTTATCTAATTAGAAATTACTCCGGATCAACAAATTTCTCTATACTTCATGTGGAAAATTTCATATTTTCTATGATAAAATTTTCACAAGTCTGATATTCTATCAATATTTTTTTATCAACTTCTGTAACTATGAGGTTACAAATTATTGGATGGCACTTGGTTTACCATTGGAAAGTTCGAAATACTGTACAAAGCGTATACTTTGAATGGAGATGAGAGTGAACGACATGATATGAGTCTTAAGTCTTGATATAATTGTCAATTTAGTTAGCCTCCAAGATTTTGATTAAATTCACGTGAATATAGATCGTTCGCGCAAAAGCGTACGTAAATGTATGAGCACTACTATGTCAATTTTAATATTACCCGTTAAATTTTTCAGTGCTTTTAGTTCTAAACAGTGTGTTAATATTGTATTTTGTGTGAGTGTGTGTGTGTGTGTGTGTACACGTTTGAACGAGTGGATATTAATTAGAGAGAAAATTCATACAGACCTGTACCATCAACGATATTGCAACGAGACCTTGGCTTTTATGTTGTGCTTCACTCATATTATGATACAATTCAGCATTGAATCCATAGACTTGTATCTGCAAGTATAACATTGATAAATTATATTAAACTGTTATATAAGTGAGGATAAATAATGTAAACCACAGGGAAATCCATCACACAATTTCTATTGGAGTATATTTACTTAAATTTAAATCGTATATATGCAGTACGTGTATATGGCAATATATAATTTATTGATATAGTGTATGGGTAGGGATACACAAAAGGAAGTGGATAAACCGAAAATACAATAAATTACTGGCACTTTGTGGGCGCCGCTGGAGAGCGCTCGTATTCGAGAGCACTGAGAGGGGTTGAGACCCTTTCCTAGCTTCAGAAGAGGGGGATGAAATACCTGCGATGCGACGAGGCATGCTTCAAAGACACGGTAGAGCTTCTAGTAGACTGAGAGTAAGCGCGCGAAACATATAGCAAGTGGAGAATATAGAAGTAGCGCGGAAAAATGGAGAGAAAAGAAAAAAAGAATGAAAAGAGCAAGGCTAAATCCACTAGGTCTGATCAAAGTATGACGACTACTACTAAAATAGGGGATTCCCATTTTCTGTTTCTGCTCTTTTTTTTTTTTCGTTTTTTTCATTCGGTCTTCTTCATATAAAATTATCTCTTTCTCTACGTTGCAGAGTTTCTTTACATGTTCCTTTCTCATAGTTCATGACTCTCTGTGTTCATCAATTTTTCCATCTCCAATTTTTTTTTTTTCCCTCTCTTTGTTTTCATCGAGAGTATTACTACTTATTTTTTCACCTTCAACTGCCTCGTCGGCTCTTCAGTTCCGTCAATCTTCTTTATTCGCTTTTCGGTATAAAAAGCCGTGGGAAAATTTTGAATAAAGAGGGTGGTATGCGAAATACGGGCGTTATCAGGACACACATAGACACACGCACACACACACACACACACACACACACGAGTTCCTCTTTTTTTTTTCTCGCTCTCTCTTTCTGTTTTCTAGCTCCTTACATGTTTCATTCTCTCTTACTCCTTGAATGTCTGATCAAAGAGAATTTCACGCTCTTCTATCCCAAGGGAAACCAAATTCTCGAGTATTTTTACCCATTGGCAAATGCGAATAGGACTCATAGCCAACCCTCCATCATCGTTTTCAACTCAGATAACAACTGAAAGACTCCCTTGGGCAAATGAAACGTCGATCGTCTCCTACGCCTGTCAGAATATAGTAGTTGGTGTAAAGAAATGAGGAGGAGAAGGAAAACCACCAACGACCAAAGAAAAAGAATCGAAATAAAAGAATAAAAATTGTCACAGGCGATAATCGACGTGACATTTTATAATTTTGAAAACAATTTTCTAAAAAATATATTTTACAAAAATGTGAACTCAGTGAACTATAGAAAATTATTATCGTACCGTGTACATTTACACAATGGATTTTCAAGAATTTAATGGCAAATATTCAAAGCTCGTGTGATCACCACACACACGATTATACACTCTGTTAGGAATTTCGTTCTTTATTATTATTATTGTCTCTCTCTTTTTTTCTCCTTTTTTTTTTTCCCATTAAATTTGAAATTCCTTGTGGACTACAGCAGGTAGCTCGAAAAATACTTTGCTATCCAATAAATTTATTCGTTTTTCTTTTTATTATTTAAAGAATTTTCTGTAATTTTTCGTTTTTTCGCAACTGTATAAATTCACATTTTATTCTTTATTTTACCCTACATATACTGTTGCTAATTATTATTTACTTTGAAATATATACATATATTTCAAAATACATTATCAATTTTAAAGACAGATTCCCATTTGATAAATTTCCTTGCAATACATATATCAAAACGGATGTGACGCGTATAGGGAAAATGGAGTGATGGCGACAAGAGGAAAGAGAAGGTAGTGTGTGTGTGTACACTTTTGATTGGTGCGGACTTTAGACAATTGCAACGTCAATGAGATCGGTTGCTCACTAGATTGCCAACTCTGTTTTCTTTTTTTTTCGTTGATTCATACCACAGCGAAGAGTAGCATAAAGAAAAAAATGGATGAGCGAGAAAGAGAAAGTGACGAAGGAGATTATAACGCGTTGCTTTGTTGTCATAGCAATCGACACGTTGTTCATTTGCCCTATCAAACCCACATCACACTCTTTATTCGTTTCTCGATACACTACATATTGGTAACTTTGCTATATATATATATTTGTTTTTTTCGAGAAGAAAACTTTTTTCGTTATAATTTATTTATTTATTTATTTATTTATTTTTTGACATTATATGTCAAAATTCTTTGGATAAAATTATTTGATGAGACTCACAAAAAATTCTATGAACATAAAAGAAAAAATAATAATAATAATAAATAAATAAATAAATGAATAACATTCATACTCAAGTTGTATCGAAACATGTATATGTTCTTTAATCTTTGAATGTTATTATTTCGTTACGAAAGTTTTCATTTTGTCTGGAAATTTCATGTATATATATATACATCTATATATCTTCCCTAACAGCCACACCGATAGCAAATCCTGAATAGTCTACTTTAGACCCACCAATGTGAATATATATATATACAAACCTAACTGGAAAGTTGAAACCAACGTGCCCGCGGCCAAGTTTAGATTTCAAGTTTCAATCGAGTATTTACATTATTCCGTATTCACAGCTAGGCTCTTCCCGCGTGAGAACCACAAGTAAACTCGCCAACCAACCATAGTTTACATATGTTATTCAATATATTTAAAAAAAAAACTCATCCTGTCTCTTCTGGTTTTGTTTGTCAAAGAGAGGGAAAATTCTTTTTTTCATTCTTCGAAAATTTTTTTTTTGTTTTTATTCAAGAGCCCACTAATATCATGCATAAGCAGATATTCATCTTGTCTCGTTGCCCTTTACTCTCTCACTTGACTGCTGTAGCCCCTTTGTATATCTATATTGTGCGAGAGTCAAGTATAATTGGCACGTCAGAAGCTGCATCCGTGGCATATGGGTATGCCATCACGATTTCCAATTCACAATGCTCCATTCTCCCATGATAGATATACGACTATAATCCACTCGCTCTAGCCTTTCAGCTTCCCTTGACGTTCCTGCCCCACCTTCCCCAGCATCTTTCTGCCCTAGTGGGCTGCCAACTATATTAACTCATCCCGCGAGCCAGTCGGGAATCAAGTCCTGATGCGAGTAAGTGATGCATCGATGAATATCTGCATGCGCACGCATTAAATACGTGTGAGTGACGTATGGATATCAATGGTGATGATGTTTATTTCACTTTCTGTATTGAAATAATATTATGTAAAAGCCGATTCGAAATACCCAATGTTATACGAAATTTATCATTGAATTCATATGATTATTAGGAAAATATAAAGAAGAAAAAAAAAAAAGTTTTAATTAAATTGAAGATAGACAGATTTTCCTCCAGTCTGGACTTTGTGCCAACAGTCTTGAAATCTCAATGATGCCTCTTCGAAACTGTTTGAATGCTGTTAGTGTGAAAGTAGAGTGAGAAATGAGGGTGAGTAAGTGTGTGTGTGTGTGTGTGTGTGTGTGTGTTTGTAATAGAGGGAGAAACACTTTACACGACAGACAATCGCAAGCTCAACGAGAGGGTCGTTCAACTATAAACGACCACTACAATTACGGTCTCGTGGTAGTCCTGTCGTATTCCACACGCGCGCATTCTAGTGCAATAATTAAGGAAATTTACGTCCTAAAATGAAACAATCAAATAACTCACTTTAGGCAGTGCTTTAAGAAGAATTTGAAATAATTTTATATTTACATCATTATAAAATTACAATAGGTCATTGAAGAAATGAGCTTGTTATAAATGTACGTGTTGGAATTTAATTGGGATTCATAGTATGTAAATAATTCACAGGATTGTGGTGTCTTCATTATCAAAGTGATATCATAAGTTTAACTTCATGTTCAATATCGATTGTGGTCAAAAGTCAATCGGTACTGAACTATTTGCGGTCGACGTTGCTAATGAAATTTCCATGATTTAAAATGTCATATTAACTCTAATAAAAATTTATTGATTATAATTGAAAATCAAATTATATTAAATATAATTAATACTTGTAAATGTCTAAATTTAAGATGATCAAAGCCAACATCTGGAAAATGATGCAATATTGATATAGATATTTTGAATGTGTGTACGCATATGTGTGTTAGAACCCTTTGGTCCAATTATGCCAGTTTAGTACGTCCACTCTATATCTATCACGGTGATGATTCCACTTGTCTCATGGACGCTGTTTGGCCATTAGTGTTCAGCCAATGACACTATTGGTTGTTGAGGAGTAAATACGAAGCCAGTCCAATAATGATGGCTCAACTGAGCAGCGAGTAGTTGAAGTACCGCAAGCCACTTGAAGATATCCACAAATGTCACTTACAAAAATAGCTTGGATACTTGAATTGATTATGGATGTGGATTATGGAGTGGAAAGCCGATGGCTTAAGATCTCAAATATTAGTTAGGTGTAAAATGCTTTAAGTAATTTTCATCCAAGATTGATTGTGGGTGGTAGACCGATCCATTCAGATGAATTTCCTAGCTATTGTCTGATAGACCTTTATTAGTTTAACATAGGCTGGTAACCACTCCCAGGTGCTACATCACCTGGCTGGCACTCACTGTTCGGTTTCAGGCATCAAAGCGAGAGTCCATCCCTCAAACAAGCTGAGTAATAGCATAAACTCGAATGGAGTGATACGCGCTTGCATCATAGCCCCTTGTGTGCTTGTGTGAATCTATATAATCCCGCCCAAACTCCTCACAAATCCCCTTCTCTAGTTCGTCATTCTCCACTGGGAATAGAGTATTGCGCCCCGAAGTAGATAATACAGGTTTTGATTAGCCAGAGTAAACTGACATATAGAGAAACACAGAGTGACTACTGAATGATGATTAAACTCTATAGATTCAACCAATGTTTGAATCAATTGGCATGGCCGCTGATGGGAAATATTGAAGTGATGCTTGATGGTTTGAGGAGGAGAAAAAAAAAACAAGAAAGAAAAAAAAAAAAAAGTACAATTCAATTTATTCCCGAGATCTTCAATTTTGTGTAAAATAAAATTATTTGATTTTCATTCCATTGTATGCAGATGATGGAAATTTATAAATGTATACATATATACATATATATTTTATTTTTTCATCAAATGGTTTTCATTTTGCAGACGTAGTTATACATTTGGTAGGTTGTGACAGTTATGTATGAAGAGAATTTGAAATCTCAATTTCGTGGAAATTGGTGAACAATCAATCAGTTTGTATAATGTTACTATCAACTGTTTGCGGTTATGCTACCGATCACGCTAGGAAATTCATTATAAACGATTATTTATAAATATATATATATATATATATATATATATATATATAATTACCTCAGCAGGAAAAGCGTATTTGTTCACTTGATGTTCAGAACCACGTTCGTTTGTCATTCCATAATGAATATAAATTTCCTCAAACTGATAATGATACGCCAATGGTCCACCAGTGATATTCACCCGAATTTTTGCTTCCTTATCAGCCTTAAATACCAATACTTGTCCAGTATTATATAAATTTCCGGCAACCTGAAAATTCCATATTATTAAACAAAAAAATCATCAACTTATTTTCATTTCAGTAAATTCTTTATCAAACCATATCCTTCAACGTTTTTATCAATGTTTTTGCTCTTCAGACAAGTATATATATGTATGTATGTGTGCGTGCGTGTGAGTGCTTGGTTTTTGGATGCGGTGACAAAAACGACGTGACACATTTTCACTGGGGATTCTGCTATAATTGATTAAGGATTTAATTGGTCGGAAATGGCGTAGGCACCACCTTGGCATCAGTTGGTAGCGGTTGGCGAAAGGGAATATAGGGTTGATAAAGTAACAAGAGCAAGCAAGGGGGAGTTGAGTGGTGAAATGGGTGTGTGGGTAGAGGGCATGAAAACTCGATAGCGGCTGGTGAGGGAAGTCCATTTTCTTGTACGTCGCGTGAACGTGAATTATGACATCATCAGTTAGAAATAATGAGGTAACCTCAGTGCGCGGATTGGGAATGGGTAGACACGTCAGCAAAATTTTCGTAGCGATAACCTATCATTTTGCAATTAATTTCTCACATTATATAATTTTTTTTTTTTCCTACTGTATTGTTTTTAATTACATACAATTACTTTGAAATTTACAAGCTGGAAATATATTAAATATTTTATATTAAAAAACTTGGATCAGTGCAAAATATTTTCGTCCAACTTTGCAATAATTTATTATTCGGCGTGTGAATAAAGAGTATATAGGATGAATATAATTTGCAATGACGGTAAAAAGAACAGCGGTAGTTGGTACTGGATTGGGTGCACATAGATAAGTGAGAGAGTTGAATAAATAAAGGTGGAAGCAAAAGATGGGAAAAAAAAAAAAAAAATGAAATCGCTATGATGGGTTATGAATAGCAAAGGCATGGCAAAGCTGCTGGAAGAAGAAGAAGAAGAAGTATTAGTAGTACTCGTAGCTAAGTAGAGAGAGGTTTGTATAGGTCAGACAAGGCAAAGCACAAGAAGGCAGAGCAAAAGACGTAGTCAGCGGAAACGGGCGGAGTTTCTGTAAAGCCAAAGAGACGCGCACACGCGGTCGAGTCCGTTCTATTGTTTAATTTAAGTGCCAAAGTTTTAACCGAACGGTTGGGCGTAGGATGGTCGAAAGAAAGGGAGAAGGGTGGATGAGCTAAGGGGAAGTTGCAGATGAGGAGGGGATATAAATTCGGCACTAGACGTTGCGATTAACCTCCGATGACGTCAGCCTGGATGTGGTCTAGCTTTTGTGGGCTGACAGGGCGCTTCCGAATACCCTTTTCTTTTTCCTTCCTCACTTTTCTCTGCTTCATCGTCTTTTTTTTTTTTTTTCTCTTCCCTTTTTTTTCTTCTCTTTTTTTTTTTTTTCTCTTTGCATTCGCTGGCGCGTGGCAAACGATCGCTGGGGAAGAAGAGACTTTTAAACAATAGAATTTGCACGAACGTTTAGGGATGAAAGTGTCCCAACTATTTCCTAACGCAAAGGAAGTATATGTGGAATGGGATGAGTATAAAGGATTTGAAAACATGATGCGTATTGCATGGGTTAGAATCTATTGTGGTAAAATATTTCCTTTGTTAATTCTATCTCGCATAGTATTTACAATATAAGTATTTTCCTGGTTGATCAATTCACGTATTATGATACATGATAAAAAAGGTTCAAAGAATTTTCTAAAATAATATTGTTCCATTGGTTTTAAGTATAAATAATTATAATATAATTATTGAATTAGATTAATTTTCATTTTTTTCATAATAAAAATATATAGATTCATTTATATAAAAAGGAAAAATAGAAGAAATATTTTCTAGAATGTTTACTAATTTTCTACTATCATGAAAACTGGGATGTACTCCAATGTTTTGGGTAATATTCGCATACCAGTGTTTATATTCTGACATGTGGTTCCTTTGTGCAAGTCTAATGGATGACTACGTAATTAATCGGGCTATGATTAAATTAACATGTTACATATTGTGCATATGTCTGTGTGCATGTATAGACGTCAAGAGTCATTGTTCACGTGTATTGAAATGTTTAAAATCAATAAAATCTTGTGGAGTAAAAATTATAATATAAAAATTTGTTTTTTCAATTAATAATAATTGCAATCTTGATATTGTTTATTTTGTAATTTATTTTATAAACATAAACATCTATATGATTTTGACAGTTTCACTTGAATTATGTGAAACGAGGGGTGGATCGTTGATACGTTGAAAGAGGGTGGAAAATCGAGCGAAAAAAAAAAAAATAAATAAATAAATAAATAAAGTTGAACGCAACTGAGTCTGATGCCACACTGGTAGAAACTTTGATATCTTTCTACGACGTGATCTTATCAACTTTTACTAGTTGGGATGTTTCGAATTAAAAAGTTTTTTATTTTTTTTTATTTTTTTCGGTATTGCGCCACAGCAATCCCCAATGGAATATGTGTATATGTGTGTGCGATAGTGGTATATAAATAGAGAATACAGTTTTGTCGTTGAAGAGAGGTGAATAAGGTTGAGGAGGATAAAAAAAAAAAAAAACAAAAAAAATCGGAGACAGGAGGGTTATAGTGATAAATTACCTTGTGCTTGTCCACCTGAACTGGTCTCAAGTGTGGATCGAAGAGCAACTTGTCCGGCTCAATGTTGATAGGACTTTGGCGTCTTCCTTTACTGCACAACGACCACTGTGGATTGATTAAGCCCCAGAATGATGGTCCTACAGAAAAAAAAAAGTATATTTTTGTTTTACAGTAATTCTTCTATTAAACAAAAAAAAATTTCTTTTTCTTTTCATAGCCATTGATAAATATAGATAATGTAAACTATATGTTCATTCGAAAAGTTTCAATAATATACACGTGGACACGCAAGAATTTTTACAATTTTAAGTTTTGCGAATTTTTCATTTTTTATTATTATTATCAGTTTTTTTTTGTTTTTTGTTTTTTCGAATGGCTTGAAAGAGTTTTTTAAACTCCATCTATCCTCGCTGCGTTGAATCATAATATATATATACATACTTTATTATTTTTTTTCTTATTCTTCCTGACGTGCTTTTCAACCCCTTCAATTTATTTTTTTGTCTTTGCCATTTTTTTCTTTCTTTCACTCTTTCTCGCAATTCTCATCATTTCGTTCCGGCTCCTCTGAGAAATTTAACTTTTTCTCACTCTCTTACTGTATGTCCATTGCGTTTTGAATAGATTTGAAGAAATTTTCTTTTCTCTATCTCTCATACTCTGAATACTTTTTTTTTTTTTCAATGAGTTCTTCCTCCTTTTCCACATCTAATTTCGTTTCATCTTTCATTGCCCATCGTTAATTTTCAAAACTTCGAAACAAATATAATTAAAATTTTATAAACATAAAATATATTTTTTTTTTTATAATAAAAATGATAACTGGAAGATATTCCATTCGGCATTTCGTTACATAAACTCATTGCATTGCAAACTCATCTACTATAAAAGAAAAGAAAAAAAAATTATTCCTCTGAAAAAATACATATGAATCTACTTTTATAAGACGCAAATCAAAAAATGTTGGTGGAAAAAAATGAAAGAAAAAAAAAATTGGAATAAAACAGAATAAATAATGTTTCGGAGATTCGTCTTGCTTGTTAAAATAACTTCAACTCCATTTCTATGAATATTTTTGTGTCAAATTATGTGATGAATACGAAGTTGTGGTTTGTATGCACGCAAGAATAATTAAAAATTACAGAGCGATAAACGCGAGCTTGTATTATTGTCTATTTTTATTTCTTCCTCTATTTTTCCTCCTTCTTTCTCTCTTTCTCTCTCTCACATACACACACACACACACACAATTATTCTCTTTACTATTGCACTTCTTTTCTTTTATCTCAGTTTGTATGTTGGAATTGGCTATGGTAAATATCAGTGATACACAATGCATGTAATCATACGCGGGACTTTAATTACGACTATTCTATCTCATTTCCTTCCTTTTTACTTTGTCACTGTCCTGTAATGACAATATGAATAGTTAAGTTGTAAAGAAATAAATTTTTCTATGTGGGGTTGAATCACGAGTATAATTATTATTTAAAAATCGATTATGTATATGAAATTTTCAATGACATAAAAAGAAAAAAGTATAAAATAATAATCATACATATTATTTATTATTATTGAATATAGTAATATGTGTTAATATTTGATAATTCTCAATAATTATTCATGAATTGAATTTTAAATGACACATTTATATAATTTTTATTATTTAATTGAACAAATGTAGGTTAGAAATATATTACATTTTTAATTGAGTATATGGATAAAATGAAAAATAATTAATTTAATTTCAATCCATTTGAGTAAATCGATAAGAAAAAAAAAAAAAAAAAAAAAATTAAATAATTTTATTGTTACAATATAAATTTAATTTCAATTATATTCTTTTTTATGTATATTATAGTATAATCATTAAATGTCTCTATCTCGTTAGATCATTTTATGTTTCTTCAGTGACAGCTGCGTTTAATTATCCATTCGTTCGCCAATTCAGACAGATCGGCAAGCAATTTATAACGAAGTGAAAAGATTTTTCAAACGTTTTTCAACCCGACCCTTATAGAGTCGTGATTGTCATAGCCCACTTCGTTCCCTTCTACTTCTTCTTCTTCTTCCTCTTCCTCTTCCTCTTCCCCTTTCTCCTCCTTCTTCTCCTTCTCCTCTTTTTTTTTTTATCTCTTGACGTCTTTCAATTCCCTTTACTCCACTGCCTCATTCACTTCTCACAACGATTTTTTTTCTCCCATTCCCATCAACTGAAAGGTTATCGACAAAGTCCGGATAAGGATGGGCGCCATTGGAAAATATCGCAACGATCCTGAAGAGGCTCAAGTGAAACGAGAGATTCGTGCCAAGTCCAATTAAAATGTTTTTCAATGTGAGTCGTGGGTGACGCGTTAAAAATCTTTCAAGTATACGACAACGACAAGGATGACGACAACTGGTCCCTTTTCGTATTCAACGACATTTACCACTGCAAATAAATATATATATATATATCTATATAGCGCTTCGGGACCACCCGCGTTTTCCCTTTCCACACGGTCTATGTATGTATATCTACTGTGAATTCATATGCATACATGAATACATTTCACTGTTTCTCCAATCAAGCCCGGACCGGATGTTCGCGCGGAGTTAGTTCGAGTTAGTGTATACAGTATGGGTTTGTGTAAACGTAAAAGGAAAAAATATATATATACATATATACACATATGTGATCATAACTTATATATAGTTGAGTAACTATTGTCCAGGTGTATGGCGATACGCAAATATTTATATATATATATATATATTTTTTTTTTACTTTTATAGTGGTATATCAACTGTAAAAATAACTTTTTATCTGTGCATTTACGTATGGATGTTTATATTCGACTTGATCTTCAATATTAAACCAAAATTTTACTATTTATTATTATTATTATTTTTTTTTTTAACATTATTTTATACTTATAATCATTTATTATTGATACTTGTGTTTGATTTTTTTTCATTTTAAATATATTTTTTATTCGTTTGTCGACTTACATGTATACAAATTTTTTTCAAATATATAGATATTCGTTTTTTCTATCCTGTTTATTTTACATACAATTATTTAAGTCACGATGGCGCCGTCTACGTCGTTTGAATATTATTTTGTCGTATCCATTAAAGTTCGATCTCTCATTCTTCTTTTTTTTTCTTCTTCATCATTTTCCTCTATACCTTCCTTCACTATTTTTACATTCGCATTTCATCTTTACATTTC
Organism: Dinocampus coccinellae; assembly: GCA_963920625.1. Lineage (NCBI taxonomy): Eukaryota > Metazoa > Arthropoda > Insecta > Hymenoptera > Braconidae > Dinocampus > Dinocampus coccinellae. The sequence goes on from OY987185.1 coordinate 17,680,144, forward strand.
TCTTCTCCATGTGTTTTTTTTTTTCTTTTTTTTTTTAATATATTTTTTTCTCATCTTTTTACTATCATTTTTTTTTTTTTTTTTTTCATCCCTCTCATACTCACTGAAAAATCGCAATAAACCGATTGCCAACTGCAGAAAAACTTTTGTCCACGAAGCAAAGATAAAGTAAAGAGGGGGATCACAGATATACATTTCGTTCATGGCGTGTCATTAACGAGCGCAAACCCCTTCGGCGGGGCGAGAGATATTTTTTATTTTCATATATATATATATATATATATATATATATTTTTTTTTTCTCTCGTCACATCAACTCTGTCTCGTCCCGTTTCTCGACAACTCCCCGTGGTTTTTTTTTTTTTTACTTTCTACTTATTATCATTATTGTTATTATTATATTTTTTTATTCTTTTTTTTTTTTTTTTTTTCATACTTTCTAACTGTTGACCCGAACCATTGAATCTTTTGTTGCGCCATCATGAAATATATTTTCTCATTTTGTTCAGGATTTTTTTTTGTTTTTTTTTTTTTTTTTCTCTTTTCATTTAATTTCTTTCTTTTTCACAAAATTGTGGATAGAATCATAAAAATATATAATTTATATTCATCTTTTATATCTGTATTATATTTAAAATTGTAATCATATGAAAAATCGATTATATTGCGATTGAATTATATTGATATTGATATTGATTACGTAAAATTACTTCAATCATGAATTTGATATTATATCAGTAACGATATCAGATTTTTAATTGCGATTCGAGGTAGATTGCGATATATCGATGATTTTTGTGTGTATTTTTTTGTTTTTTCTGTTTTGAAAAAGTAAAAAGCCAATGCCAGATATTCAATTTATCCTGTGGATATTTAATCATCATTATCATTTTCATTTTTCAACGCTTCTCTATCTATTATTATACAATTATATATTTATATCTAGTGATGCTGATTAATTGGACAATGATAATTAATTCGAAGTTTCGCGACAGCGTTAACGACGTCGAGCGAGGATCATTGTGCCCGACACTAATCCATAGCCCGTTTAACACCTCCCGCAGATCAACCTCTTGCGCTATTTCCTCATTCTCCTTTTCCTTGTTATCATCAACTTACTCACACCACGGCCCGTTCACGATTATCCATCCACTTCTCCTTTTCACTATATAAACATTATTATATATATTACTCTCCGACAATTTCATCGGTTTTCATACGCTTACGCATCGTTATAATCATCGTTAACAAAAAAAAAAAAAAAAAAAATCAATAGTTATAATAAAAAAAAAATTTTTTTTATATTTTTCTGCCATTTTTTTTTCCTTTTTCCCCATTAAATGACACGATATGTTATAGTATTTCAAATTGTGATATGAATACGCGTATAAAATAAAAAAATAATCATAATAAAAATAAAAATAATTACAATAGTGAATAGAAAATGAAAAAAAAAAAAAATAAATAAATAAATTTGATTGTTATCAGATGTAGGTTGGACAAGCATTTTATACATGAATTTTCGGAAATAATTAATTGTAAAACGATAATGACGAGGCAGTTGGACATTCGCTTATAGATAGATACGTGTATATGGATGTAAAATGAGCTCGAGGGGCAAAGAGAAATATTGGAAAGCTCATCTGGAATACATTTCGCACGGGTAAATTTGTCGATTGTTCGAATGTTGGATAGGAATGTACGGGAAGAGAAAAAAAGAGGAAAAAAAAGAGAGAGAGAGAGAGAGAAACAAGAGTTGAAAAAAAAGGGTTGTTCAATCGAATTTCGAAATGCAATTCGTGTTGCATACTGTGGATCGCCTTGTTATCGGCTACGATAACGATAACCCTCCACCCATCACATTCTACATATAACTATAACTATATATATATATATATATATATATATATATATTCTATCTCTCGTTTATTCTCGCTTGTATCGTGTCCCGTTGCCGCGGATTTACACGTCCGATATTCGCGATGTAGCTCACTGTAAATTCGTTAATTAACTAAGGTAATTGCTTCTGTAGCCCCTGCTAATTCGTTGAATCCGTTATATTGCATAAAACATCCACCACTATTCAATGGTTTTATCATATACCTATATGAATAAGCTTTTGTATTCGTTCACAATTTTCATTATATATTGATATATATATATATATATATATATATATCTGCATTTATGCCAAAATATTTCAATATTACATTATCACTTTATTCAAATCAATTTAATTTTCTATTTGTATATTAATAAATTATGAATATATAAAAGGAATGACTGAATGATTTTATAAATAATTCTACTGGCTTGTACATTGTGTCTGTGTGTTTGTATAGCGTGTGAGGATGTCGTGATATTTGTTCAACTCTCAACGTTGGCCATTTCATCGGATAATATATGCGTACTCGTGTTGGAATGTGAGTCAGAAGCAGCATCGCAAACCGCCAACATTTCCCTTTTCTGTTATCCGCCACCACTCACCTTAACGCTGTCGGGCCATGTCGCTTTTCCAAAAGCATATTCTATGCATACATATACATGTGTTCACAAGGTAATAGACGTGAGACCGTGAGAGAAATATGAGTATAGCGTGTGTCATACCGACCATCGTCCAGTAGTCGGGATGTTAAATTACACCATTTAAATAATTTCATTTAATCTGTTGCCCGTATTCTTCTTCATTTCTCTTTTTGTCGTTTCTATCATCATCCACTTTGTCATTTTCGTCCTCGTTTTTTTTTTTTTTTTTTGGGGGCTTTATTCATATAATTTTAATCATTTTCCATATCGTATTATCTCACATTGCATTTTTGTCATGAGCTACTGGTTATAACTAAGCAGACACTGACACGCCACGGTGAATATATTTCAACATATTAATTAATAATATAATATTATGTATATATTTAAGAGGCTTGTAGAAAAAAAAAAATAAAATAAAATAAAAGAAGAGAAGAGAAAAAAAAGAATAAAGGGTGAAAGAGTTGAGAGATGATTATGTGCCTGTTGCTTTAATGGTCCCCACGACTATTTTATATCGGATCATACTCTTAATAATCCGTTTTGACGCAATCAGTTTGTAAAATTTTTCGCTTCTTTTGAAATGAAAGGAAAAAAAAAGTGGAGAAGAGAGAGAGAGATAGAGAGATATAGGAATAAAAAAAATGAAGGAAAGAAATTTGATTAACTTTATTTAGTAGAAATCCATTTATCAATGATGTAGTAGGATCCTTTGAAATTTTATAGACAGACTAAAGAAGGGGGTGGATAAATGACTTATATTATTCATAATTCAATTACTTCTCGAAAGTCCTATTCGAGAGAAAAAAAAAAAAATAATAATAAATAAATAAATAAATAAATATATAAATAAATAACTAAATGAATTTAAAAACGTGAAAGAAAATGGGGGAAAAAAAAAAAAAAATTAAAGCTCAGATCTACATCCACCTCAACTCTCTCAGTAAAACTTTAATTGCTACAATCAGACCAATCTACACTGCAATATTAAATATATATCTATACACGTGTATGGATTTCAATTGAGTGGGATTGGCTATTTCCAAGTGCTATCAGTGCTTCAAACAAAAATAAAAAGAAGAAAAAATGGAAAAAAAAAATTATTATTATTTTTTTTTCTTTCATTTTTTTCCCCTTACTTTCTTCTTGGCTTTTTTTTTCTCTCTTCTATTTTTTTATTCATTTCTAAAAAAGTGTACACTCAATTCCCTGCGGTGGTTTTAAGTTGGCACACTTGTATTCAGCGCGAAGTGATAAAGATGGAAAGTGGGCCCGGGGTTTTTTGCATTTGCATGTTTATTCCACTTTCTTAATTCCCAGTGGGAAGGAGGCAAAGTCTCACAATATATACATATACATCTTTACTGCCTATATATACTCAGTGGGGCTGACTCAACTCGGGTTTGCACTACTTGCGTTCAAAATAAAGCCACCTAACCAATTCTACTGCAATGTGATTGTACTGCTATGGTGGATTATATCTTTTTTATATTCATTTACTTCCAACTTAGACCCGATACTTGCTTTTTATTTTATACATTTATTTCTTTACATATTTTAATTTTCATAAATATATATGTGTATATTATATATTTTTTTTTTCTTGATTAATTTTGAGATGGAGAATAAAAATTATATGTACACATTTAAAGCCGTTGAAGGATAAAAAACACAAAAAAAAAAATAAATAAATAAATAAATAAATAAATAAATAATAATAAAGGGACTGGAGGGGATTGTGGGGTGAATTTTACCTATGGTCTACCCTCAAAACCGATGCTTCCAGGCTTATTGGTTGTAAAACACACGGGGATGGACCATCTGTTAGAGCAATATGAAACTCGGATGTTGGACCCTAAAAATCTCCACTTTAACTCTATGACCTTTTCTTTGCTTTCTTCCTTACTTGTTCACATTCACGATCGTACATCCCTCCGCTATCGTCTCTGACCTCACTTTCTCGTTACTCTATTTCTTTTTCCTCTCCTTGTCTCCCTCTCTTCTGGGCCATGTCGATGCCAAGGTAATAAGTTTTCTTCAAGGTAACTCGACCGACCTACGAACTCCTCTCTCACTCCACTCTCTTCGTATACCCTCTTCTATTTTTGTACATTCACTTCATACTTTGTACCGGGTGTTTTTAAAGTGAACGATAAAAATTCGTGCCACAAGACACGCGGTGAAATTAATCCCCGTACGACCGCAAAAAAGAAAAAATAAATAAATAAATAAATAAATATATTTATGTATATGTCCACAACCGTTTACATAAAAAATATTGATCATAATGTGAATATTGAATTTTTAATTAATTTCTCTATTAAACATTATTATTATTATTATTATTTTTTTTTTTTATTATATTTAATTACAACATAATCCAATTATTAAATTATTCATATGATATTAATGAGTAATCATGCATGTGAATAAAATTTTATAAATATGTACATATATGTATAAGAATTTATAATATAGCAATTATGAGCTTACCAGAAATTCCATCGTAAGTCCACCACTCTTCCCAACTAGCGTTCGATTCTGAAAATGAAATAGTCACAATTAAAAAATTAAATTATCAAAATGAGAAAAAAAAAAAATGAATAAATAAATAAATAAAAAATATATAATTAAAAACTCTGGTTATATTTAATTTTATAAGTTTTTTTTCTTTTTTTTTTTCTTTCTTTAATTATAATTACATACGTATGTGTCCTAGAGACACACGGGAGTATATTTATGCGTAGCACAATGTTATTCTTATCGGTATAATGGGGACAGAGTCTACATACACATATATAACAAATAAAAATTAAAAAGAAAAAAAAAAACAATTTATATATAAATATATATATATATATATATAGATATCGTGCAAACTCAGCTTGTTTTTTGTTTGCGGTCTAATTTATAATTTGCCCGCCATATTACGTGCACCGTGTGTGACATGTTTCAACACAAAAAAAAACAAAAAAAAAAAGAAAGGAGTAACGAGAGGGTGAGAGTAAGATTGTGATTATATATATGATTTTTATCAACTTAAATAATTATCTGATAAAATTAATTAATTATTTTCCTTATTTATTATTATTATAATTATTAATTTATTATTATAAATATATATATATTTTTTTTTTACTAAAGTTAAATTAAATCATCAAATCACGATTGTGATTTATTTAATATAAAATTATTTGTTGACAGAGAGATTTATTTCAATAAATTTAATGAAGACAATTGAATCCATCAGAGAGTTATGAAGTTATTTCGTGACTCAATATACAGTTCTCAATTGTTATATATGTATACATATAGATGTACTATATATATATATATATATATATATATATATATATATATATATATATATACATTGTACATAGAGTTTGACGTATAGTAGGAATTTGTGCGGTCGGTAAGCGAAACGGGTTTAGCGCGTTCGACATACCGGAACAAACCATCCAATGCTAACTGTATGCGGTCACACACAGTGTGTCTTCGAATTTCCAAGCATCCTCCCCACATAATATATATATATATATAATTTTGGGTATGTGTGTGTGTGTGTGTGTGTTTTACTCATGTCCCGCACTGGATTGTATATTTAGAATCGATTCCACTTGTGACATTTGACATATATAATATGTTAATGTGAATTGTGCAAATATATTTGATAGTGGTTATATGTAATAAGTCGATATCTGATTTAATGGTAAATTGTCGATCGAACTGAAGAGAATAGCAATAAAAAATAGGAAATTGAGTTGAGATGAAAAAAAAAAAAAAAAAAAAAATTTTTATTTTTTTTAAATAGTAGATCAATGAATGTGTGATAAGAGAAGAAAGGATTAAATCAAAATAAAATTAGTGATGATTAGAATTAAAAAGAAAAATAAAGAAATAAAGAAATAAATAAACGGAAAAGGAGAAAATATATATATATATATATATGGGTGAGATAGTGAACTCGGAGAAATGTGTCGCGTGTTGCGAATCATTAGGACATGGCTAACCACACGAGACTTGACCCGACCTACACACACACACACACACATACACACACACATACATATATATATAAATAATTCTATCTGTAAAACTGTATGTTTGCCGCACCCTCTCACATGGTATAGTAGCCATTGGCTAATTGCATTAAATTGAAAATAAAAAAAAAAAAAATTTGATATAAATAAATAGTTCAAAGTATAAGTAGTAGTAGTAGTAGTAGTAGTAATAGTAATGTAGAATATTTTTATTTTTTTTAATTACTTCTATATATTCATATCTCTATTTTACTTTGAGTATTTATTATTTGTTTGATTTAAATTGATTATTTGATTATTGCAAATGATTAGGATCGGGTGTATTTGTAAAGTGGGATAGAGAAATTGCATTAAAAAAAAAAAAAGAAAAAATTAATAATAAATAAATAAATGAATAAATAAATGAAAAAGAGTATAAATAGAATTCAAATAAGAATGATATTCAGTGAGTGAGTGAAGCAGTGCGTGGATAAAGAAAAAAAAAAAAAAAAAAAAGTATAGGGAAATGAATATTGCATGACTTTGATTTGTTCATTGTGATTATATTATTGCACTACAATAATTTTATAGTCTAGATCCATTGTATTTTTATGATATATATATATATATAAATAATAGCATATGAATAATAAATAAATAAAAATATACAATACAAAATATATTCAATTATTATTATCATACATTTTTTATTTCAATATGATTTTATAGTGAATGATTATTGGAATATTGGAATTTAAATATATTATTTGTGAGTAATTATATATAAATGAGGAATTTTCAGTTAATCTCATTCTCAAATCATTCGAAATTATTGTATTATATACCAAACACGATCTTTTATTGACAATTAATTTAATTTAATTTTCGAATTTCACTTAATAATCGTATTGTATTTATGCTGTATGATAACGACAAATATCAATTTATTCTTAATTTTATATTGTATTGATGCTTTGTGAAATAATATATCAAGTAATATATATAGTTAGTATTGAATTCAAGCAAGCGCAAGAAACAAAAAAAAAAGAAAAAAAGAGAACAAAATATATATATATAACGAGTATCGATGTATACTGTTGTGAACACACCATTATTCTTTTGCCCAGCAAAAATCGTGTGTATTTTGCTGCACGCAATGGCCCGCCACAAACGAGTTTGGCTTCTCAAGTTATATTGCCCAACTTCCCACCCTTCCCACTTTTTCTACTCCCACCCTCTCTCTTTCCCTCTCACTCAACACGCTAATTCTCCTTGTGAAAAAATGCCAGTAGTTCACCGCCCCTATGAACTTGGTTACCTTTTTTTTTTGTTTTTTTTTTTCCTCTCCTCCTTCTATTTTTTTTTTTTTTTTATTTTGCCATTTTTTACCATCACTCACAATTCCTCTTTGCATGACGACAACATAAATGAATGAGACTCCTGATATTTGTAGAAACATTTGTATTGTTTTGATATTATTATTATTATAATATTTTTTTTTTTTCTTTCATTTCTTCATATTTCTGCACACCACATTTAATTCATTCGTTAATTTATTATTTATTCTTTTTTCATTTTTTTAATTTTTCTGATTTTTTTCTTCACATTCTCTCTTTTTTTGTTTTATTTGTTTATTAATTAACTATTTTGTTTTTTTTTTCGTTTTTTTTTTTAATATGAAAAGTTATTTAGTTAATTATATTTGTTTATCAGGAGAGAAAATAAAAAAATAAATGGAGAAATTTTTAAAAGTTGTGTCTAATGTGTTGTGAAGTTGTCTAGATTTCTTCAGTAGACTATTCGCAAAAATTAACAAAAACAAAAAAAAAAAAAACAAAACAAAACAAAAACAAAAAAATAATGGAAAAAGTAGACAGATGGATCTAAGAGTGGTCACTGGTAAACGAGTTCTCTCTAAACCAAGTTTGGAGAGAGAAAAAAAAATATAATAGAATGAAAAAAAAAAAAAAAAAAAAAAAAAAAAGGGAGTGATAGTAACAAGTAGAAATACATTGGTGAAAGTGAAGAGTTGAGTGTATGTAGGTTTGGTTATAACGGTAACGAAAGGATGGGAGTTACGAAACGAGTGGCCAAATGCAATTTAAAGATGGAGAAAAATCCAAGTTTGTTGTAACCCATCTCTATATTTCACTTCTTTTCTGCTTGTCTTTACAGGGGAAAAAAAAAAAGAAAAAACACAAAAAAAAACACAAAAAAAAATATGAAAAAAAAAAAATAAATAAAGGAGTAATAAATAAAGCGAGAGATGGACCTTACATACTGGACACGTTGCAGTACTTTAAAATTACAACCCCTATTTCATTTGTTCATCTATAGATTTTTTATCCCTGCCTTCCAAAAAATACACCAAGCGAGAGAGTAGATAAAAATAAATAGAATAAAATGATTTCCTACCATCATCAAAAACTTTTTTTCTCCATTATTTTTTTCTTTTATTTACTTATTTATTTACTCATTTATTTATTTATTTATTTATTTTTTTTTTTTTTCTCCCCTCTCATCATTGAAGTCATTCCGATAAGTCGTCACCTTTAAACCTTTTCCATGACAAAAAAAAAAAAAAAAAAAAAACAAATTGTCGTAAAGCAGTGACTCTTTTTTTTTATTTACCCTATTTCGACTTTTGTTTACTTTGAGTATTTGAGTGAGGGCTCTCGAAGCGAGTAGCTTTTTCCCACGTTCTTTTATACATATATACATACATAAATATATATATATATATATATCGTTGGAATTAAGGAATGATTGAGAGCTCTGCCAGTTAAAGAGTTAAAGTAGAGCTGTATGACCTTCCAAGTGAGAAAAATCCCAAAATGAAGTAAATAAAACAGCAAAAGGGAGTAGAACAAAAAATGGCACAAGAGACGATTAAGAAATTCGATTAAGAGCCACCCTTCAGTACTCTATCCACATGTGTATCTCCACACACACACACACACACACACACCTAGACATCTATAAAACTCTAACGAGTATATTGGTATTGGTTCCAATTGATTTATCGAATATCAAACAATCTATTGCAGGCAAGTTCAAAAGGAAAAAACCAAAAAACAAAAAAAATTAACAATAACAAAAGAAATGAAAAAAAAAAAAAAAAATCATATAAAAAACGATAAAAATAAAAATAACATTGCCAGCAATAATAAATATATATATATATATTTTTTTTTTTTGCTCACAGAGCGGAGTGAAGCCATGACAACTTTCATGGCTTTTCCATCTTTTCTTTTATACCAGACTCTCTTTGATAGTCGTATATTCCATTGAAACCTACAATTTTATCACTTTTCTCTCATATATATACTCTCTATTTCTCTTTTTCTTTCACAAATTACAGCTCACCATAATGAGCCCACAAGACTGATGTGAAAGCACGATAATTTTATAATATTTTCTCTGATGTCAAAGTTTAATGATAATAATAGTAAATTTATTTATATAAAATATTTACTATCATAAATTCACTGAATAGCAAATAATTTGATGATTAGTTTATGATAATATTATATTGTTGTGTCACAATGAGGGTGTCAATGTTTATTTCAACAATTTCAAATGTGTATCTGTAATATTGCTGTCAAAACTTTTGATTTGAGCCACGATAAATGTGTGTTGTAGAGAAAATAACATCGAGAGAATGAAGGAGAAAGCAAAGGAGTGATGCCACATGCCTTCCCATCATTTTCTTTTACTACAAACTCAACGTTAACTGACAAAGCTGCTACGACAAGTTTACCCAACTAAACATATATATATATATATATATATATATATATATATATATATATGATTTATCATGCGTGGCAATCTGCATAAGCATACGTGTCGTCGAGCACGTGTATATTCACTCGAGTATAATATAGTAGTGATAAACTCTACATATATAATTTATATACGTGTGATGTAGTGAAAAGTGGTGAGAAACTTTGTTACCTATGGATGAATATCATCGAGTTATTAAAGTTGGACCCTGACACCCAATGGTATTATATAATTATAGACACAATAAAATTATAGTGAGAAAAATATGTCAAATAAATTTAAATTATTTCTCCACTTTCTTTTTTCTTCCTTTTTTTTTTTTTTTTACTTGTTTTTCAAAATTATTTTGTCTGTTTTTACCAAATTTTTTTTTTTTCTCGTATACAATAGATGTCTTGATTCACTTATATAACGGTATTTTCTTCAAGTTGAATTGAAACTTAATGATACTATCGTCATTACATTCAAGGACTCTTCCATACACTTCCCTTTCAATGGTTGGCTAACGATCCCCTCAATTAGTGATTAATCAAGACAAGAAGGAAAAATAGAAAAAAAAAAAAAAGAGAAAAATGATAATATTTATATTTATATAAGTGTGTGTGTGTTTTTGTGTAGAGAGGAGGGAGGGGAGAGGAGGGTAAATGTGTCACGCAATATTTGGAAATAAACAAAAAAAAAAAAATATATAATATTGAAAGAAAGAAAGAAATAAAGAAAAGAGAGAAGAGAAAAAGAAAAATCTTTGTTATTCTATTTGTAACGCACGCACGCACACGTATAATTATATTTTTGATAAAATATGAAGGTGAATTAGCCATCCACAAAATTAATTTTCTATTGCGCCTGCATGTTTGTGAAAAAAAAAAAAAAAAAAACAAGTTTGATGATGAAGAGAAGAATTTTTATGGTAGGGAGTTACTAATACCGTTCATTTTCTCTCTCACTGTTTTTTTTTTTTTTTTTTTCCCCTTTGCTCGGCACTTTTTCTCTTCATTTTGGTACCGTTTTCTATCTCCCTCTCTTTTTCAACTTGCTCTTCATCCCTTGCCTGTCGCTCTTTGCCCACGATCCGGACTTTATAGAACGGAATTTTAGGAAACATGAATTTCACGTAGCTGAACCTACGGTATTTACGTTGAAGCACATCAGCATATTAAATTGCACAGCGTTAAAGCAAACCCTGAAGTCTTTCTCTTCCACTTCTACTTTTCCCTTTCCTCTTTCTCTTTTACTCTCCTATGCTATCATATATATATATACATACACCAATTTTCCTAGCCCCTCTTTACATTTACCATTTTTGGATATATATGAACGGCCGTCCCTTCATCACCACCCATATACCAAAATGGCGAAAAGCTTTTATACAATATTAGATTTCCCATGGAGAACCGCGTCTCAATGTGTTGTTTAATTTTTTTTTTTTTTTCCTTTTCTTCCTTTCTCTATATTTTTTCTCTAAACTTTTTATTTTTATTATATAAATATATATATATATATTTTTTTTTCTCTCCTTTTGTCTCTCATGCCATCACTGCTTATAACATTTTAACAATTCTATCCCAACCACGAGACGTAATACAACCTCGTACCTTTTCCCAAAATGTGAAAGGAAAGATAGATATTCTCTTTATTTTCCGTATGTGACGAGAAACCAAGAGAGAGAATGTGGTTGGACAGCATTAACAATTAATTCCGTCGTGATTACACCACTTTACCACCAGGATTCAGGGGTATCTGAAGTGCTCTTACCAGTAAATTGTATCCCACCGAGGGAAAATAGATTACAAGAATTAAAGTAAAAAAAAAAAAAGAAACAAAAAGATTAGATGGAAAGAAGATACAAAAATACAATCAAAAGAAAAAAATACGAAAACAGTAAATGACAATTTTGTCGTAATATATTTATTTATTTATTTATTTATTTATTTATTATTATTGTTTTTTTTTTTTTTTTTTTTTTGAACTTTTAAATATGATATTAAATGAAATTTATATCCAATTAAAATCTCTTTACAAGTACCATCTCTCACATATGAAGTAAAATCATAAACCAAATTGGTCATGCGGTTGAATAGTGAAAGTTAACGTTCATCGCGTTAGTGAAATTGATTTGATTTTGAGTTTGAGGTATATGGCAAAGGTTGAGAGAGTAAGAGGATGAAGGGAATTTTGAGCGACCAAGCGAATTACGAGTAGTCGTGAATGTTGGCTGAGTCGTGTGAGAGCATACTATATTCAAATGTAGTAAGTGTTGTGGTATAGTCAGTGAATCTGGCCAATGTTCACTGTCGACTAGCAGCAATATGTAATCTACTTTGGTTGCGCTACGTGGACACCGCTGCATCATCCCCGTTGTATGAAGAGGAAACTCCATCACTCCACCTCTATCACCCATTGAGTTGGTATATAACCGGGACGATATGTGATCGTTAACAATCAATGTTAAGGTATGGACAAAACCTCCTCCTGTACACGGCGGTCACGGTTCAATTGATCATCAGAAATAGCGCACGGTCACTGGCGCATGGTCACCGAGTCTGACCTATTCAAAACCTTTATCACTCGTCTATTGACAACTAAATCTCATGAATGGTTTCCGCACGACGTTCAATTGTCACAATGGCAGTATAAGATTATGTGAAGCGTGAAGGTGCGCTTTTTTTGTTTATAGACACAATATCACCGTAACGAATTGTCACAGTCATATAATTTCATGTTGAGGATAAAAAAATATGTGTAATGTGCAATTGGTGGTTGAAATGAGAAATCTCAGGATGGGATGTAAATTAAAAAAAAAAACAAAAGAAAAATGAGGTGAAAATATACGATAAAATAATGTCGGGGGAATAGTTTGGAAATATGTGACAGGGTAATAATCTTGGGAAATGAGAAAATGTAATCATTTGATGATGACGAGAGCAACGAGAGCGACGATGAGTCGTACGATACAATGACAACGAAGCAAAGGGACTATATCTGGACGCATGACTTGTTAGTGTCCCGAAGCACGTAGAGCTGTTGGGCGTGACGTAACTGAATAACAACGCGGTAACACGCTCGAGTAATCCGTTTCTACTATCGCCCTCTTGTGTTGTGTGGAGTTCAACATTGAATTATATAGCTCGTGGTGTGGTTAGCTCGTGGTGGTGGCCCTTCTCGTGCCCGACCGTGGATTATTACATGGCCGCGTGACTGGCCGCTTGTCTCTGCATTGAGAGACTCTGTCCTAACTTCATTTTCCTATACAATTGTAATGTCGTATAATTAGTTCGTGTACTGTCCTGAATATTTTCCTCTCCATTGTATCAAGAGTTTTATGTAGACGAATTTGTATGAATATAAAACCCGAGATAAATAAAAATATCAAGAAATTTTTTTATTTATTTATTTATTATTATTTTTCTTTTCAAATTTGTTCATGTTATATTATATATATACTTTTTAATATATAATAAAATTTATTTTATATTTATTTGTGATATATATTTTTTTTGTGTTTTATTTTATACAGGTAAATATCGTGTTTGTATATGTGGTGACTAATACTGATATCACTACCGCTTGAGGATATATTTATATATATATATAGCGCAATGAGAACCACAGGATTTCTACGGGATGTTACTGCAAAGCGACAGGTAATCCGACAGGCCAACTGGGCCAAGCGATAAGGGTTAATCTAAGGACCAGTGAAACATATAGCGGCTAATTTTACCAAAATAAATTTACATTGTATTCACAATGAAGGTAAGAATTAAAAAAAAAAAAGAATTATAATAATAATTAAATATTTTCATATTATTCAATGTTTAATGTATTTTATATAATAATTTATATGTTACGTAATATCATAAAAATTGTATAGCGCAATTGAGTGTTCGAAAAAAAAAGTAAATCATTTAATTTTCACTCTCACATTGTTCATTTTATATAACTCTCAACGTTCATTTTATATAATATATAGATCATTATTATTATTATTATTATTATTATTATTATTTATTATTATTTTTTAAAATTCTTCGATAGTCTAAAAAGTAAATAAAGAATGCGGTTCAACGTAAATTCCAAGTTAATTTTATTATATTATTTTATTGATTATTTATCATTATTATAATATTTTATTTATTTATTTATTCATTTATTTTTTTTTTTTTTCATTTTGTCATTTTTAAAATTTTTTTTACAACGTTTTTCACATTATCTACAATAAATTTCTCACATAACTTGTAGACAAAGTCGGGAAAATATGAAAAATGACGTAAGCAATATAGAATTGAGAATGTAAAATATTATTATCACTTACATAACATTCTAAACAAAATGCAACTAAATTCATCAAGATATAATATGACGTTTAATAAATCATGGGATGCCACATAAAATATATGAGAAATAGTGTGTAGGTAATAATAAAAATAATCTCTTTTGAAAAAAAAAAATAATAATAAATATATAATAGCAATCATAATAATGAAAAAAAAAGAAAAAAAAAAAAAAAACAGTGAGAAAACAGAAGAGGTAAAAGGAAATCGAGGTTGAGACGTGAGAATAAGGAATATATATATATATAATAAAGAACAAAAAGTTGAAAAGAAGTCGTTTCGTAGAGCGGTACAAGTTGTGAGGGTGCTGCACAGTAAGAAGAAAGTTACTGGCTTCCTGTCGAATTTTCGCTCGTTCGACGTTGTAGAAATATTATTTCGATTCCGCGTCGTCATTCTCTCCTCCGTCCAATTTTTTCCCCTCGCCTCTCATACTCGCGCGCTCTCTCTCTTTCTCTATTTCACTCGTCTTCATTGGTGAATTTTCAGTCTGTTCACTTTTTTCCCTCCTCTTTCTCTCTCTCGCTTTTTTTCTTTTCTACACGAATTATATATATTTTCTGATGGGTGGATAGGTAGAGGAGAGGAAAGGTGGAGAAAGAGGAGACGGGTATTCGAACTTTAGATTACGCTTTGGGCCGCGGTCCTTTGTCGCGGTACGAAATGAAAAGAGACGTCGTGTCGAAAGTTCGAAATGAAGAGAAGGCCCTGGGATAAAAGAGAAGAAGGAAAAAAAAAAGAAATAGAAAAATAAAAATAAAAAATATATAAAATAGGGGGTGGCAAGAAGAGTGTGAGAAATTTTTCTACCTCTCGACGTGGGTTAGGTTAAACTTAAAAAGTGTTTGACAGTGAGAAAAACTAAGTGTCGACGAGTTGATCCAATCCTCATTCAATGCAAAAACAAAAAAAAAAAATAAAATAAAAATAAAACAAAAATGAATGAAATAAAATAGAAGTTGATATTGACAAATAAAGACAATTCTATTGTCTAAATTTTTTTATTTCTTTATTTTATTTTATTATTATTAATTTATTTATTTTTTTTTTTTTTCGTTTCTGTGTATTGATATTGGAATAGTGAATAAATAAAATTAATCCAATGATAAATATTTAATATAAAAGTCAAGAATATGTGTTATATATAAAAGTAGAACAGGGATAAATTGCGTGTCGTTTATCTACAAAATTGTTTCGTTGACAATTTCGAAATATTTTATAGTCAAAAATATCCTTAGGTGGATATATATAATAAAATAAATGAATAAATAAATAAATAAATAAAGGGGAAAAAAGAGAATGTACATAAAAATGGGCTAAATAAACTTTTCCTCACTGTATTATATACCTTGAAAATTTTAATAATCATATTCTAATAATTGTCTAGTATATATATAATTTTTTTTTTTTCTTGATATAAAATAATATTGAATGTAAAATATTATTTGTAAAAGACAGTATATTTATTGAGTGTACACGAAATAAATATTTTAAATAGTTTTCATGAGTGCGACAAAGGTGATAGCGCTGATAGAAGTTCATCGAGAAATTCTTGGATGATACCTAACGGAAATAATCGACTCGATAAGAAAATGACGATAGTTCAAGTGATGATGGAAATTGTGAGGTCAGGGGGGGTGGAAAAGACGACGATGGAAGTTGAGGGATTGGAAAAAAAAAAAAAAAATAGTAAATGAAATGAGGAACTCTTGGAATCTTTCATGATATACCTAGATGCAAGATTCAACGAGATTCATCAAATAATTAATTTAATTAACCATAAATTTAACGAAATATATATCTAATATTAATTATTATTTATTAATTTCAAAAAATATCTCAAATTATTCATTATTTCAATTTTATTATTTTATTTTATTTTTTTTTTGTATTATATAATAATAAAAAAAATTTAATACTCATATGAATAATTGAAAATATTATAAAATCACATATTACATTTTATAATGAAATAAGTTTTTTTTTTTTTTTTCTTTTTTTTCCCCATTAATAATCAAAATATTGTCATATATAAATTATAAATACATTGATTTATTGTATTATTTATTATCATATGGAGTCTGTGTCACATAATGGTTTCCAATTTGCTAATTGAATCGGTTCAATTTCAAAATATATTCGATATTTTATAGTTGAAAAATTAAAAAAATATATATATAAATAATGAAAGAAAAACAATGAAAAAAAAGCTAAATCGTTTTTAATTTTACTTCTCACTAGTCTTATGCATTATCCAAATGAATATGACACTCGGGACGTGAATTGTGATAAAGAAAAAAAATTGAAATACTTGAATTAAAAGAGAGTTGAGCACAACAAAAAAAAAAAATAAATAAAAACAGACAGACAAACACATACACAAAGTCAATAAAAATCCAACGTTTACTGTACTACATGGAAATTGAATTTTACTTAGTGTTAATGATGAAAAATATCTGTCGTTTCACGCAACATTCATGATATTTGAGGACGACAGTGACGATAGTGTCTTTGAGGTAGACGAGATAGAAGTGGAATTTCAAGCGACTGTGGATGGAGTTGAGATTAAGTCAACGTGAAAACATGATGAAGGATCAAGTCGCGGATTTGGCGCGACTGTAAAAATATATGAGAGAATGAATTGTGGAAAAACAAGTTATATACACTTTATCTTTTGGTGAAAGCTTGACGTAAAAACTTTTTTCTCAATTATAAGTGTTCAAATGAAAACTGAATAATTTATTATCGAAGGAAACAAAAAATAAATTACAGATACATTCGTATATCTATATAAATATAAGAATGACATTTCTGTATTGTAGACACTTGGATGGATGAGTCTCAAAGTGGATCAAATGATAAAGGAGAAAGTGAATTTGTAAAAAAAGGAAAAAAAAATGAATAATAAATAAAAATTGAGAGAATGTCATTTTTTCATTATTTTTTTCCTCGATTTTTTTTTTTCCTCTAGTATTTATATATTCTTTTCGTGGAATTGTTTATCTGATAGTGAGCTCGTTCCAAAGGGCGGTATAAGTTTCCTCAACCCCTTCATACTCTTTTCCCTTCTGACCAGTTCACTATATATATATATATATATATATATATATATATATGTGTGTGTGTGTGTGTGTGTGGGAGTACACACAATTCCTCGCACGGAATTTCTCGCTTTGGGCTACTTTTATCCCGAAGGATATTTGCCCAATGGAGAAATAAAAGTTGCACGGTATTCCAGTGGCCAGTAAGCGAGAAGCAAAGAGTGGAAAAGGGTTTACATATATATATATATATAGAATGTGAATGTAGTAGTACAAGCGTGAGATCGACTTGTTTAAAAAGAAAAGAAATTCGCTCATCCTAGATCTTGAGAAAAATCACTCTGAGCCCGTTTAAGCCACAAAAAAAAAAAGAAAAAAAAAAAAAATGATCGAGAGAGAATAAAGAGGAGAAAGGGAAACAGAGTGAATAAAGCGTCTGACCTTTACTTGCATCAACTCCAGTAATTCATCGTATATATAAGAAAAAGTATTTTACTCAATTTAATATTGATGATTTAATAAAAAAAATTTTTTATATACATTTTTATTAAAGAAAAAAAAAACAAGAGAAAATATAACCAACACTTGTATCTATCTCGATATAAATGTATATTTTTATTCAATACAATTTTTTATTTATTCATTTATTTATTTATTTATTTATTATTATTATTTTTTTTTTCAAACATTGACAAATGATTGTCATGATTTGACGGTAAATGTGTATAGGGTGAAGTGAAGGAGAAAAATATTGCAACGTTGCCCCGTTTTACGAAACGATTCTTGCCGACGTATATATTTTTCATAGCATTATAGATATTTCACGTTTTTCTTGAAATATTCACGTATAAACGTATGTCTATATATATATATATGAACGGCAATGTGGGACGTAGGGGGAAAAAAAAGAGTATGAGAAAAGGGTAAGAAGATGGTTGTGTATGTTAGAATAAAGGGGAAGGGGTACCGGACTCCACAGCCCGTGAAATTGAACGGCGCGATTTTCTACCGATAAACGTGTCAACCTCTACCGCGAAAAAGTGCCACGAAAATTTTTACCTTATTTTAATGTGTCACAAAATTTTTTTAGACTCACTCTTTATTTTTCTCTCTCTATCTCTCTAATTCCGTTTAAACCCAAGCGAATGTGAAAGAAAAAATGAAAAAAAAAAAAATTGTTTAAAATTAAAAAAAAAATTTTTTTTTTTCTCTTTTACTAGAACATTAAAATATGTATATTTTTATGTTTATTTTATACAATAATTTATATTGTGTAGAATTAAATGAAATGATGATGAGATTATATTTTGAATATTAAATTTTTGTTATATCATGTATTGACATGACATTAAATTTATTCAAGAAAATCAAAAGTTACGTCACTGAGTATTTTACGTTGAAAATCATGTGTCTCTTTCAACCCTCTGCGACAAAAATTTCTCCAGTGATGTTTTGAATTTATATTCAAATGGGTTATACACCTAAATTAACTTGTGCGTTGAAATGACGATGGCGCGACACTAAAGAAAAGGGGCTACATTGGACAATATATATATATATATATAGACGAAGTGGAAAAGGTCCTTTGCATCTTGAATATTCTTCTCATTTACACCCTTTTTGCTCTTTGAACATGATACCCAGCAGAATTAAAAGGTAAAAAAAGAAAAAATATATATATATACATATAAATTTCGTCATTTATATACACCAATCACAAAAAAAAAATCCTCTAGTAAAATATTTTTCTCATTTGCGTATTTTCTATTTGCATATAAATTTAAACGGACATTTTAAAAACCATTTGATATGTCACGCATCCCATATATGCACTCTAATGATTGGTTATAAAGAATAAAATATAGCTAACATACATTTATGATAATGTGTATAATATATATATATATATATTTATATATATATGTCAGAAAATAACGAAAAATATGTATATAAAATGTTGCGGTAGGAAATATATATTTTGCATTTCGCTGTGTTTCTGTTCAACGCGCCCACCGGAAGGTGGTGCCAAACATATAGCAAATTTCCGTTTGTCCTAGTACGTAAAGAGAGAGAGAGAGAGAGGAATGAAGAAGAAAGCGAGTGCGCGAGTGAGCATAATAGTGGGGAGAAGTGAAATAAAAAGTACGCAGAAAAAAAAATATAAAAGCGAGGGGGTGGAATGGAGAATCGACGTGTCTTTCGTAGTTTCCAAACGAAATACGAAAACGTCTCTTGGAGTTTCGACTTTTCTTCTGTATGTATATATATATCGACTACTGCCGAGTCTGCTCTACTTCGTATTCAATCCCCATTCTTGTACATACTCGTATACACACACACATATATATATACACACATACCATTCGTTTTTCCACCTCTGCCACATTGCCATCGTCGTCTCTTCTTTTATCCTTTTTCTTCCTTCCAATTTTGCCTTCTCACTCGTTCTCCCTCCATCTCCATCTCCTTCTCCTTTTTTTTTTTTTTTTCCTTCTTCTCTCTTCTTTTCTCTCGTATACTAAACCCATTGCTACGATCCGGAAGTGACGTGACGGACCTCGCATCCTGACATTTTCAATCAGCTATACATTTCTCCCTTTTTTTTTTTTTTTTTTTTTTCTTTTGCCCCATCTTCTAGTCGTGAATTCCTTTATCTCTTATATTATTTTTTTTTATCTTTATTTTTTTGGATACATAATAAAATGTCAGTGTACTAACTTTGACGACTTTTTTTCTTTTTTTCTTTTCTTCACATTTTTTTGCGTTACATCAACTTATAAATATTGTTAAGTCAATGTTCGCCACTGACGTTGAATGAGAAACAAAAGAATAAAAAAAAAAAAAAAAAGAAATTGCAAAGAATTTATTATTTTCCAATATCTTTTTTTATACGACAAAATTAATTCTCACTGTAATATTTATAAGTTTTTTTTTTTTCCTTTTTTTTTTTTTTTTTATTATCACCTCTGATATTTTAATTTTATTTCATCTCTTAATTTTTTATTTTTACATTTTAATAAAATTAATTTACTGTTATATTTTAATACAATAATAAAAAATATGGATTATCGATTGTATATATATATATATATGTGCCATTGGTTATATTGGTAAAAGGTCATTAGACTATATGTGTTGCCTAATTAGCAAGGCAAACGGTCTGTTCACCTCCACGTGTGCAACCCCCGGAAATTATATTTGCACCTCGTCGCTTCCGTGTCATGCGCGACTGCGCATATATACATATATACACACACTCATTTATACATATCCATACACCTTTTACAAACCCAAGGGTACTCTTTCCGATATACCAAGCGGGAATGAACCAACGAACCTTCTCACGCTCCAATGTACAGGTGCAAACGTTCCAATTGTTTTCCGATACAGAGACTTGCCGGCTTCAACCGTACACGTATTATACACACTATCCAAACTGTATATTATATATATATAACTGTCAATAGCATCGAAGTACCACTCACTTATTCGAAATATTTTTAATTCACACTCTAACTTAATCTCAATCAAATATCATAATTGAATGAATTTATCAATTAATTTAATTATATAAATCAATTTTTATTAATAAATAATTAATAATTAATAATTATTATTGTAATATTCGATTTTTAAATTGTATTACTACAATTTAATTATATAATTTATCATTTTACATGGGCCAACAGTAGGAATTGTGGAAAAAAAAACATTTTTTTTTTCTGATAATTACAATAACAATAATAATAATAATAATAATAATGATAATAGTAAATAAAATAAACCGACAACTGTTTGTTTCTCAATGTCGGGTTATCGTTGTCACTGAAATGGGGTTGGTTGAGTGCAGTTAACCGGCACTCACAACCCACCGAAGGGGTCGTCTAGCTATTTAGAGGCTTAGCACTTCCATTCTCTCTTCCTCCTCGTTCCTTTCTCCCACTCTCCATCTCCCGTTTTCTCTCTGTGTCTTTCTATCTCTCTTTCCCTTATTCTCTTTGTGTTTCACACTTTGGAGTTGGTTATTAGTATTGGTTCACGTTGTATCTGACTAACTTGGTGCAAGTGTAGAAGAGAGAAATTCCAATTGTATACAGTCGTTGTCCCATCATTCTGACTTTCTTCTCTCTTTCTATTCCTCTATCCTATATATTTATATACATTGCGCGTGTGGCGGTAACAGTTAGTGCAACCACTACCACCACCACCACACCGGTCTGTCACCTTTATCACCTTTATCACCTTTCCCAAATTGCCGCCATTTAGATGCTAAAATCTCGGGTTTGGTAGTGTGAGAGATGAGAGAAGGGGAACGCCTACCAACGACTATTTGTAGGATTGCACATGTGGAAAATAGAAAGGAAGATGTGTATGTGTATGAAAAGAGAGGGAGAAAGAGATGAGTAGGATGTAGACGATGAGAATATAGCAAAGGAGAAAGAAGACAGTGGAATATAGAGAAAGTGAGAAAGTGAGAAAGTGAAGTAAATCCGGTGGAGTTGCCAGTTGCATACATGTATTTCATGTATTCAGGAAATACCGTAAACGGATTATCCGACAGTTTTGAACGGGAGTTCACACTCTTGTGTCATCGCCTCTTCAAATCTCGTGTGTTATATTTACCTTCGTCACTCTTTTTTCCTCTTTTTTTTTTTTTTTTTTCTGTTGTTTTGTTTTACTTATCTACTCACTCACTTACTCACTCACTCGACTTCTTTCACTCTTTGTCGCTTCTCTACTTTTGGCCCATTGCAATCTCTCCCATTCCATCATTCACTGATCTATCTATTGGCTATCTCACTTAACGTCAAGATTCACATTCAAATCCGATATACGGATTTCTACGACATTGAAGTTGACACACGATAGTATATATCAATCCATCCGTTTTTTTTTTTTTTTTCTTTTCTTCTCCCACAATATAGACAGATGTATTGTGTGACTGTACGAATTTATATTTATTTCATAATGGATAGGATGAAAAAAAATATATAAATAAATAAATAAATAAATAAAGTGAATGATAATGATAACAAAAAAAAATGAAGATAAGTAATAATAGATGTTTTTGGAGTAACGTGAAAAATTGAGTTAAGGCGTATGGAAAGAAATGACTTCCGTTATATATATATATATATATAAAGTGATAGGAAAGTATATATGAAATGACGATAAGTTGTAAACGACACCCCGCGGATGTTGCTACCATTTACGTCATGTAGTACACACAGTAAAGTACAAACGCGATATGATAGATTTTTTTTTTTTTTTCTGTATAGATAAAAAAATGTAATATATTTATATATATAGAGATACATACACACACATATATATATATATATATATATATATATATTTACTATTATGTCATTAATGTGTATTTCTTCTTTATTCTTCTTACCCTTCAGTCACCCCTTTCAAACAAATATTTCATCCATAAATTATTTCTATATATTATTAAGTGAATATATGTATATGTATATTTTGTAATAATTCTCCTCCCTCTATTCTCCCTTCTGACTCGTTATCCTTTTTTTTTTTTTTTTTTTTTTTTTTTCCAAGTGGCGCGAAGGAATGAGTGGTGGATAGAGGTGAAAAGGGCGGGAGATGATGATGCAACTGGAGATTTTGAATTAATAATATAATAATCGGACGGTGACCGAGGGATTATATTTCAAGAATTCCCCAACGAACGATGACCGAGAGCTATAACTCCTTCCGCCATATTGTTGTGACTTCAACCCTATATATTTATGTTATATGTATATGAGACATTTTGTATATCCTGAGCGCAGTCTCGAGCGTCCTCTCGCGTGTCCCAAAGGAATTAATACAATATACTCCGTTTCAATTTGCTGATACACACTCCCTTTATCATCACGTATTTTTTATTCAAATGCGCCTGATGAATTATGATTTTTTTTTTTCATTTATTAAAGTTTTTTTTTTGTTTTTTTTTTTTCGTATTCAACTAAACCCTTGTTTTATTTATTTATTTATTTATTTTTTCATTATTCATTCATTTTTCACGTCTAGCATATCACACTCTCTCGATATATATTTTCGTGTCATTTTTATTTCAATTTTTCTTTCTTTTTTTTTTTTTTTTTTCGTTTTTTTCTTTTTTGTTTGTTCTATTTCATTTATTTATTTATTTTCCCATTTTTTTTATTATTTTCAGTATTTTGTTCTTTGTTTTTCTATATCATTCCCCTCCGTCCATTCGTTTATTTTAATTTTCGCATTTCCGGACATTGTGGGCCATAGTGCACACATCTATATATATATATACACACACACACACACATATATATATATATTTGATAGTAGTTTTTAACGGTTCTCTCGGTACGTTGGCAATGGCGCGTAGCGCTTTTCCCGCGTGTCGTATATTGGTAGCGATACATTTAAAAAGTCTATACGTCCTCTCTTTATCCTTGCGTCTCTCTATATTTTCCATTTTGTTCTAGTCGTCGTTTTATTTTATTTGATTCTTTTTTCATTTATTTATTTATTTTTTTTTTTCCTTCATATTCTTCGTTCTTTTCCACCACCACCATTGCCACCAACATTTCTCCCTCTATCCTGGACCGTCGCATTCCCTTGTGTGCACCCCCGTGCATTTTAACTGTCACTGATGCTGGATGCTGTGGCCGCAACTACTCGGCAAACCGGCATGCCACGTTCATTCGTTGTCTCATCTCTCTCTATACCGCTGCTATCTATATTTTTTTTCTTTTTTTTTTTTTTTTTTTCATTCATTCACTTCTCTACATATATACATATATATCTATTTATTTTTCTCATTTATTTCTAGTTGATTTTTCTTTTTATTTATTTATTTATTATTATTATTATTATTAATTTTTTTTTTTTTTTCGTTCTCGATTTGGTTTTCTTTCCATTCGCACTTTTTCATGGTATACGTGAGTGTTTGGTTTTTCACTGATGCGTGTGGGTCTCACTCCGTTCACTAGTTTTAATTTCTCTTCTATTTTTTTGTTTTTTTTTTTGTTTTTTTTTTTTATTTCTATTTATTTCTTTATTCACAAATTTTAATCAATTGATAAAAAAATTATTTTTTACTTTTTCACCCAGTAATTTCAATATTTTTATACAGCAATTTATTCTTGTTACGTATCGTGTGTTTGTGTGGTATCAAATTTATTCTAATTTATGATGAATTTTAGAACTAAATAATCAATATATTTCTTCTCTTCTTCTTTTCATTACTAAATATGAATATATTTATAGATAAATAATATCTGAAAGATGTTTTGATGAAAGTATGCGAGTAAGTGTAGACAAATTCTCTCTCGTTGCATTTAAAATCTTCATTTCTATTTATTTATTTATTTATTTATTATTTTTTTTTTTTTTTTTATCGCCCCCTCTTTCATACTTCGACTTTTTGCACACACAATTCTATTTTGTTGGCTGCGAATGAAAGAAAAATTTCAACGTTTCCTCTGTATCTGTACACAAACTTATATATATACGTACATATATATAAATACACGTATCGATATACACACGATCTTTTCAAATTGCAATGCTATGAAACGTTCAAGAGAGGAAAACATCACTCCCCTCAGAATATCCTCCTTCAGATACACATCTATTTTTTTTTTTTTTTTTTTTTTTTTTTCAGGATATGCACTACTGACTCTATTCGCAAATCTTTTTGACATTCAATGTGTAAAAAAAAAAAAAATAAATAATAAAAATATATATATATCGATATTTTATTCAATTTTTTTTTTCTCTTTCATTTCGTTAAATATCCACTCCACGATATATTTCAAAATTCAAATAAATAGATAAATAAATATATAAATAAATAAATATATATATATGCGTATATAATTTTTTTAATCTATATTAATACAAAAAAATCCACTTTGAAAAATAAACCACAAAAAAATAAACTCCACGATAGTATACACTGTACTTTTTAACCCTTTTTCATTCTTCTTTCTTCTCAATTTTGTTTTTTAACCTCTTGTCTCTTTTACCCCTGCCTCCTTTTTTTCTTTATTTATTTTTGTTTTTTTTGTTTTTTAAATCTTTTTCTTTTTTTTTTTCTATTTTTCATTTTTCTACTCTCTTCCACTTTCTCCCCGTCGAGCCTCGCAATTTTTTCTATTACGCCACATTTACCCCGGAAAAAAAATAATATCCATGCACATTTCATCCGGCGTTATCTACTGTCCGGGTTTTATGCCTTCTATCCTTCTCTCTTTGCTCTTCGCCCCAATCTCATGTTCCTACTGTGGCACCTATCCCTTTCCCCTCCCTCCCTCTCTTTTTCCAAAAAAAAAAAAAAAAAAAATCTCCAACCCCCTTTTACTTCGCATTCTCATTCTATCTCCCGTCTGAACGGAGACTGGAGTTTGGTAGTCATGACCCCTCGAAACCCGGAACTCGGCCATCCCCTCTCACTATATTATGTATATATATTTTCATACAAATACATACAACCACATGGAACACATATAGATATAAACATACACATACACACACACACACACACACTGTGTTTACTATTTTTTCTCTTGTCCTCTTGCTGACGTCACCACTATCCGTATCGAAATGAAGCTACAAAACTGCCACCGGTAAACATCCCAAAATGTTTATCTCTCACATTTTTTTTTTTTATCTTACAGATAATTTATATATATATATATATTTATATACATTTAAAGTTAACAGTTATGAATGTATATATATTTTTATATCTAATAAAACATGAATTCATTTTACTATATACAGTGAAAATGAGGTGAATGAAAATCCCTCGAGGCGTACAAAATAAAAAAATAAATAAAAAATACAGAAGTAAAAGAAAGAAAAAAAAAATAAAATAAATATAGAAGAAAGAAAACTAAATACAAATATTTTTTAATTATGAGTGAAAAGTTGACGTGTATATTATTGGACACAGTTAATATAAAAAGTGACAAAAACTGGAGTGTGTGTGTGTGTGTGTGTATATATATATTGTGGTGAATGCAGATATTGAGTTAACATTTTGTTCAACATAAAGTTGAGAGGATACAGAGAAGAGCGCAGACAACCGGAAGAGAAGGAGAGCGGGTGTGTATGAGAAGAGGAGGTCATACGAGGGTAAATCTAATGTGCTACTAACTAAAGTACACGCGAGGTAAAGAGGAATGTGATAGTGTGATGGTGGGACTGAATAAGATAAGAGATATTGGGTATATATATATGTGAATAGGCAAAGCATGAGGGCAAGCAAATGGGGGTTTGGGCACTCTCGTGGTTAGATAGTTGGCGCGACGTTACGTTACTGGCGACTCTTGGTATTATTGGCCTGTGCCAACTGGCCAGATAAATGTGGTTTTGCGACCCTCTTCCCACATTCACGTTTCTTCTCTCTTATACCTCACTCTACCAACCACCAACTCACTATTTTCTCCATCGTGTGACAACACACTCAATTCTCCTTCTCTGTTTCTTCCTATTTCTCCGTCTATCTCTATCCAGATTTGGTTTTGCCACAGAGTGAAGAGAAGCTAGTGAAATAGGGTGTAAAGCGAGGAAATAGATGGTGGAAGAGGAGGATAGACACTCGTTTCAGTTGGCTTAGTTTCATAGTTGGCCATTTGTACTGTGCCCTTTACTCCCTCGCGCTCTTTCATTCTTCCTCGTTCTATATTATTGTCTGATTTTGTATTTAGCATTGAAATTTAGTTGAGTTTTGAATTATATATATATAGTCTAAATTATTTGTATACATATATATGTGTGTGTGTGTGTGTGTGTGTGTGTGTGGCTTTTACATGACATTTTGTTGGATCTTGTTGGGATCCAACTTTCAACCACTGTAAACTCATTCAAAAACTATTTGTATTATTTATATTTAATATAACAAAAATTCTTTATTTTCTTGTTTTTTTTTTTTTTTTTTTTTTTTTTTAATTTTATCATTCTTATTTTATACTTCAATTATTTTGACTACATTAATTAAAAGAAAAATTTTCATTTTTTTTTTCTTTTCCTTTTTATGTTTATTCAGAAATAAAGAACCGAATGAAAATATATTTTGAGATTTATCTCGAGTCTTATTACTGTGACTCTATTTAATTTTACAACTTGAAACCTTACACACTTTTTGTTTAGTTTATTATTCATTATTATTTATTATTATTATTAATTTTTTTTTCACTTCACTCACCATTTTATCCGTATCATCCACGTCATTTTTATCAAATTGCTAAAACTACGAGATTGTTATTGTCATCACTATTTTATTTTCCCCAAAAATTCTCCACTTTTCTTTCTCATTCTGTGTCTGTTTACTCCACTCTCATTTCTACCTCTCAGTCCAATGAAACAATTCACCTTATATCTGTTATTATTATTGCTATTATTATTATATTTTATTTTCTCCATCGTTTGCTGTATATTTCTGAGCTTTCACGAGTTCCTCCAAAAAGTTTATGAAACAATGAAATAATATATATGTATCTGTGTGTACATATAAATATATAATAAACGGGAACCTCGACGTCTGCTGGACGTCGATAGCAACTTTACATTCATTATTATACGATAAGCTACTATTACAATACGTTCTTTTAAGTAAAAACAAACAAAAAAAAAAAAAAAAAAAAAACAAGAGAAAGAGAAAGAAAGAAAGAAAAAAAGCTCCTTATACTCTATTTTTTTTTATCATCCGGCCGTTGTATATTAAAAAATTTCAATTCCCTGAGTATATTACACATTAATTTTCTTTTATTACATCCATATAAACGAAGCAGAGAAATCTGAATTTGTTTTATTTCAATATTTATTTAAATCAGTGTAGTAGAAAAATTACCCAAAAAAAAAAAAAGGAGAAGAAAGTAAAATTGATTTTTATTTTATAAATATTTATTTTTCTTTTTGTATTTATTTCTTATTTTTGTTCTAGCAATTGGTAAATAAAATTCATATCAATAATATTGAGTAACGAGTGTACGTGGAAATTTTATTAGTTAATATTATGGGTGTGTGTGTGTGTATTAAGTAAATTTGAAGAAAAAGAACAAAAAAAAGAGAGTGCGGAACAGAGAGAAAAGTGAAAAAAAAAAAACAAAAAAACAAAAAATGAAAAGTGTGAGACAATAGCGCAAAGGAGTTAGAGGAGGTTAAGTTTGTCAAAGTAATTCGAGCTTTCATTGGTCTGCGATTCGAGTCACGTACTTGCAACGCTCTTGTTCTCACTCCTTATTATCCCCATATCCTTTCGACGCGTGAGCATCGCACACTCGTTTTCCTTTATATGTTTCTCCACCCAAACATATTTTCACCGCACACCATCAATTGGACAAAGGAAATGCGCGCGACGAAAAGCCCTAGCTCTGTGTGTAATACGCTTTCTTACTACTGCCACTGCCACAGCCAACGTCTACCACCATCATCATTATCTAAAAGACGCCTCAGGTAATAATAGTGTTCCTTTCCCATTATATCGTTAAACGTGAGATCTATTTTACAATCATTTAGACATTTATCGTTCACAAATATAAATTGTAATTATATATTTAATATTATAATTATACAATTTATTATTATACATTTTCCGATTTTATTTGTTATGTATTTATTAATTCATTTATTTATTCACTTATTTATTTATTTATTTATTTATTATTTATTTTTATTTTCCAATTAATTTGAATAAACCTATAAATACATAAAGGAAAAATAATAATTTTTATTCATCAGGTTTTTAATGATACAGTTTTTTTTTAATACCTTATTAAATGCAAAAGCAAAAAAAAAAAAAACGAATGATGATATGTTTTGTGAATTTTCACTTGGACGAGTAAAATATCATCTGTGTGTTGTATAATATCTCACAACGTAAAACCTCCTCTACCTACTCTAACTTGCATAGGTACCACTATATTTTTGCACTTTCACTGTGTACACAGTATATACAATATAGTGACTCACGTGCACCCACCCACACACACACATACCCTTCGTCCTGTTCGGTCGTTTATATATTCCACATAACTATTATCCACATATATATTATTTGAAACATGAATTTTCACGTATAATAATGATTATAAAATTCAAACAGGCGTGCGCGACGCATATTTATACTTGAAATATTCGTTACGTAGTGGAAAAGAATAAAAATAAAAAATAAAAAAAATATCTATAAAATTTTCACTACAAATAGATTAAACTTACGAATGCAAATTTTTTTTTTTTTTTTTTTGTATTTATATGTAATATGAAATAGAAAAAAATGATATATATTGAATAAAAAATATATATATATACATATATATATTTTTTTAATAACTAAAATTCTACGTTGAATTATTAATTGAACATTCGAATTATTATCAATTCAGAATTTCACATTTATTCCATTATTGAATTTAATATAACGAGAATTGATAATAAATAATTGATATTAAAATTATTATTAAAATTATTATTATTATAATTATTTATTTATTTATTTATTTCACTTATAAATATTCCTTATATTTTTTTATTTTTTAAATAATAAATATATAAATACACGTGTCTGTATAAAAAATTAATTATACAATTAACTAAGAAATTTTCCAATTTAATAAAAGCCTAAATGATTTATTGTTATTGAATGGTAAAATAATAATTTTCATATACCGTTTTTGCATGTATTTTAATATATATTTATATATTGATATGAAATAAAATAATTTATCGTTATGTGTGGTCGTGATAATGACGACAAATGAGTATAGGTACGAAACATTCTATTTGTCCTGATTCATTATTGTCAAGAGCACATATGGCTGTCAGTCATTTCAAGTGAATTGTTATTCGCCGCAGTTGGAACCCTCAATCACGCTGATTGAAATCACCCATTCTCCTCATCTACCCCCACTCTGTGTCCTATACGCTTCATTCAACACTACCCCATCGCTATCTATCTATATCTACATATATTTCCCTTTCTCCATCATATATATATATTTATATACTCTATTTCTTTTTTTTCTTTCTTTTTTTTTTTTTTTTCGATCCATCGGTGCACACGTACACGGCCCATTAAAGACGAACCCCAAGCGCGTGTTCGACACCCCTATAAAAGCTCGTGAGAATGATCCTATATATCCCATGTGTTCGTGTTGAAAAAATAAAATAAATAAAAAAAAATTTAATGTAAATATTCCACTCCTTTTTTTTTTTTTTTTTTTTTCTTCTTGTGTTTTATTATTTATTAATTTATTTATTTACCTATTTTTCTATTTTTCTATTCTTATCTTTTATTATTATTTTCTTTTTCATCTTTCATGTCACGCTATTCATTTATCACCTTTTGCATTTAACCGTAGTTTATTATTCATTTCAATGTACAGATGAAATAAAATGACATAAAAAGAATGAAAAAAAAAATAATAAT
Source organism: Dinocampus coccinellae (assembly GCA_963920625.1). Taxonomy (NCBI): domain Eukaryota; kingdom Metazoa; phylum Arthropoda; class Insecta; order Hymenoptera; family Braconidae; genus Dinocampus; species Dinocampus coccinellae. Next base: position 17,711,270 of record OY987185.1, read on the forward strand.
AGCCAAATAATAATAAAAAGGAGTGGAGAAGAAGAGAAAAAAAGGGGAGAGGAGGAGGAGAGGAGGAGGAGGAGGAAAGGAAGTGAAGTAAAAAGTGAAAATATAGTGAGACAAAGTGGGCAGTTGAATAAAGAAGACTTTGTACTGCTGTTGCTGTGAGTCTTCACTATTCTTTGTGTTGTGTTCCTCTTTGCTTCTTAACAACAACAAGAAAAAAAACAAAAAAAACAAAAAAAAAAATTTTTAAAAACCAAGAAGTAAGAAAGAAAAGAAAGAAGAAAACAAATATCTGAAAATGTACAACAGAGTGACGCCACTCCTTCTGTACGACTTTCAGTGGAGCCAATGATAAAAAATTCAGAGGCCTCTCGTCCCCCGTGTTTCTATATATACGATGAATACTTTGAGACACAATGTCAAATACGAAACAAACAAATGGATTATTTCTTCGTGTTCTCACAACTTTCAATTTATATATTGTGATACATTGTAATTCAATATGTCCAGTGAAAAAATTTCCATTTGATTATTTTATTTTATTTTTTATTTTTTCTTTGTATTGCCAAAAATTATTTTTCGAAAATTTTCGCGTTAAATAAAATAAAATAAAAAGAAATAATAATAATGACAATTTTTTTATTTTATTTATTAAATACGTACTATAAAATTTTTAATATAAAAAAAAAACTCACCATGAATAATAGCGAGCACTCCAATAACACACAGAATGACCGATCTCAAGTGCATTTTTGCACCCGATTGACAAACACGATTTATTATTATTTGCTCCATATTCTATCATCCCTCAATGACCAGGCAAATATCGTGATGTATTCATGTATAAAATATAACACGCACCGTTATTATTATTTTTATCTTCTTTTATTAATATTTTTTGTTTTTTTCTTTCTTTTGTCTTTTCACTCGTACGAAAAATTTCCAATTGAACAATAACAAACGAATTTAGTTAAACATTTATCTATTTACTATCAATTTTTTTTCTTTCATTTCTTCTTTTTTTTTTTTTCTTGTTCACAATTTCTCTTTCTTCCAATCGCTGTTAAACAATATACAATTGAGGACAATTAAAAAATAATACCACCACGTGATTGTAAGAAAAAAAAGAGAAAAAAAAAAACAAAAAAATCTCGATATATGTGGAATAGTAGCAAAACTATTATCCAACTCAATCGTTTCTCTCTCGTATAATTGCCACGATGAAAATTCAATTTTCACAACTTCAACCTCTTCTTCACCTCCACTTTCCACTTCTTCTATACCAATTAATTAATAATCAAGGGTTAATTGATTATCAGTTGATCGCATTACAGTGAAGATCCGCATTTTGCTTCTTGCTACTCTGTGATGGAATACCGTTCGTGTTCCCGCGCGTTATATATCATCTACTTTTAGAGAGGATATGAAAGAGGATCTTTCATATATATATATATATATATATAAGCCACTTCTTCTTGGCACTTTATTATTATTTTTTTTTTTTGCCCGCTCTATTTCATCTCTTCCTTCGTCAAGCCCTTGAGAAGTAACCGCAATCGTCCTCTTTCTTCACGTCATCATTTTTTTTTTCATTCTTTCCTCATTGCAATTCCGTGATTTTTTAAAAGCTCAATCAATTATATATAACTACATATATATATATATATATATTATTATTATTATTTTATTTCGTTTATATTCCCTTTAGGATTTTTTTTTTTGTTTTTATATATTTTAATTGAAATGAAATTTTAAATATTTCACTTGAAATGAAAAAATACTTTTCTCTCCTTCACATTCAATGAATAAACATTTAACAAATAGTGGTATTTGTATTTTTGTAATATAATTTATTATTTATTCAACTTCAAATGCCAAAGTGTCGGGATTTGTTTTATATTTAGATATAGATGAGAGTGCAAGATTTGGATTTATATTCAAAAGTTTTCTCAAAGCAATTCACTCAAGTTACTCTGGTTACTTCGACAACGAGACGTTGCACACAATTTATATATATATATATAAAGGCAAATCGAAAGTCAGTGAGAAAAGGTGTTTAAGTCGAGTGTACCGATCGTTTTAATGAGCTTTGAAACTGTTTTATATATAAAATCGATTTTCAACTTGACAATTGCAGAAAAAAAGTCTTTTTTTTTTTTTTTTTTTTTTTTGGTTTTTCTTTATGTCAATTCACACTGTCATCAATCAATTGTCATAAGTTTATTAATATTTTTTTTTTTTCATATTTATTATTATCATTTCAATATTTATAATTCAAATTTTTATTAATTATTTTAATTGCACTGTATACACACACGTTTTTTATTCAAGAAATATAATGATAATACGAATAGAATAGAACAAAAATGATGAAGATAAGTAAGAGGAGGAAGAGGAAGAAGAAGAGGAAAAAAAAAATTTAACATCAATATATCACCGTTTATTATATTTATTCTGAATAAAAATAATAGTAAAAACAAAAACAACGAAAAAAAAAAAAAAAAAAAAACAAAATAAAAACAAAAAAAAAAATACGAATTAATAATAAATAAAATTGTAAAAAATTTATTATTTAAAATATTAACACGAGTCTAATATATTTTTTTGTTTGTTTTGTCTTTTGTTTTTAATTTTTTTATTATTTTTTTAATTTTTTGATTTTTCTCCGTTTAATTAAACAACAAGTAATTATAAACGGTGACGTGACATGATCGAGTTCGCGGCGCGTACTAAAAGATTTTATGGTCGCGCGCGTCGAACACGTTTCTCAATGTCTCCCACTATCATCTATTTGATTCTGCGCATAGGCACACTCGACAGTGGTAGGGCTAGGGAAAGAAATACACCAAGTAGTAATACACGTAGTAGCAGTAATAGTAGTAGTAATAGTACAGATATAGTCAGACAGTGTGGTAACACACGTTGTCGTAGAAGGGCGGGAGGAAGAGGACGAGGGTGTAAAGACGTTTGAGACTGTGTGGCGTGCGCTACAGTGGAACAAAACGAGAAACTGAGGAAAAGTACACACACACACACACACACATACACATATACTTACACATATATATATATATACATACATGACGCACGGGACAAATTCTAGCATTTGGCACCAAAAACTCCGTTTCCAAGTCGTGTGGATCCACACGCGTTGCGGCAAAAGTTATGATCTCAAAGGGATCGTTAGTGGAACGGTTGTCAAATTAGTATGAAACCCACAGTAACACAATTATATATATATATATACACGTGTCTCCAAGTTACATATAAATGTATATAAAAACCATCGGATTTTTTCTTTCATTATATACATTAAGACACAATATAAATTGATAGATATTAAATTGTGATATTATTATTATAATTTATTTTTTTTATATTAAAAATTATATATATGAATAATAATATGTTTATATATATATATATATTAAAATAAATAACACATTGGGATGATTCAATAAACAGTGTATTTGTTGCAAAAGCATATTATCCCGTGAGCAAACCGGGAAATGGATAATTTGCCATTGACTGTATTCAACACCACATATATATATATGCAATGCGATTCAACCTGTTTATTTGCACATATGGAGATTTTCCGTACATATCTGTATATATATATATACATATATACATATTGAAATGGGACAGCGAATGAGGATGGGAAAAGGGTACCAGAACAATATACACCTACACATACACACAAACTCATACACTCATAATATATTCTATTATTTATATATATTCTGCTAAATTCAATATATTCCTTCTGGATAATCGCATATATGAGTTGATGAATAGAGCGGTGATATTGGACATGTGAATAGGACGAAAAGAAAAAGTATTTTTACAAATAAATAAATAAATAAATAAATAAATTTTTTTTTTTTTTTTTTTTTTTTCTTTTGATCGGTTTTAATTGAGAGTGTAGAAATCGTCCTGTCGATCACATTCACATTTATACATGTATATATAAATATATAGTGTCAATATATAATTTTATATGTGTGTGTATGGATAATATATACACATACACAAACACACATTATAGATGTTGGATGACCACATATTCGCCAATATTTGGCCACATATTGGGAGTGAGGGAGATCCGGTATTGTGGGTATTCATAGTGGGCTTATTCAGCCGCAATATATAAATATATATGTATATATAATATGTGGACAATTATTGTGACGATTTCATTTCGCATTATCCCATCCCCCATTTCTCAATGATAACTGTATATATTCACCCACGAGTTATCCATTCATTCTCCCTCCCTTTTTTAGCTTTACTCTAGCTGCATATGGCTTTTCAACTCTCATTGGATTCTCATACGCTTGGGGATACGTTTCGCACTGTTTTACATATATATATATATATATAACATTGGATTAATCGAAATTGCAAATGTCCCACAGGACCAATGCCATATACGATAAACGAATTAACTTCCAAGTGAATCGAAAGTCACCTCTATTAACACATTAACGGAAAAAATGAACAATAAAACAAACAAAAAAAATTATTTGATAAATAAAATAGAATAAAATATTTATTATCAGTTGTTTATTAAGAAATATATATATATATATATAATTTAATTAAATAAAAAATTTTATTATATTATTTCAAATATTGATGAATTATATTATCAAAATGAAAATTGTTGAAAATTATTATTGATAAAAAAATTTTTTTTAAATAAAAAAAAATATAATGATTTATTGTGTTTATATATATATGATAGAGAAGATTGCGGTTTATATAAGCACTTGGAAATACGACTATGAAGTTAATATTGAGTGTAGTGTGTACGCGAACGCTGTGCCGTGTGAGGTGACCAGAGGATATTTATTCGCCGTTGAAGTATACTCACCATGAGAGAGGCGTTATGGAGTTACCACACGTTCATATCAACCAATAGTTTATATATATATATATATAAATAGATGATTGTGTGTGCGTACGTGTTATTGTGCAGGGGAGATAAATAGAGTGTGTAGTATGAGTGGGTGGTGGTAGAGGTGGTGTTGGTGATGGTGTGAGAGAGAAAATAGAGAGTTGAGTCCCCCGGTTACGCGGAGATTAGGCAAGTCGGCTCTTTATTACCAGTGGTGAGCTGTAAATGTTGCGGTTTATTCGTGGGATTTCGAATATAGGACTATTTTATATAAACTGTCAACTGCACAAATATATACGTGAATATATGTGTTTATCAGTTACAAAATAATCCAAGTACTAAAATTCAATATTATTATATTATATGAAATTTCATTTATTTCAAATATTTTTTTGTTTATTCAAAATTGAATTGAATAAAAATTTATTATTATATAATACTATGAAATTTAAAAAAATAAAAATAAGGTATGAATTTTAACTGTTTAATTAATCAGGATATTGTAATATATTTATTCCAATGTGATGGATTTGAAATAAAAATATAGATGAATTTATGTAGCAGGTCAAATACATGATGTGTTTATTAATAATCGAATTTTTAATTATTTTTTCTGTATTGTTTTACTCGATATCGATTTATATCTATATAACTGTTTTATAATATTTAATTTCAACAATAAATATAAATAATGATATCTCTGATAGTTATCAATTATTAATTATTAATTAATTTAACAAAAGATAAAAAAAAAAAAAACTTAAAAATAATATTTAATAAAAATTACATTAATTTTTATATCAAATAATTACAATTTTCTATTGTCAATAATCAAAAATAAAAACATAAATACATAAATAAATATTAAATTATAAGAAAAAAAAAAAAAAATTATAATTAATCAACGTTATAAAATTAATTTTGATAAAATAAAATATTTTATCACGTAGATATTATTTTACATTATTTATGTATTTATTCAGTGTAACATTGAAAAAAAATTATATTTGTTATGGTCTAGAATGAGGATAGTGTTTATATATATATATATATAGAATATTTATGTGCAAGCCAAATTTGTGAACAACAACGAGACATGGTGAAACGTTGGATATATATCGACGTCCGTGAATATATATTAGTTTCCAAGCGCTCTCGTCGTGGACAGCGAATGGTGTGCTCACAAAATTGAATTTGTGTTCGGTAGATAGTACATATAGGTGAATTTCGGGTTCACTCCTGCCAAATATAGTGTGTGAAGAGGAGCAGAAAGGGTTATATATATATATATATATAGTACATGAGTGTGTTAACGTATATCTCTCAATAGATGGAATATAATGGGTGCGTACGTCCAAAGGGATATGAAACATCCGTTGATGTTACAAAAATAATTTTATATATCTCGTGTTTATATACAAACATTCAAACGATATAAAAATAGAATAAATTCCATCAAGTTAAATAGAAATAGATGAAATTAATTTTTTTTTATTTGTTTAATTTAATAAAAATCTTATGGTATTTTAATGTATAAGTTGTAATTAATACAAATTTAATTATATGTATTTTTTTTTCTCTCTATTCTGTTAAGATGAAAAACAAACAAAAAAAAAAAAAGTCTAGGATCAAAGTTGGAGAATAATAAAGAGTACGAGGGGTTGACGACTACCGAAGACACCAAGTACCACCACGTCTACTCCAGAAAATACAAAGGGGAAGTGAGAAATAAATAGAGGACAGTGGATACAACAGAAATGGCTAAGTGAAAAGTTTGGTGTATACTCGGACACGATAGATCCAGTTTGGATGATCTCACTGACACTTTAGTGCCGTTAAGTGGAGCTTCTTATCCCACCTATGCCCTCATCAATAAAATCCCTACATGAACAAGGTCAGCACAAACTCCCTAAGTATATAATTAATTATACACCAAGTATATAATTAACCAGAGAAAAAAAAAATTATATATATATATATATATACAAATCAAATTCAATGAAGAAACAAAAAATTAATTATTATTTTGATATAAATTTTACAATAAATATATAAATTATTATATCAAAATGCAACACATTACACTGATTAAATATTCCATATCAAAGTATAAATATGAATTACTTGAAGCATTAAGATATCCAACAAAGACAAGAATATCTTTAATGTAATTTATTTGCATACCACTTTCTCTTCAATACATCACTAACATCAAACATTTGAAATACAAAGGGGTATAATAGTGAGTGTGCTCAAGGTGGCAAAGTTGGAAGTTGGTCAAGATAGATATATAAGCTCCAGAGTACTGAAGATGTATATTATATATCCATCCTTTCATTTACATACACATATTCAAATATATATATAAATATATATATATATATATAGACACAATGAGAATGCCACAGGAGCCCAGTAGAGAATTGAGTTTTGGATATGGAATAATTAATGCGGCTTTGCACGAGTGAAACGGACGTTGTGTGTTAGCACATTAGCTTGAGCTTTTGCATACAACCTCACTATATAAACCATACTCATCATCTTGCTTCTTCTCTCTCTCTCTCTCTTATTCTCAACTACAATCTCCGTGCGTACATATATATGCAGATAGAGGTATGTATATGCGTATATTATATATAACATGTATGTACATTCTCTCACATTTCTCGTCATAACTCAAAATCCCTCAGGTGTATTATAACCGCACGTATACCAGTGTGGTCACGTTGGAATGTGAGACACAGTGCGAGCTTCCTATTATTGAACATTCATTCTACCTTTATATAACATTCCTCAGTGTCCTTTATAAATATAGTAAATGCGTAAAACATGTGGAAAAGGAATAAGAAAAAAAAAAGAAAAAAACAATAAAATGAAAATAAATAAATGAGAAGAAAAAAAAGAAAAAAAAAATCAAATTGATATATAAATAAATTACTATATAAAGTTGAATGATTGAAGTGATAAAAATTGAATTCCACTAGTGGGTATACAAGTATATAAGTATATACGTAGAAATCCAATGGCCATAACCCTGATTCCATGTAGTAGTTGGTAATATGAGAAATGTTGGTGGATATAGATAGTAGTAGTTGTAGTAGTAGTAGTAGTAGTAGTAGTAGTGGTAATAGTACGAAAGTCGTAATCCTGTAGCAGGTTACGGGGTTGATTTTACTTGGGGAAAATCATGTGAGAGCTACAGTATAAACCCCTTTTTCATCTCTATTCTCCCTCTGCTACCCATCAACTTCTCTATGATGTTTAGTGTGAGAGTCGAGTGAGACCGAGATAGGAAGAGAAAGTGAAAAAGAACAAAAATCATCCCCTTAGTACTGTACGTGACTGGAAAAAAACTCGTGTGTACCTCGTGTCGTACTCGTGGCGTCGACGACAATGATGACAATGACAACTGTATCATTGATTATGAGCAATAAGAAAAATGAAACAAAATACTAGCAAAAAAAAAAAACAACAACAACAACAATAAAAAAAACAATGTGACAATGTGACAATATTAATTTAAATAATATATTGAGTTTGTTGTACACAATAAAATTCTGGTACATAATATGAGTCATAATCAAAATTATTTTTTCTCTCAAACGTTAAAAAAAAAAAAAAAAAAATTCCTTTCCCACAATTTATCTCATATTTTTCTCCTCTATTTATTTATCCATTTATTTCTTCTATTTTTATGTATTATTTTTATAATACTGTAATTTTAAAATTATCCAAATATTCATAGTCGTATTATTCTTTAAAAACAAATAAAAATATACCGTGAAAAAGAAAAAAAAAAAAAAATAATAAATAAATAAAAATATCAGTTGAGATATCTCATTCATTCAGTGGCCATGTAAAAGTCAGTATACCCGTATGTAAATATCAGTACATATAAAAGACGCTACTTGATGTTACTACCATCATGAACTCAATCTCCTCTACTCCACCTTTCCCCTTTCACTTTCATCCCCTACCTCATTCCATCCTCTGCCACATGAATATTTTTTTTATTTTTATTTGTCCCTGTCTCTCTGTCACTTATACATTCATTCTGTTATCATCTCTCCGTATCTCCCATTATTATCACACACAATCCCTCATTCTTTCTTCATTCAACTCTTTCCCACTCAATATATATACACCCTTTTATTTATTATTATTATTATTATTATTATTATTATTATTATTATTATTTCGTTCCAACATGATTCTTCATTTTGTATATAATGGAAAAAAAAAAAAAAAAAACAAAAAGAACAAAAAACGAAACAAAATAAAAACAGAAAAGAATTTCATCTATTGAAAAAAAAATTTTTTTTTTTTTTTTTTTCTATTTTTACTAGTTAAACTTTTCTGATAACTTCAGTTGAATAATCTTCTGCCCTTATATAATTTTTTTTATATTGATATATATATATAAAGGAAGAAAGAGAATGAAGGAAAGAGAGAAAGAGAAAAATAGGATAGAGAATTGGTAACTCCTTGATACTACGAGAAATGGGTTGAACGTCGTTTCACTAGACCTCACTGCACACACACACACACACACATATATATATATATGGAGTAGTACCGTTGCGATTGGGTCGGTGGAACTTGATTGAGCCTGTTTTACGGTAGATGCCGCAAAAACCCAACCCCCTGATTACTTCCCTATCTGCGTTGTTCCAACCACCACTTTACCCAACCTTGCATCAATGGATTCCCATATATACATATATTCACATTTCGATACGTTCAGGAACAAGAACCTTCACATCTTAACCTACATACATATATATATATTCATCTTTTCTATCTCTATATCTATTAGGATTGCTTGAATTGCGATTTCATCCTGTCGAAATCAATTCGTTTATTCACATTTTTCTTTTTATATATATAATATACATCAAATTACTTTTATATTAATTCCATTGATAAATTTTCCCATGCGTATCTTTTACTTTATTACATTTTTATATTTGATCAAATGTAATATCCAAGTAAAAAAAAAAAATATCTTATGGCAATTTTATTTATTTATTTATTTATTTATTTTTTTTTTTATTACTAATTACGTCCAAATACTTTCCCTCAGGATTTTTCAATCTCAGATACTATTTCTTCCTCCTTCGTAAAGCTCTACTATCCATCTCCCTTTGCCATTCATTTCATTTTTATTTTGTTCTTTTTTTTTTTTTTTTCTCTTCCCTCGTTTTCCCTTGTCTTTACGCGACTTCTTTTCTTTCTTCCTCACACGTATATTCCCAAATGGATTATTGGGGTATGTATGTGTGTGTGTGTGTGTGTATATATAGACATTAGAACAAGACGATCGAGTCTCCTGGCGTCCCATACCCGCGCTAATGTAATTGGAGTTTCGAAAGTTTCCACTCATTAGCACCAAAGGCCTTATCTAACATCTAATTCGGCGGTACTTTAGTACCAAAAATGAGCTTATATCCATCGTATTTCTCACCTACAACATTTATTATTGAAACTGATTGCTATAAACTATATGATTGATTTTATATTAATATATTTTCATTTGTAGATATAGATATATAATTGACTTTTTAAATTTATTCGTGTGTGTGTATGTGTGTATATATTTGTTTATTTGTTTAAAGAAAGTAGTAAATAAAAGTAAGAAGAGAAATTATCTACACATTTCAGTATTGATACAAATCAAAAAGGCATAATAATTTTCATGGATGATCCATCAATTTATCCAATGATGGAGTGGATTATTATTAATAATATCAAAATATCAATAAATCATGGGTGCACTGAGGTGCAATCTAATATACTCTATGATACCAATGTTTGTTGTTATATTAGAGAAACAAATGAATGAAAAAGCTATTTCAGATTTTGATTTCTCACACTCTTTCCTATTCACATCATTCATTTTATATCCAAATTATTCTTATATTCATGATATTCATCTTGTAATTTTTATATAATGATCACACTAAATATATATATATATATATATATATATATATATATATATATATATATATATATATATGTAGATAGTAAAAAAAAAAAAAAAATGACTCATTGATGACTCATGAAATATTTTCGAAAATATATTATGAGTATTGAATGAAAATGATTTTTTTTTATTATTGATACAAAAAAAAAAAATCTTTTGTCACTCGTGACATTAGTACGAATATTACAATAAAAAAAAAAATTAGGCAGGGGGAGAAAGAGGATTTTTTTTTTTTTTTTTTTTTTTCAGAAGTGAAGATTGAAATGAAAAATGGATACAACGCTCGCAGTTTTACCAGACCACGAAAGGGTCGATCTTTCTCATGTCTTCGTTCAATTTCTTTTTCTTATTCTGTTTTTTTTTTTTTTTTTTTTTTTTTTTTTTCTTTATTATTCAGCCCGTAACAAACATGTTCGTATCACGTGAGTTGTAGAGTTGGTCAGCCATCTGTGGACAGTGAAGTCCGTTGGGCTGGTCGCGGCTGACTAGACAAGGGCGTGACCACTGAGTGCACTATTCAATCGGTGATTTTTTACTTATAAAATTCTCATTTTCTCTTCACTTATTTTTTCATTGATTTATTATTATTATTATTATTATTATTATTATTATTATTATTACTGTTACTATTATTGTTATTACTGTTGTTGTTGTTTTTGTTATTGTACTAAAATATTGTATTTTCACTTCAATATATAAATAAAATAATATTTTTTTTGTTTGTTTGAAATAAAATAGATGATGAAGATAAATATGAGACAAAATTACGACTTCAAGGAGATCCAGATGTGAGAAATTTGAAACTTGTCAATGCTATGGGTGCGTCGATGATGATGGGATTTTGAGGGATAGCGAAGCATCCGGTTTCACGTCATACAATAAACCAAAAGTGATGGATCACAGATAAATGGGTGAATATTGACTGGAAATATTAGAGATATTAAAAAGGGCACGAACCCTACATCCACTTATATATATATATATATTTATTTATTTACTTTTCCTTCTCCAACAGTGATATTTTCAACCACTCTCTACATATTTTTGTTTTTTATTTTTATTTCTTTATTCACAGTGAATTGAAATGCGACACTTGCGTCACCGTAACACTTCTACTCTTGCACGTATTTTCTCAATTTTCCCTTTCATCATGATACTAAAGTGCCGAGGGTATTTGCCATTTATTGACATGTGAATAATAAAAAAAAATTGTTGACTATTTTTTTTTTTATTACTATTATTATTATTATTCATTTATTTATTTTTTCTTTTTCAGTATACGCTAAGAGATTGCTGCGTAATAATCCGGTATATATGGATTGTGATGGGACTACTGTATTGGACATATACAAGACACACTATTACTAAAGATTTACCGTATAATCTCTCTCTCTCTCTCTCTCTTTTTTTTTCTCTTGCGCTTTTGCTCTTTTCGACATTTTTGTTCCCTCTCTTTACCTAGTTGACTCACCCTCTATCGTTTCCCATGAAGCAAGATATACTTTGGAGGAGGGTGGTTTGGTTATATACCAACATACATTTCGGCAGTAATCTTGGCGAGGGTATGTTGGACTTTTTTTTTTTTTTTTTTTCTTACGGTAAACCCTAAAATCCCTTCTCCTTCTTTTTTTTCTACACACGACATACGCTCGACATGAACGAGGTCTGTCGACTGTGGTGTAAAGAGAGATCGAATGAAAGGAAAGGACACGGTGTAGCTGGTGTATGATACGAGACTGGCGGATGTCGAAAGAAAGAGTGAAAGAGAAAATGAAACGGTGAAAAAAGGGAGATAGGAAAGAAGTGAGAAAACAGCCAACGCTAGCAAGATTGCCTCTTTTCTAATTTATAACTAGGCGAGCAACCCACGTTAAGTATTTACACCCTTGGCCTATACCTTTATACTGGTATATACGTTACTCGCAACGACATTTCCAACGACTTTTGCCAACGCGCGCCCGAGACACGAAATTGGCCTTGTGCAATAAGAGAGAGGGTATCACTCTGTACCACTTTCGATTTTTGTTTTTTTGTTTTTCCTTGTCTTTTCTTACTTTTATTTATTTATTTATTTATTTATTTATTTATTTTTTTTTCATTCCTCTCGGTTTGATTTCATCATCATCGATACAGTTGAAAGTGCCGAGTGATTTACGTTGATATATTTATTTCTTCTCAATATATACCTGAAAATTAATAATTAATCAATATTTTTCTCAGATATTTATCATGATATATTTTTTTTTACTCTCGTTTTTCGAGTTTTCGTTTTTGCCCGTCCCTTTTTTTTTTTTTTTTTTTTTCTATCAATGTACTTACATGTGAAATTTTTTCTTCATCAATTGCCATTGGAGAGTGAAAAAAAATTGGATGGAAGATATCCAGCACGTACAGGAGTATATAAATGTCAGATCGAAATGCGGAAAAATGTTTTTATATATATGTGTATGTATACATATGTTTATATGTATATATCTATATATCTGAATTGCAAATTTCATTTTCTTAATGGGTGGCTTGAGCGTTTTTGCTTTGGTTGAGTGTAGAACACTGTACGAAAACCTTGAAATGCTATCAACGACAGTGTCTCTTGTCGTAAACTTTCTTCCTTTCTCTCGTTCATCTTGTCGATCTAGAAAATTAACGTATAATTAATTAATTACCATTTACTATAACAATTATTTAATATAAAAAATTTTATGATGTCATAATAATAAATTTCAGTTGAATAACATTACAAAACATCTCGTATTGATTAGTGAATTTAAACAAGCAAAAAATAAATAAAATTGTAACCAATTTTTTTTTCTTTTCTTTTCCAGGACTTGTACAACTGTGGAAATGATATTATTCGAGATAGAGTTGGAGAGCGAGTCGACTCTTGCGGATAGTGGACTATTGGACAGTTGGACAGTTGAATGAAGTTTGGGGCCAAGTCTCACATTGGAGACACCACGAAGAGTAGAAGTCTCTCAAATAGAAGAGAAAGGGAGAAAGAGATCGAGTGAAAGACAAAAAGTAAAAAAGAAAAGGGTGAAGAAAAAAAAAGTCTATTGGACGTCTCAGAGAGTCAAGTTTGTGACACGCCATGACGTCTTTATCAAGTTACAACTTTTGTTTCATCATGAGAGGACAAAGAACTGAACTCACTCATCACAGATTGATATTCACCATTTTCTCATACACAATATGAAGTGAATCAATATAAATTATCATTTTTATTCCATTTATTATTAATATATTTAAAGAAGTTTCATATCAATTATCAATATACTCGTTGATTAATCATTTATCACGAGTATAAAGTGAGTGATACGTTGCAAAGACACGATGATGATGGTTATAATGAAAAAAAAAATAAAAAATAAAAAACAAAAAAAAAACGTATCAGGTTGGGAATGAAGTTTATATATCACGTGAAGAGTTTCCATTCTAAAGATCGATTGACTGAATATAAATTTCACGTGGGTCAAGAGACACGTAGCATTAAATCACTTTGGCCAATGGCTAAATTATTGATGAATGCATAGACATATATAACATACTCGTTTGAGAAAGAGAGTCCACAACATATTATTTATTCATTCTTTTCTCCTGTTTCTCTTCTCAAGCACAAAACACACAGTGAACTTTTCATATCATGTATATGCATATGTTTTTCAAAAATATTGTGCTGTAGAATATTTTTGTGAAAAAACAAAAACAAAAATATATTCCATGACAGTGATAGTAAAAAGTTTCATCTTCACTCGATGCGGAACTGAGAGAAAATTTTATAAAAATAAATTGAGAAGAGAGAAGATAGAGGTGAGGGGGAAAAAAAAACAAAAAAAACTTTCTCTTCAAACCTTAAACCTAACAATCAAATTGCGCTTTTCTTTCCGATTCGCAATTTCAACCAAGAGCTTTCGTGATTTTATAGCGACGCAAGGATAGAGAGAAAAAGCTAGATGAAGAGTAAAAAAAAAAAAAAACTGGAAGAAATTGTAAAAGAGAAAACGAAGTGTGAGACAACTTAAACACCATCTGGCAAGTAGTAGCATAATAATTGAGTCAGAAGAGAAAGTAAGAAGAGATAGAGAAGGTGGAAAATAGTTGATTGTGTGTGAGTGGGTTTTGAGTGTATGTATGCCTAAAGCTCTTGGTCTGATTTTCACGGTATCGGTAAGGTAGAGCGCAAAATCGCTAGTGGAATTCGAAAGCAGGAGTAGCGGTAGTGAACTGGCGCAGCACTAACTTCCACGAGAATATGAGCATCTGGATTGCGTCGGAATTGCCCTCTCCAATCTGTGAGCAAAAGAAAAAAATAAAACAGGAAAAAGAAGGACAGCAGTATCCCTTTTCTCAACTTGTGAAATACTGAAAATCTTGTCTGGATAAAACTTATTTATCTTATGAATGTATATGTATACACATATATATATAAATGAAAACTATTTAATTCCCATGTGATTTCAAAATACATGTATATATCTACATCATTCGTACGTATATCTGTATTTAACCTAAATTCCGAATTTAATTTTGTCACGCTGAAACATTGTAAGCACATCATTATGAAATTATCAAGAATGTTGAACGCAATATACAAATACTATATATATTTATACGTATGCAGACACACATTAACACAACGACCTCAACGAACGATGGCTAAACACGGAGATATATAATTTCCGGAACGAAATAAACGCTATCTCCGGGCGCAGGAAGTACTCTCGAGTGAATAGTGCGCCGATGTAATCCAAGAGAAAAGAGAAAAGACGTAGGAACATTGCGCCGTACAATGAATTTAAATTTTACCTAACCTCAAATTAATTTCCCGAGACAAAACCGAAAAAAAAAAGTCATAATAATAAATTTTCGAAAAAAAAAATAATAATAAATTATTCATAATAAACTGAATCGAATTTATTGAATTATCTATCAATTATGATGATTGTAATGATATTTATTCAAACTTCCAGCTGAATCACGTAGTTTATAAAATTAACCGATTAAGGGGCATGAAAGACAGCGCCACTGTTAAAACATTATATACGCCATCACGCAGATCTATCGCAACATTTTTTTTTCCCCCCTTTACCAATGCCAATTCAATGAAGTGCAACGAGATTCAATCGTAGGACCTTGAAAAGGTGAATTCGCGATCAAAGGAAATGTCCCAGAACAATTTACTGCAAGGCTACGGCTGTAAGTTATCGTGATATTATTATTCGATTTATAATTATATTTCAACATACATTTTTCTATTTTACTAAAATCTGACATATTCTTCATTGATTATTGTGTAATAGTCATAATGAGTATGACAAACTGATATAAATGACGTGTGTTACATGAAAGTGACCGAGCACACACGTCTATAAATTGAATTACGGCTTATGCCAAAATGAACTCTCTCGCTTCTAATAATGGCGGTTTTCGTTTATTTACACATGAATAAAAAAAAAATCCGAGGGCCGGATTACACGAAGCTGGTTTGTTTATTATTACATAAATGAAAAAACGTATGAGTGTCAGCAATGAGGATTGAATTGGTAGTCAGATTTTATCAACGAGATAAATGGAAATACGTGGAATTTTTTTTTTTTTTTTTTTTTCGTGTTACATCCGCATTAAAAAATATTAACTAAGAGATTTCATTTATTTGGATTTCGTTTAAAAATTTTTACATTTATAATATTCTTACATACACAATTTCACATAAATTAAATATTATATGTGAAAAAAAAAGTGTGTGTATATATATATATATGTTGATACATGTCATAACACATTTATGAAGTAGCAAATGGAAAAAAAAAATGCATCGGATATTTTTATACAGATTGTAATTGCGAAAAAAAAAATTAACGATGAGTTGTCTGCTCATATTGAAATAGTAGTCAATTAGGTTATCCTGCAAAATTAAATGACAGCATTGAAACACGATGTAAAATGAATATACAAAAAATTCAAATACACAAATTGCAATATATTAATTTTTTTTGTTTGAATTCCAGGGGAAAATCAATTAGATGATAATCAGGTACTCCCACGACATAATCCAAATGAAGTGATAAGGTAGAATATTAATTTTTAAATGTAATTAAAAATTATTTCAATAAAATATTGTAAATGAAAATCATATGTGTGTTGCACATAGTATTTTTGAAATTCACGTCAAAGACGAGACCGCCAGTCAGAATGGAAGGAGTGAGGTCAACGCTATACCAGGCATCATCAATGATCCGGACCATATTATTGAGGTTAACATAATCAAAAATAAAATAATATTGAATTTATAAAATTTATTAAATAAATGAATGGAAAAATTATAATTTTTTTTCTCACTCCAATAATTGACAAAATTAAGGAAATTATTAATTAATTAATGATTAATCAATTAATTAATTGATTAATGATTAATTTTTAAGGACGATATTGTGGATCTCGAGACGATCGATACAGATGTTATCAATGTGGACGGCAGTATGATTAAAATCTTTGACAAGGACATGGACATACCGACGGAAACAAAAAATAAGGTAGAATAAAAAAAAAATTACAATAATAATAAATAAAAATATTATTATATATGAATTAATAAATATATTTTTTGATTCAGGTAATCGAGCAAAATGTAATTAAATCAGTGGACGATGCGACAGTCCCTTATGTACAATCAGCTGAAGCAGCCAATTCAACATCATCGAATACCTCACGGTTGATCGATAAAGACGATCCAAGATCACGACTTCATTTCGTCAAATATCTCAAACGCGATGGGAAAACATTGAAAATATGGGAATGTGGCATCTGTAAATATTAATTAATTAATTAATTATAATTTACATATCTTGAAAAAAATAAATGAAAATTTGGATTTTTTTTTTCCTGTTATTGTTTATCTAGGTTCCAAGGAATTTCGACATCAGTATACGTTGATGAGACATTTACCAACTCACACAGATGAGAGAAACTTCAAGTGCGACGTTTGTGGCAAAGCATTCCGGCAACTATCAACTCTCAGTCAGCACAAAGCTATTCACAGCGATGCTCGACCTTATGTGTGTGAATTTTGCAAAAAAACCTTCAACAGGTTTGTTGAAAATTGAAAAATATTATAATGATAATAATAATAATAATAATAATAATAATAACAATGTATAAGTATATACATACTGTAGATACTGATGTGGGAGAATTGGTCTTTTGTAGGGTTTCAACGTTGATATCACATCGGAAAACACACTCGAAGAATAAGCCCCACAAATGTCATCTGTGCGGCAAAGGATTTCATCAAAAAGGTTCTACTCATCCATTTCGTCAAACAATAAATCCGTGGAAAAAAATTCTACATAATTTTTTTGATTTTTTTCACTACTGAAACAACAAAACTATATGAATTCATTGTTTATTTATCATTTGCATTTTTCTTCCTAAGGCAATTTGAGAAATCATGTTTTTACCCATACCAATGAACGTCCGTATAAGTGTGAATCGTGCCATAAGGGTTTCAATCAAATGTCCAATTTAGTTTGTCATAAAGTGAAGGCTCATGCACACGCTGAAAAAATGCAATACTCGTGTGGTATATGTGGTAAAGATTTTCCACGACGAGTTTCATTACGTTCACATGAAGAATCACAGCATGGAATTAAATATCGTAATGTTAATGGATCACAAACAAAGAATAATAGTAATAATAATAATAATAATAATCAGGCAACAACATCAAAGAAAAATATCAAAATAATTGAATTAGCAAATGAAAATGATATTGATGACGATGAGGATGATGATAATGAAGAAATTGATATCCAAATAAATGATGATATTTCACAATATATCGGTAATATTATAATTGATAAAATTGAAACAAAAGCTATGGAGAATGCAATTAATCAAGGACAAGTGCCATTTGCACTGTATAAACCTGCTAAAGGTATATCAGTTCTTGTTAAAGTCACACCTGCTGGTCCGAATCAACATGTAATTAAATTTTATTCATCTATTAATATATATATTTTCCATGTATATATTTGGAATTTAATTAAATTATTTTTGTAATTTACATACAGATGCTGATTCCAGCAAAACCGGATGACCTTCGAATGACTGGAAAAGTAAGTCCATCGTGTAACACAAATGATTGTGACGGTAAAGCTGTACAAGTGAAAGTGCCAGTTGTGGCAACAGTCACACAAAATATTCAGCCCGATGGAAAAAGCAATTTTATTATTGAGCCACCAAGTTCTGATCAAGATCAAGGTAATTGAAAAAAAAAAAAAAAAAAGCAAATATGAAAAAATATAAGATAATGAGTTTTGTTTATTTATGCAAACAGTGGAAAATATATTGACGCCATTAGATTCGCAATTTTATCACCATGAATCATTGGGTGAATGTGAACAACAAAGTGAGCCTAGTCGCGCCAGTTCGATGGAGGACTGTAATGAATTGCTAGAACTTGCAGCCCAAGGGGGAATACAGTTTGTCCGCGCTACTGAAGACGGCCGCTATGAAGTGATGAGTAACAGGGAAGCGCGCGATTTAATGGCACAAAATTCACATGACGTTACAATACTTGAGGGTGCTGAAGCCGATGCAATAAATTCAATGAACATACGAAATAATATTAATGATAATAATATAATTGTGGGTGATGACGATAGTCAAATAATGGTATTAGACGGTGGTAGTGGTGGCGGGGGAAATAATGGCGGTAGTGGTGGTGTAGGTACTGGCAATGGGATAAATTCTAAATCAATAGGAGCAACAATGGATGGAATTGAAGTGCTCGGTGATAAAGATATCAGAATACTCGATAGTAAAAATTTCGATGAACGTTTTATCGATGGTATGGCATTCTTTTCACAATCAAAAATTGATGATTTAATATCATACGGTGGAACAAAATCTATGGGATTTGAGACAGCATTGCCTATAATTGCAAGTGACGATGATAGTAAGTATAAATTAATTAATAAAACATTATCCATCGTTAGAATTAACTGGATATCATCAAATATATTTATTGATTATCTAATTTTAAAAGTTATTAGTTTTTTAATTTTATTATTCACCACTGCAATTGCATGTTTTCTCCTCATCATGTCCTTTAAACTCGTAATACAGTGATGGCGTCACATCAAGATTATTCAAGCATATTGAGCCATCATCATCATCATCATCATTTACATCACCATCATCATCCAAGTGATTTATCAACGTTACCATCACTCACGTCACAATCCTCAATGATGCCCTTATTGACAAAAAATAATAATGATTCATCGTCCCTGTCAATATTAAATGACACATTGTCTTATTTGAAAAATACCCGACCATTTACTGATGATTTTAATACACTTGGTGTTGATGGCAATTGTATGGATGATTCAAATTCAGTAAATATTTACGATACAAAAATAAAAATTCCTGAATTCGATGATATTGTCAATGAACAAAATTTATTAACAATAAATCAAGATGTTAAAGGTTTAAGTGGTCGAACGCAAATTAATAATGATACAAAGTTAACATTGCCGAGTTTTAATGATATGAAAATTCTTGGTCCAAAATATCAAGAATTTGAAGCGACATCACAATATCATGATATAAAAATATTCAATGGTTATGATCAATATTTGCGATCAGCATCAATGAATGGTTATCGTTCTGGCGGTGATACACCTTTAATAGAATCGTCAATTGGTCGTAAGGAGATTAAACTGTTGGAAAAAAAAATGGAGACGCGATTTATTGAGGAGAATAATATACAAGAGGATATTTTTATCAAGGTAGAGAATGAAACGAAATTAATGCCAGTTATCAACTTTTGGAATGAACGGTATATTGATATTAATGACAATGATTTCACTTATCTCTCTGTTATCAATTCAAATATTTAGATAATCAGTATTTTTTATTCATACCTAAATAGGTATAGTCAAAAAAAAAAAAAAGATTTGATTTACATATATTTTATTTATACAATTTCAAATTGTTCATCATAATTTATTTCATTTTTTTTCTCTGTGATTTTTTCTTTTTTTAAAATTGTATCTATACTGTCAATGTTTGCACTTCAACAGTAAAAATGAAAAAAAAAATTTTTTTTAATTACTTCACATGATGTAATTATTTTATTTGTTTATTCGTTTATTTATTTATTTATTTATTTATTTATACATTCACACTTTCATATATTGATTCATTAATTTTTAATATTTCAAGGTCCCATCCCTCTCCACAAACAATTCCCAATCTATGTGCTCCTCAACCATAGTAATTCCCGATTATCCTGATGTTGAAACAACACGAGGTACGGACAAGGCTTCAATCACGGACAATTATCTGCTTCAAGTAAATAAATTCAATCAAAAATAATGTTACAAAATAAGATAGAAAAAAAAAAAAAAAAAAAAAAATGAATATTTTCTTATTCATTTTCTTTTTCTTTGTCGTTCCACTTTTTTTTTTTTTTTTTTTTCTTTTTTTTTTCTATTTTGGATACGTAGGCAAGTGCTCTGTGCGATTCAGACTATCTCAATTTCGAAGCACGAAGCGTCGAGAGTCCCAGCAGCCAAACAAACAAAGTCTTTACCCTCGATGGTCTACCAGACCTCAATTGATCGTCGTTGAGCAACTCCCTCCTCCACCTTTCCTCTCTATAGATGTGTTTTTCGCTCCCTGTCCCGCTCCTGCAACCTGAACTGTTTTACTTTTATTTACACCTTTTTTTTTTTTTTTTTTCTCCCTCACTCTTTCTCTCTTCCCAGCGTCAATGCGTATGTGTCTGTCTCTGTGTACATGTTTGTATCCCGTCCATCCCCCTAGCACTTTTCAATATTTTACCACCGTCTGTGTCTTAATAAGTTTTCTTTTTTTTTTTTTTTTTGCTTTTTTGAATGAATAAATTTATTGGCATTGTGATAAATGTATTGAACCAAAATATTTCGATATGTGAACCAAAACAAAACAAAACAAAACAAAAAAAATAATTTAATGAACATAATATATTCATGTGTATAAAACCGTATTGATAATATTAATTCCAAAAACTTGCGTAAATTGTTGAAAATAACAATAATAACAATAAATTAATTAATAAATAAATTTTTTATTAGAATAATAAAAAATAAAATGAATGAGAAGAAAAAAAAAAGAAAAACAAAATTTACGAGATGAAAATAAATCTGAGATTAATCATTATATTTTATTTACAGAATATGGATCAAGGGATAATAAATATAAGTGTATATACACGTATATAACTATATATATTTATTTCTTTATATATAATGTTTGTATTCGAGTTAGGTAGGTCTTTCATTTCCTCTGTTCTCGCTCGACTCATTCTCACCAAGAGTTTTCGCTGAAGAAAATCTTCAAACTAGGATGATCGAGGTTATGAAAGGTTCTTTCTTGCTCGTATTCTCTCTTTTTTATTCTCTCGTCTTTACTTCGAAACAATGAGAAGGGGGAATACGAAGATTTCAGAGTAGTGTGAACACTCACTCGTTTATCCTCATTTCATTGGAAAGAGATAGAGTTGCAGTCGACATTTTTCAACCCCTTTTCACCCACCCACTGCTCATTTTATTTTTCTCAACTTATTTTATTATTATTATTATTATTCTTTTTTTTTCTATCTTCAACATTGTCATCTCGTGGCTAAGGAAACTTTTCTAGGATTCTTCCTCATCTCACACATTTTTTTTTGTTTTTTTTTTTTTCTTTTCCCACTTTCATTTTATTTTTACCACCTTTTTTTTTTTCTTTTTTTTTTTTACCTATTCTCTCATCACAATTTTTTTTTTTTTTTTCTCCCTTTGGTTATTATTTGAGCTTATACATTCGCTACCTATTTACACTTTATTCTCTCTCCGCTTTTTTCTCATTTTATTTTATTTCTCTTCCGTCGTATTCTCTTTTCGTCCATTCTTACATTCTCATCTCTCGTTCGTTTTTTTTATTTTTTTTTTTTTTTTATTTCCTCTTATTCTCATTCTCTCTTTTCCTCTCTTTCTTTTTATTTCTTTTTTCTTTTGGTCGCCAACATTGAGGAATAAGTAAAAGAGTGCGAGAGCCCGTTCGCGAACAAAGCCAGATCGAATTTGGGGAAAATAGTCATGGACGAGGGTTGAATTCTTGACGAGATAATTCACGGTGTTGGTGGTGGTACCCATAAGCCCATACACCCATGCTCTCTCTCTCTCTCTCTTTTTCACCTCTCTAAGGAACAACGAATGAAAGTACATGTTGAGCACGTGCATTCTCTCTTTCTCTCTTTCTTTTGAAACTAAAGTAGTCAACGTGAAAATTTTATTTAATTCTCATTCTATATTCATTATTTAAAATGAAATTAAATACAATAAAAATTAATCTATTTTATTATATTAAAAATAATAATTTATTGTATTAATATACTTTTATTATAAAAATAAAAGAAAAAAAAAAAAAAATGAATAAAAATAAATAAAAAACAAAAAAAAGACAATTGAAATTATTAAAAAAAAAGGGAGAGATTTGAAGAACAATAAATTTTTATTTCAGATAATTCTTTAATAAATATATAATATATATATTTGTAATTTCATTTAAAATGACAAACTGGTAGTTGAGTAAATGCATAAATAAACTGCTTTATAATAAAACAAATAAGAAATTAAATAAATGAATTCAGATGAGTACGTAAATTATTCATTCATTTTAATTTTATACTAGAATCAAATGTAAAAATGGAAAAAATAAATAAAAGGAAAGAGGAAGGTGAGAAAATCTTTTATTATTATTATTATTATTTATTATTATTTTTTTTTTTTTTTTATCACTGATTAAATTTCACGCCTGAGTACATTTAAAACCAAGGAAAAAAAAAACAAGACACAGATCTAAATAAATAAATAAATAAATAACTAGTTTTTCTTATTCACTTTCAATTTTGTAAGCTCAATCTCTTGGCTGATGTGCTCGCTATGTTATTGTTCTTCATCTACTTTGCATTGTATTATTCCAATACGCATCTTATACCTCTACACGGAGCAACATCTATTCTATCATTGAGAAGATGTATAAAGTAAGTGAGTGTATCTGTGTCTCTGTGTATGGTAGCACGAGAGAGAGAGAGAGGGAGAGAGAGTAAATGAGTGAATGAGAAATGTGCTTAGTGTTTGGAAGAACCGTGAGAACAATAGTGTTGACGACGACAGGTCTATATACAGATAGAAAAGGTAAGATTGTTTTGAATTGTATGGAAGAAATTTCAATTTGCCCATGAGATTGTACAAAAAGCGATTGTATATAATGCGAATATTTTCCACAAAATAATGGTATTATTTCAATTAAAATTATCATGTTTCTGCAATAATAAACTTGAAATTAACTATTTCAAAAATATAAATTTCGATATTACTTAATTATTTGTTTTATTATTTTTTTTTTTTTTATATATAAATTGTGAGAAAATAAAATATTGAATATTATCGAAAAATTTTATATTTCAAATTATCAAAGACAATAGATATAATAAATAAAAAAATCTATGTAATAAAAAAAATAAATAATAATAATAATAATAATATAAAATACAGGATAAATATAATAAATTGACGGTATAGTATTGACGGTATTGATTCAATTGAAAATCCATTAATTTAAATTTGGGATGTGAAATGCAAACGAACCGGAATTGGTATATAATACGATCGGAAGTGCCACTGGGAGTGATGGCATTGGATAGTTGCAATGATGGTGAATGAGGGTGGGATGCATTGCCGCAGTGACACAACGTGTATATTGAAAAGTAATATAAGAAGGAGATGTGTGTGTGTATGTGTGTATGTGTGTTAGTGTGTGAGAGTGAATGTGTAAGTGAAAGCCAAATAGAAAAAGGAGAAAGGGTTTTATCGAGGAACCGAGGGTGAAAGTGGATTCAATCGTGCGAAAATGGCGTCTCGCCACGATGAAAAACGGACTATTCATCCATATATATAAATATTAAATGAAAGAATAAGTAGAATAATAAAGAAAGTGGGAGAAATAAAATGCGAGACGAGATCAAATAGGAAAATGTTACATGTGAATTCTTATGATGACTATCAAGTAGTCAAGTCAATTTAAATTCAATGTTACAACATTTATTGAATTAACTCTCATTTGTTTATAAATAATAAAAATTTTTTATCATACACTAGTCTCAATAGTTCAACAATTTATTTATAAACATTTACAATTTGTAATTTGCATTCTATTATTGTCAATTCAATAATTCCAGTAATTTTTATTTTATATTTAGTTTAAATATTACATTTTATTATTATCATCATTATATATATATATATATAAATTTTTTTCTTTTCTTAATAGTGTGAAAAATGTTGAAATTGAATATATGCGTATAAAAGTAATATATTTTCTCGACCCCCATATTTTCTTCTTTTTTTTTTTCCTTTATAATTTTTTTTTTTTTTTTTTTTTGGTGCAGTCGATTGTGCTTTTTCACACATTTTGTCGCCAGAATAAAATGCATAAGTTACCAACCACTCGTCACAATGTGAATATATCCATGTATATATACATATATATTTTTACCTACTTGATGTTGGAGCACATCTGACGGTTCAAAGTTCACAATGGCTGACTAAAACACGCGATGACACTCGGTATGGATTTCAACGCTGACCACACTCGTTTCTTGTCTGATGGGCATGTGGTAAAACGTTTTTACTGACTGATAAAAGTTAACATTCATATCTACTAGATGAAAGTCAGTAAGAATAAAATAGTATGTAAGAGAAAAAAAAAAGAGAGAAAATGTTAAATTTTACAATTTTATAAAAGAGATTATGAAAACTGATAAAAATTTCATCTACTAAATTTTTTATATAATATATAATCTTTAATTTTCATTTATTCTATTGATAAATTCATAAATAATTTCAATAAGTCAAATTAATTTAGATAAATGCGAATGAGGGTGCACAAAATTGAATTTTCAATTTTTCATTTAATATTTTATATTTTAATCAACTCGAATTCTCAATTTTTAAATATAAAAAATAAAATAAATATATCTAGTTTTGATTTCTTACAAATTTTCAATATTAATTGTCCTTTATATACACTGAATTTACTGTAAAAAAGTGTGTGTGTGTGTTTATAAGACTGGTAACAGCTGCCATGTACTTCGTGAGAGCTGATGTTGATAACAGATTGAATTTTCGTGGAAAGAAAAAAAACAAAAAAATACAACGGTAAATGTTTATATTATATTTTTATATAAATGTTTATATTCATGTATTTATAGTGAGTGATAGATTAGATATAAATATTTCTATAGATATTATTATATACTTTTGTATATATATAATTATAATTCCCATATATGTAGATATTCGATGAATGGGTATTAATGGTTGTTTAATTCTGCAAAATCACATTAGAAATTGAATAGATACTCCTAGTAAAATACTGATGTTACAACAGTAGTGAATAAACACCGGTAGAATTATTCGCTTCAAATGTTCATGCAAATACGTGTGAATGTTCATTTATACACGTTATGTGCGTACATTAATCCACAATGGCACATGTTACATTCACTTAGTATGAATAATATAAAATAGTTGTGAATATTTTCACACAAAATTTTCACTTATACACATAACATTATTCTTTATTTTTATTCAATTTATATATTGAGATTTATATTTATTCAATTAATTTATATATATAAATATATTATTTTTATTTCTTAAATATAATTTAAAAATTTATTATTTATTCGATAATTTTCATACACTTGCAACAGAAAAGAAAAATTTACTGGCAATTGACACAAGAAGATTTTTCCAAAAAAAATTTATCTATACACATTACATGTATATATATAATGTAAAAAAAAAAAAAATGGAGAAAAATGAATATAAATAAAATTGGTGGCACATTGTGCATTGGCACTACGCGTACACAACACCAATAGCACCATCAGATAAATTTTCAATCGGGCAAATTCAAAAAAGGGCGTGTTGGCCTTACCTATATCTACGCAACCATTTCATTATTATTATTATGATTATTATTTATTTTTTTTTTTTCTTCTTATTCTTTCTTACGAAAATATAACAGAACGAAACAATTTTAAAAATCGATTCTGTTTTCACAAACTGCGCATACATTCGAATGACGATGAGGCAAAAAGGTTTTTTTTTACGGTAAAAGTGGGTTTAGTTAAGTTGGAAATAATAAAAAAAAAAAAAAAAAATACGAGAAAGAAAGAGAGAGTGGCGTGTGTGTTTACTATATATACGAGCTCATTCAGTTTCAGGACCAGGTAAAGTCCGGAAGTTGAAGCTGCCGATGTTGGTATGTGTCTGCAACTTCCATTCCCTCGAAAAGAATTTTTTCTTCTACTTTCATCATCTTATTTATTTATTTTATTCTATATATATATATATATATATATATTTTTTTTTTTTTTTTCTTCTTCTCTTACCTTTTCACTTGGACGAGTAAGGCGTGTGTGTGTGTGTACGCGCGCGCATGTAGGACAGAGGAAGCCAACGGGTTTTCTATAGTTGCCGAAGGGTTTGAGAAGTCATCTCGAATTTCGAATGTGGTGCACGTCGTCGCTAAAACGCCCCCATGATTCAATTCACATCAGAATCCACCCCCCCGTTCTCTCTCCCAGTGAGGCTCTTGCACTACCGCCTGGGCTCCCACAGTTGGATTCACCATCATCATTTTCTTCATACATAAAACCTTAATATACATATATATATATATATATATATATATATATATAGTTATTTATATATGTAGTACTAACATGAGAATCGAAGGAGTTTCTATCAATTCAAATCAATATCAACTTGTCGGTGATAATTTGACGAAAAAAAAAAAAAAAGTTTTTTTAACTTGAGAAATTTTCATCTTTTAAATGAAATGAAATGAAATTATTATTATTATTTCGTTTTATTTAAAGTGGATTAATCACTCTATCATTATCGTTAATTAATTATCGTTGAGGTCAAGAAATACGAAAAGGGTGAAAAAAAAAATTGCCCGAGTCATTGGTATATAGATATATTTAATTTCACGTCATTCAACGATTCAAATTGATAAAACTGTTAAATATGTATGAAAAAGAAAAAAAAAAAAAAATAATAATAATAATAATAAGGATTCATAAGTAACATCATGAAAAGGATGTAAAATTCAAACTTTTTAATTTGGATGTAAATTCATTTTTTCATTTTTTTTTTTCTTTTTTTTTCTGTCAGTCAATTCGTTTTTTTTGTCAATGAAACTCCAATGGCTGGCGCGTGGCTTACATTTTTTTTCTCATTTACTTTCTAAGATTTACTTTTGCAATGAAAAGTCTACTTATCACGACTTTATATATATATATATATATATAATTTTTAAATTACTATATTTTCTTTTTATTAGTGAGAATATTTTCACGAGTTTTTCTTACCACTAACACTTTGAATCCAATAATTTTCTTTACACGCACTTTATATATACAAATATAATAAATGAACTTTCAATTTATAATTATATTAACTTTTTATTATCAATTTCATTTATATATTTATCAGTTTTAGCAATTGAATCATGAAATATAGTGAAAGTTTAATTGAATAACATAACGAAAATTTATTTTATATCTAAATTATTGTATGTACATAAATTATTTTCCTATCAATATTTAAATGGAGAAAGGCAATTGAACTAAACGAGTATAAATAAATATAATAATAATAATGATAATAATAAATATAAATATATTTTGTACGAAAAGAACGAATCAAGATTATTATTATTTTTTTTTTTTTTTTCCTTCGTCTCTCGCTCTCTTGCTCTCCAAGTTACGATATAAATGTATGTGATCGTTATTTTTATCGTTGACTTGACACGAATATCATTGAGAGTCATTACGCTTTTTATTGATGTTTGCATCATTTTCATTTTTTTTTTTTTCTTTTTTATTATTTATAATCAATAATACTGTTGTCATTGTCATCATTGTCGTCGACGCCACGAGTACGACACGAGGTACACACGAGTTTTTTTCCAGTCACGTACAGTACTAAGGGGATGATTTTTGTTCTTTTTCACTTTCTCTTCCTATCTCGGTCTCACTCGACTCTCACACTAAACATCATAGAGAAGTTGATGGGTAGCAGAGAGAGGATAGAGATGAAAAAGAGGTTTATACTGTAGCTCTCACATGATTTTCCCCGAGTAAAATCAACCCCGTAACCTGCTACAGGATTACGACTTTCGTACTATTACCACTATTACTACTACTACTACTACAATTACAACTATCTGTATCCACTAACATTTCTCATATTACCAACTGCTACATGAAATCAAGGTTATTGCTGTCAGAATAATATACTCATGTATTTATATGAAAAACTGGTTAGAATTTATTTTTCACCAGTTCAATTATTCAAGTTGAAATTGTAATTTATTTATTATTTTTATTATATTTTTTATCTGTGTAATTTAATAATTTAAACTGGAATTCTCGGGTGTTTTCTTCACTTAACAATTTACTGAAGAATCAATCTCTTAATTGAATATCAAATTTAAATTATATTAAAAATATAAAAAATAAATAGATAAAATTTAAATTCTCATCTCACCTTTTCTTTTTCTTTGCTTTTTTCTTCTTTTTTTTTTTTTTTTTTCTCACCTCTAAAATCTAATATTTCTCACTCGATTTATTTTTATGACCAATGACAAATTTTTATTTTGTACATTTTGAGGATGAAAAACAGTCGGTGTACATCAGGCAACACGTGTTTACACTCAATCTTTTTCTCTCTTTTTCTACGTCTATACTTTTTTCATCCATCAAATTTATTTCACACATACACGTACTGTATAAGTAAATATATACTTATATAAATATACTTACGTATATCAATACGATAAATATATTTGATTGTGTTTGTGCATATGTCTGTCTCTTGTGTATGTGTATGTTCACGTGTATGACCTGGCACAAGTGCAACATAAAGTGTGACATTTAAATGTCCAACGAATGGAGATTGAAAAAGAAAAAAAAAAAAAAAAAAAAAAAAAAAAAAAAACGAGAAGAAGAAGTAGAAAATGATAAATAAACGAAATTCAAGGCAGAAAGAGAGAGAGAGTGAGTGAGTGAAGAGGAAATATAAAGTAAAGAAAAAAAAAAAAAAAAAATTAGAGTATGGGCAATTCTTAACAAGAGTGGACAGGTGGATCGAAGTGCTTGGACTTCTGTATTCAAGTGTTGAGCGTGGAGAAAAAAAAAAAAAAAAAAACGGACGATCATGGAGCAAATGAGAGTGAGAGAGGAGAGTTTTGCGCCCTGGTGCTACTCCAGTAGTGGATGGCGTCAGCTGTTATGTACTGTTACGGGATAGTCAGCCTAAAGAGGAAATCTCGTTGAGAAATATAAAGAGTCGCGGGAAAAATACTCTCTGATTTTTATTTTTGTTTTATTTTTATATATGTCGCCTTTCTATTTTTCATTCACTCGCTTTTATCACACTTTCAATTCTACAAAATAAATTTTTATTTTCACTGACACATTGCCTTTCAATTAAATACCGAGTAGAAAAAAATAAAAAAAATAAAAAAAAAAAAATTCATATATAAATAAAATAAATAAATAAAAAAAGTAAAAAAAAAATTTAACAAAAAAAAAAAAAAAAAATAAAAATATATTGTAAAATAAATTATTATCTCTGTCGGATAACACAATGTTGGGAGGGTAATGTTCTCCATGAAAAACGAATTTCGAGAAATTGTGTAACAAAACATAAAAGGAAAAAAAAAAAAAAAAAGAATTGCGTGTTTCAATTCGTGTGACACGCGCGTGTGACCCGGAAATGTAACTGCCAAAACGTAAATGCGTAACTGTGTTGTGATGTTTCGTTCACACATTTATACACACATGTATATAGATATATATGTATATAGACGTGTATTTAACTAGATTTTAGCGGGTTTCCCGTGGGACAACGTGAAACGGTCGATCAATGTCGACAATTTTCGTCACTCGGAATAGCTGACTGCGGTTCACGTAAATGGATGTTACTCTGTAAAATTTATAAAATGAAATAATATACATATATATACATTGTTAAAAAATGATATTAATACAATAAGATTAAAAAAAAAAAAAAAACAAATAAAAAAAAAGAGAAAAATTTACGTGGACAATATCGAGATAAAAATATGGATGATCAATAAATGACAATTTTGAAATAATAAAATAAATCAATAAAATTCAAATATAATATGAAAATTTTTTATTATTTTTTTTTTTTTATTAAAAAAACCAAAAAATAACACAAGGGAAAAAAAATGAGTATTTGTTATTACCAATGTAAGAACAATTACTTATTAATTTATTCATGTCAAAATGAGAAATTGTGATATGACAATAAAAGAAAAAAAAAAAATAACGTATCTACTTATTTTATATGTATTTATATAAATTGAAATAAATGGTTGATTGTAAGAATCGTTTTTTTATTTTCTATTTATTATTATATTATTATCATTTCTTTTTTTTGTTTTTTTTTTCATCATTTTCTGCTGTCCCGTATCGGGCATATAATCGAATTATCAATTTTAAAAAGGGTTTTATTACAACCACACACAATTTAACGCGTAAACGATCAATTTAATGTGTTTTTAATGACATATAAAAACAAATACAAAAAAAATCTATATAATCATCGAATTTTTTTCAACTACACAAAATTGATAATAAAAAAAAAATTAAAAAAAAGAATGAATGAATGAATAAATAATAGATATAAGTAGAACAAAAACAAAAAATGAAAAATATTTCATATTAATATGTCCCTCAATAATTTTTTATTATTAATTTTTCTCTTTTTTTTTTTTTTTTTTCTTTTTATCCCTTCTAAATATTCACCGAAATTATTTTCACATGTCATATTATATTTGTATATTATATTCTATTTGATATTTTTAAAATCAATATATGATGATATTCACAAGAAGAATATTCAAAAAAAAAAAAAAAAAACAACAACAATTTTGCTGAAAGCCAATGACATTATATATTGATTTATATATACACAGACATGCATCCAAAGATTATTGGAATAACTTATTTATTAGAATTATTGAATAAATCAAAATCAAACATGAAAGGTTTTGTACTGGATATTTATACTTGATAGATTCAAAAGTTTTTTTTTTTTTCTTTTCTTTTCTTTTTACATCAAGACATGTATGCATGTACTCAAAAATGTACAATGCAATGCACAATTGTGCACAAGATTTTTGCCAATAATTATTTCCAATAATATACTCCATACCCATAGGAATTATAAATAAATAAATGAATTAATAAATGAATAAATAAATTAAAAAACTGTGTACGTTGAATGATTCGTGTAGATTAGGTGATGGATGTGCGTTGCAAATTTCACCGTGATCAAGTGTACACACATACATAAAAAAAAAAAAAAAAAACAAACAAACAAACAAACAAACAAACAAAAAAAATAAGAGGAAAAATAGGGGATGAATAAGACAAAAAAAGGAAATAAAGAAAAAAGAAAAAAAAAATACACCAAGATCGTAAACAAACCTCGGAGTCTGGACTGAGAGATCTCATTTCTGATTGTTACCTTCCGTACAATTGTTTCATTGTTTCCGTTGAAATAAACGAGCTCACTCTTCGTACTATTTCACACACACACACACACACACACACACACACAAACAGACATACATCGTATTTTTGCTTTGTCGGACAGTATCGTTTTTACACTAACAATATAAATTCACTTGTATTATCCCCCCCCCCCCCCTCCCTCACATCTTTCTCTTATTTAATAATCGTAACATTTTATATGAATACGTGAAATTAATTTTATCACTATCATAAAATAGATAAAAAAAAAAAAAAAAAAAAATTTTTTTTTTTAAATTTTTAATAAGTAAATTTTGATAATTATTTTGTATAATAGGGGATAGAAAAATATATTTATGTTCCAAATGGTGCGTCATGACAGAGAAAGGGTGAGAGGAGACGGGAGTAAATGAGAGAAATTGAATTTTCGTTATTTTGTTCAAGCGTAAAACTCGATTGGGATACGCAGACGATTAACACGTGACTCGCATCAACAATTGTGAATTGGCCAGTGTAACACACACACATATATATATATATATATATATTTCTATTCAATCGCTCCATTCCCTCTCTCTCTCTCTCTTTTCCTTTCACACATCCCAAAACACAATATACTTATACACATTCTTTCTTTCTTCATTCTTCTTTCCTTGCTGTTACACTCGAGAATTCTCCAAGGGCGATTTCTTTGTCGACGTACCGAGGCGAGAAATTTAACTCTCCCACCGTTTTACAGTTTGAATATATGTTCTTCCACTCCCCAGAGTAGAAAATCACCCTTTCTATACAAACTCGCTTTGTATATACATATAAAGTTGAATTTTATCGCATCCATTCGCATGCTCAAAACGTTTATTTGATAAATAAAACTATAGAAAAATAAGTGACGCACACTCGGTGAAAACATTTAGCATAAAAATATATTTAGCCACTTGTATATATATATATATATATATATGTGTGTGTCTGTGTGTGGTTTTAGTGGCAAAAAGCTAATTGAGAAAACCCGGTAGAGTTTCCGGGTGAGGCGTCCGCCCTAAAAACACGAGCTTCCGCGTGATGCACAAGTGAAAGAGAAAAGTAATACGTGCATCGTTGGATTTATCCCGCGCAACAACGTAAGATTAATTGCTTTTAATTTCCTACGACATGATTAATCATAATTAACAGATTTTACCAAGTGTGTGAGTGGTGAAATCATCCAGTTTCTACTTTCATTCAATATATATATGTATGTGTGTGTGTGTGTATATATATTAAATGAGCCAAAAATATTTCAACTAATTTTCCATTAAAATGAATATATAATATAATATTTTAAATACAATATATGAATAATTGAAAATGTCAGAAACATAAAATATATAATTTTTCACTGTAAAATGTCTTGAAAATTTTTATAAATTTATTTATTTATTTATTTATTTATTATTATTTTTTTTTGTTCGTTGTTAATTTTGATACTTTATAGTTTGTAGTGAATAAATTTTGTTAAATGAGAAATGTATAATTCCACTTTACCATAATACAAAATTACTCTGGGCGCCATTTCATCCCCTAATTCGTCTATTTAACGATATAAAAATTTTATTTATTCCTCATTAAATATATCTATATACAACAAAGGAAAATTATTAATAAAATTTCCTCAAGTATTTCTACATATAAAATAATAATTTCAATCTGTATACATTCAAATTTTTTTTAAAACATAAATTTTCTCAAATATAATTTATATATACAACAATATTATTATTATTTATTATAATTATTACTATTATTGTTATTATTTATATTTTTTTGTTTTTTGTTTTCTCGTGTTGCAAATTGGAAGATTGCGATAATGGACGTAATTTTGTTGGTTGGCTGTACAAAACTTTGACCAAATCAGGGAGGCCGCGCGTCTACTCGTTAAAAAAGGCAAAAATAAAGAAAAAACAAAAAAATAAAATAAATAAATAAATAAATAAAATAAAAAATAAGAGAGCGAGAGAGGTTGAGCCGCAGGTTCCGAAATTACTTTGCCACTTTCCGGTGTTATTTATCGCGTCCCTTATTACGTCCCAACTTTGGCCCCGACCTACCCCGTCCATTTAACCGTGTCCTGTCTACTATATATATATATATATATTTTTTTAAATGTTTTCCCGCTTGCTATCTCTTTTTTTATCCGTGTGCAATTAATCATATTGCCTAAGAAATTACACACGTATCTATATTTATATTCAACTTGTTTTTTTTTTCTTTTGATTTTATTTGATGTACTGAGAAAAATGAAATTATTATTTATTTCTCTCGATTTTTTTCTGGTTTTTTTTTTTTTTTTCTTTTTTTCTATTATGAAGGTAAATGTACATAATATTGGATGTTATTGCCATTTTGTGTACGACGAATGTATAGCTAGAAATATAAAGAAAGGAAAGTAAAAAAATATTAAAAAAAAAAAAAAAAAAAAAAAGATTAAGGAAAAAAAAAAAGGGAAAAGGTTATCGAAACTCTAGCGTGATAATCCGCCAAAATCACAATTTGAAGGGCAAGCTTATATGTATTATAATATATATATATATATGTTACTACGTAGTACTAAACTCTTTTTACCAATAGCAACGTGAACATTATATGAAGTTGATATATAAGCCGTATATAAAGGTAGAAAGCGTGCGAACAACGTGTAGACCGTTATCGAAAAGTATTTCTCATTTGGCTTTTCACACCGTCTTAGGATTACGAGAAAGATGCCAAGAAGTAAAGAAACGAGAACTTTTATTTATTTAATTTTTATATATTGATGTCCTCTTGAGAGACATATCCAAAGACTTTTTTCAATTTTGAATTTTATTTATATTTCATTTTATTTCTATTCTTCAATTTGATTACGTATATTTTTATTAATTAAGAATTAACCGTGTGAGTGATTACTGTTATTATAATTTTTCAATCAGAGTATTGGAATTATTCCGTTTCAATAATAAATTTACACCATAATATTTTTAATATGAATAATTAATTTATGTATTTTAAGCAAAAAAATATTTTTAAAAGCCACGAAAACATTCTATAACTTACACCTGACTATTCTACTAAAAGAAAAAAGAAAAAAAAAAACAAACAAACAAACAAACAAATTCGAAGAAAAAAAGAGAAAAAAAAAGTTAAGAATTTCCAAGTTAAATTGTCATGAAAACTAAAAAAAAATGTAAATTTGAAAAAAAAATATAGCAATGTATATAAATTTATGTATATGTCACTGTATACTACACAGATACTGCTTCTTAAAAAATTGTAAATGATTGCAGTGCAGGCTGTGGATGAAGGGAAAAGAGTGGCGGGAAAAAAAAAAATCGAATGAAATAAAAGTTGAAACTTTACCGATGGATTTTTAAACTTGCCGCTACTACAAATTCAACGATAAAATCAACCGCACCTTTTACTCTATTATTTTTCTCCGAGTTTTCATTTCTATCTCACTGTAACAGATTGAAAAAAAATAATAAAAATAATAATTTAATATATATGAATATATTTTATTCACCAGAATATATAATTTTTTTTTTTTTTTTTCCTTTATTGCATAACATGAGGTGTTAATAATTAGTGATCTATTAAATATAATTTTTCAAATTATTATTATTTTTTTAAATCAAATTATTTAGATGAAATGAGTACTTTCTTGGAGTTAAATAATCAAAAATTGTGATTGCAGTACGAAAAATAATTCGCATCACCAGCGCTATCTAAATAAAAAATATTGAATTTACTTAAACTCCGTCAATGTTACATTCTCTTCATTATCATTCGAGCTTGGGAATGTAGTTTTTTGGTTGTTTTTTTTTTTCTTTTTTAAAATTTGCTTCGTTTATATTTATATTATTTATGTGTGATGAGATTTTATCGTCATTATTATATTAATAATTCATCAACAGATACATAAATTTTATTTATAATTGCTGAATAATATTTACCATGAATAATAATTAATCAAATACAAAAAAATTAAACTTAATTCATGTAAATCCTGATTATATTAGAATTTTATTTTACTGATTAATACAAGTTTATGTATGAGAAGTTCAATTAAAATCGGAAAATAAAATACAAAATGATGAATTACGCATAGAAAAATAATATCATACAAAGTCATCAACAATTTTTTGTTTATACATACAATGTATGTTATACATATATATAAGGACATAAAAATAAAATTTATTGATACATTTACGTAACGTATTCATAATGCATTGATAGCAAAAAATATATATTATTAAGTTCACGCGACAATTGTTATTTCTCATTGAAGAAAAAAAGAAGAAGAAAAAAAATGATAATCATAATCATAAGAAAGTCAAAATAATAGAATGAAAATTTTTATATACCAATAGATAAATTACAAATCGAACACGAAATAGTTAATGCGAAAACAAAAAAGCCATTTCGGAATTTGCTCTGTCTGACCTTATTTTCAATAAGATAAAAAGTAAAGAGGGTGAATGACAAAAATCATAAATTACTCGTTCATCATGAAACAAAAAATATATATATATATATATAATAATAATATTATCTTAATTTATATTGTCTTACTACTTCTATCACAATGGTAAATGTTATTAATAAAAATTGATGACATATGATTATAATTGAATTTCTCAACCTTGAAGATAAAAAAAACAAAAATAACAAATGAAAAAAAAATATGTTGGTGACTATATATTTTTCATCATATTATAAACTAATTTACAACTTTTTCAAGAGAAAAAAAAATATATTTTTTTGTCACTTGATTTAACGCCAAGGAAAAAAAAAAAAAAAAAAAAAAAAACCAAAATAAATAACAATACAAATCATCAGAAAATGTCAACACACGCAAATGTCAAAATTCAACGTTTATTTCAGACAAATGTTTTTATTTATTTATTTTTTTTTTTTTTTTCTTCACGTTTGAATTATAAAAAAATTTGAAAAATAATAAATCAATACAAATAAAAGGATAATGTCGCGAAATATAATTTAAAAAAATATGTATAAATATTTATTAGTAAATTAGCATTACAGACCAGTATTCCTCCAAAGTTTGAAAAATTTTTTATCCAACCTCAAACATGTCATTTTCTTTGTACTATTTTTTTTGTTTTTTTTTGTTTTTTTTTTTTTTTATATCTCATTATCTGTAATTTCGTTGAATCATCGTTCTCACCGATATCTGTAATTCTCCAATCATATAAAAGATGACAACATAAAAAAAAAAAAAAAATAGAAAAGAAAAAAAAACAAACAAATGAAAAATAAAAAATAGAAGAAAATTTATATTCACAGTTCTTTAATCTTGATAAATAAATTTAAAAAAAATTATTATTATAATATAATGATTTTATTTGATTTCTCAGATGGAAAATTTATGCAATATCCCGTTTCCTCATAGTTTTTATTATATCATTAAAATTTTTATAACTTCACGAAACCAAACACAACCAGCTATAAAAATATATATAATAACGTACCACAATTCTCATGTAAGCAACAAACAAAAATCAATCATACACATATAAAAATATATTTAATTATTTTATCTTTTCTTTTTTTTTCTTTTTTTTCTCTCTTTTTCACCTGACCTTGAATATTCACAAATAAAGATTAAAAAAATAATAATAAATAGATAAATAAAAAATATATAATAACAAAAAAACCCACATTTCATCATCTCTATTATTCTTTTCTTCTTCTTCTTCTTCTCCTTCTCCTTATTCTTTCTTACCTTGAATTTTATCATTATTCATTTATTATAATAATCATGATTATTTTAAATTTGTTTTTTTTTTTGGAATGCAGTTGGCCTTGACGTTGCAATCAACTCGATTCGCATGGAGAACACTGACCCTTCTCGATTTTTTCTTATTCTCATTTCCATTTTTACATTCATTATTATAATCTTTTTTCACTCTCTCCCTCTCTATCTCACCTGTACATATTCATAGACGCATGCGCATCGAGCTCATGTCTCATGGATATCATTTTTATTCCATTTTTTTCTTCGTTTTTCCGTGTACCATTGATGAATTGAAAAAAGAAAAAAAAGAAATGAATAAAAAACTGTGGAAATCCCACTGTAATTGTAATTGTAAATGAGAATCTGAGAGGAAGACAAATAAAAAAATGAGAGTGAACTGGTGGACCAACGAAGGACGAAAGTGATGAGTTATAAATAACAAAAATGAGGTGGATGCACTCAAAATTTACACATTAATTGACTGAGATATATATATACAT
The DNA here is from genome assembly GCA_963920625.1 of Dinocampus coccinellae. Classification (NCBI taxonomy): domain Eukaryota; kingdom Metazoa; phylum Arthropoda; class Insecta; order Hymenoptera; family Braconidae; genus Dinocampus; species Dinocampus coccinellae. The sequence continues at coordinate 17,750,093 of OY987185.1, forward strand.
GTAGTGAATACTTGGTATTTAGTGAATATGTGAGTGTATTACAATTGTGTGAGACATTGGATGGAGCGCACGTTGCGACGTAAACTAAAAGGAAATATCACGGGATTGTGAAAAGTTTGTACAGTTGACGCGCGTCACTCGTACGAAACGTTTCCGTGCATCAGCAATAAAATTGGAAAAGTAATGATAGACTGTAAAATTCATATTTATTATATAATAAATTAATTTTGCAATAAAAAAAAAAAATAATAATAAAAAATTCGTTATAATTTTTAATTGTTTCATATAATATATAGTAACATATATATACATATATATTAATAATAGTTGGTAAATTATCATTGAAGTCAATTAAATTCGTCAAGTGATAAGAAATAATGAGGACATGATAATAAATTTATAAGTGTATGAAAGAATATTATATAGAAAATAATGTATGAAAAATAAATGATACAGTTTACTCAATGTGATAAATCAAAAGTGAAATACAAAAATTTCAGTAAGTCTATAATAATTATTTCTATCAAAATAGAAATCCATAGAAAGAAAAAAATTTCTATATATAATAATAATAATAATAATAATAAATGAATAAATAAATTATAAATGAGAAATATAAATAATTTTAATCATTTATTTTATAAATCACATTTTATTTTATATTTTTTCATTTATTTAATTTTTTTAAATGTAAATGTCTCTTGATTGTTTAATTGTTTGTTGGAGATTGCGAAATAAAGTATCACATAATTGAAAAAAAAAATTACCGGAATGTAATAAAAAAAAACACATACATAGACATCAAACGTATTTTTATAAATTAAAAATTATCAAAAATTTGCCATATATACATATAATTTATAAACACTTTTACATATCATAACTATTGAGTTTATCATGAATTCACATTATCCACAAAGTACATTGTAATATCATAAATAAATTATTCAATTATTTATTTATAACCAATATGCGGCAGTGATAAAGTGTAAAAGTGAATTATTGCGATAGAAAAAATAATAATGGGAATATTGAAAATGGGTCAGTGATATTTGTTTCTTTATATATGAATTATAAATTTTTCAATGGACTGTATATTTTTTTCAACTATATCATACAAATAAAAGAAAAAAAATAAATATATTTATATATAATTGCAATAATTTTCTAATGTAACATTTCAAGTAAAAAAATCAAATATTTATATTAAGAAAAAAAAAAAAGAAAGTTAATCATATACTTATTTAATTGTAAAAAAAAAAATGGAATTCAATTGAAATTGAATTTTTTTACAACAGTGATGCAAATACGTGTATGTATATTATCAAATTAAAGAAAAAAAAAACAACAACTCCTTCAATCTTCAATCAATAGCACATGCACATGAGAATGATTAAAATTAAAATTCAATATTTATGATTTAATACGTGAATCTTATATAGTATGAAATAGTTTGGAAAAATATTTCAATTAAAATTCCAATGAATTAACCACAACACGCATTAATATCATATAAATCTCATGAATAAAGAAAAGAAATAAATAAATAAATGTAGGAATACAATATATAAAATTATCATATAATTAGATAATAATAATTGTGATGTATTAATTGAATGTAATTTTTATTTTGTTGCAGTTCTCAATTGACACTGTAATAATTTGGCAAATTGAAGCAAGACGAATGTATTCAATTTGATACGTCAAACTCAAATATATTCCATTGGATTGTGAAGAATAAAAAATTTACAATAAAAAAAAATTTTTTGTTTTTAAATAACGATTATAATGATGGTAAATCATTGAGATGATACACTATTTAATAGAATGTTAGAGTTAAATAGAAGTCCAGTGTACATCAATAAATAAATAAATGATAATAATAAAATATAAAGTAAAATCAAGAATGTGATAATTTTAATTTCATAATTAAAATACGAATTAATAGAAAAAAATATAAAAAATAAAAAATAATAATACAAATAATTTGGTGAATATATATAGAGAAGTTTTTAGATATGAAAAAATTTATCTGAAAAATTATAAGTGAATAAATACAGTTTGTAAATAATTCATGTTGATATTTGTATTATATTTATTGATGTCATCAAAAAATCAAGTTATTGAAGGCTAAACAATAATTAATCACAATATATGCATAAAGATTTTAAAATAATTGCACTTGACATCTTTTATAGAAGAATAAATTCAAAAATACAAAATTAAATGCGAAGGAGACATTGAATAAATAAAATAAAAAAGAAGGTAAAACAAAAAAAAACTGGACAATTAATACAACTGTGGACAAGTTGACGAAAAGGTAAAAAAAAAAAAAAAAAAAAAATTGAATAACATCCAAGTTTGCGATACACTCTCACCGATAAAACCAGTACAGATTTCACTCTCTATTATATATCTATGTGAGATAAATACAAAAAAAGAAAAATTTAACAATTTAAAGGAGAGAAAAAAAAAACAAGAAAAAAAAAACAAAAAAATTCTCAATAATAAATTCAATATGCACCAACGTTCAGTTCTGGTTAATTTTCCAAGAACCCAAACAATTGATATTAAATTTGAAAATGTTACATGTGATGTTTCATTGGGTTTTCGTGGTGAAAAAAAAAAAATTTTAAATGGTGTCAGTGGATGTTTCAAATCCGGTGAATTAACAGCAATAATGGGTCCGTCTGGTGCTGGAAAATCAACGTTATTAAATTCATTAACCGGTTTCCGCAATGCAAGCACTAATGGTAATATTGATTATGTAAATAATAATGCAAAACAGTGTTTCAATATTTATCGAAAATCCGCATGCTATATCCAACAAGATGATCAATTGTATCCATTATTTACGGTAATTGAATCAATGCAAATGGCAGCGGACTTGAAACTCGGCAATGGTTTGAATAAAAAAGCAAAAGAAATATTAATTGATGAAATATTAGATACATTGGATTTAATAAAATGTAAAAAAACACGATGTGATCGTTTAAGTGGTGGACAAAAAAAACGTTTAAGTATTGCATTAGAATTAATCGACAATCCGCCAATAATGTTTTTAGATGAGCCAACAACTGGTTTAGATTCATCATCAACACTTCAATGTATATCAATGCTACAAAATTTAACACGTGGCGGTAGAACAATTGTTTGCACAATTCATCAACCAAGTGCAGCTATTTATGAAATGTTTGATCACATTTATCTATTGGCAGATGGTTATTGTATGTATCAAGGTGCACCAACAAATACCGTTGATTTTTTCAGTCGTATGGGTCTCCACTGTCCAAAATATCACAATCCAGCTGATTACATGATTGAAGTCGTTACCAAAGAGTATGGAAATTTTAATGAACAATTGGCAATGGCCACAAATAGTGCAGTGGCTAATGAACATTGGCGTACTCCGTTATATATAAAATCATCAATTTATACAAATGATAATAAAATAATGACAACACCAGAACAACGTTCAGATACAAGTGAAAAAACAATGATAGTAATCAATCCACCATCAGAAATAATTCGTTGTTGGATATTACTTAATCGTTGTATTATATTACTTTATCGTGATTGGACAGTGACACATTTAAAAATGGTTCTACATTTTCTTGTTGCTGTATTGTTGGGTTTATTTTTTGTCGATGCTGGCTCAGACGGATCTAAAACAATTAATAATATTGGATTTTTATTAATAACTGTTGTTTATTTGTGCTATACGAGTATGATGCCGGCTGTATTACGATTTCCATCAGAAATTGCCGTAATAAGAAAAGAAAAATTCAATAATTGGTATAAATTACGTACTTATTATGTCGCATCACTCATTGCCAATCTTCCAATTCAAGCATTGTTTACAATTATTTATTGTTCAGTTGCATATTTTATGAGTAGTCAACCATTAGAATGGTATAGATTTATAATGTTTCTTATAACATCTATATTAACAACATTCGTAGCTGAAAGTATGGGTTTAATAATTGGTACAACTGTAAATCCAATTAATGGAACATTTTTTGGTGCAATTATCACGTGTACAATGTTAATGTTTGCTGGTTTTCTCATATTATTCCGTCATATGCCTGTATTTATGTATTATCTCAGTTATTTAAGTTATTTACGATATTCAATGGAGGCATTGGTTGAATCAATTTACGGTTATAATCGTGAAAAACTTCCATGTTCAAATGAATATTGTCATTATCGTATGCCAATTATGATACTCGATGAATTATCAATGGGCGGTGGACGATTTTGGATACATATCAGTACATTATTTGTTAATTTCATTATATTAAGATTCGTTGGTTATTGTACATTAAAAAGAAATTTATCAAAATCATAAAAAAATTAATTAATTAATAAATAAATAATAATAAACAATTTCTCATCTGTTTTCATTCATACAATACACTCAATTATTATCATTGTTCATCGTGATTGCGGATGCATATGTTGCAATATTTGCTCAAGGTTTGATGCAACTATATTCATCTATCGGGACAAAATGACATTTTGATTATACATGAATATATATCCCATTTACATAACCATTATAAATGAAGAGAAAAAAAAAAAAGAAAAAAAGAAAAAAAAACAAACAAATTATATACATATAAGGCACGAGAAACTTTTGTTACTTTTCGTTTATATATATATATATATATATTGTTTCTTTGTTATTCTTCTTCTATTATATAATGATAAATAATGAACAATTGTACATGGAAAGTATAAAAATAATAATAATAATAATTCATATTCATGTAAAATGCAGTCAAATGAAGCAATACATGTATAGACATATATAATGTAAATAGATGGTACCATAATTTCAATTTACATTTACAGAAATACGGGTCTATGATTATATATATGTGTAAATGTATAAATGTGCATGCGCATGTACATGTGTGTCTGTGTGTGTGTGTGTGTGTGGACGCACGCAGGAAAGACGGGTCAAAGATCCAATGTAAATTTCTACGTGGATCTACGTCATAAATGTGTATATTTGTCATAAAAATACTGAAAAATGAAGAAAAAAAATATATATATATACATGTATAAAATAAGAAAAATTTATACGTAAATCGAGTATGTTTTTATGTCGTGATAAAAAATAAAAGGAACAAAAAATTTTTTATTAATGAATAAACAAATATATGAATATTTTTAATAAATCATGAAGAATCTTTGAATAAAAAATGCCATAATTAAAAATAAAAAAAAATGGCACATTTATTTGAATTAATTATTAACGATTGTTGTATAACTAGTTGAATTAATTTGGAATAATTGTCTTACCAACATTATTTCGTTTTTATTTTTATTTTATTTTTATTATATAAGTTTTTGCTCTCCTCTTTTGTTCATTTTTTATTTCTCTTTAACTTTTTCCCCCCCACTTGTTGCCTGTACACTGTAATTTATATGAAAAATTTATTACTCCAATGACAATGATAATGATGATGAATATACAAATAATTGCCCATCTAATTGTAAATTTAACCGAATACTTGTATGAAATAATTACTAAAGATTACGTTTTTTTGTTTGTACTTGTCTCATATTCCAGTCTTATTTAAATTATTATTACTATTACTATTATTATCATCATCATTGATTTTGTTCTTTTTGTTTGTTTGTATTATTTTGAATTGACATGATTAATTATATCATGAATTTATCGAATCATCATCATAGTTGTCATTGTCATCATTGAGTACACAAAATGAGAACAGATATTAAAAAATGAATTGGTAAAAACCGGTGTTAACATGGCACAACACATAACTTTTACATTCTGTCCTTGCACCACATATTTTTTTATTTTTACTCCGTCGTTATAATTTTTTTTTTTTTTTTTCTTCAATATTTTTTATCTGTATTACGAAATTATGATAAACGTGTTAACAATGAAAAAGAAAAACTAGAAAAAAAAATAATAATAATAATAATAGTAACAATGAAAAAATAATTGTTAATAAGAATGTAGAGATAATGAAATGTTTAATCACGCATCCGTAAATAAATTGAAGAAAAAAAAAAAAATAAAAAGAAAAAAAAAATACAGATAAATACAACGAATTGACGAGAATTATAAATCATAAAATTTACTATGAATTTTTCATAAAAAAATAATATGATATATATATATATATATTTATATCAATACATATAAAAAATATTGGATCGTGTGGAGAAAAAAATAAAAATAATAAATAAAAAAACGAGGGTGAGAAAGGATATGATGATTATTGTGCAATTGTTTTTTTTTTACATTGCATTTTTTTTTTTTTTGGTATTTAATTTTTTTTTTCTTTTTTATTATTCATTATTTATTATTTATTTTTTTTTTTTCAATAAAATTTATTTAAGAATCTAAATAAATTAAAATACATGGCAACTGGGGTACACATCGTTGAGCTATATTTTTGTTCAAAAAAACAAAAATTTCCCTTGCATTTTTTTTTTTTTTTTTTTTTTTCATATTTTATATCAATGACGAAATAGGATATTCCGATTTATTTCTTGTTTTTTTTTTCTTCTCCCCTCTTTTTCATCCTTTCTTCTAAACGGTCATTTATTATCAATCAATTTACTTCTGCACTTCTCCTTATCACTTCACGATAATAATTAATTGTTAATAATAATAATAATTAATTGATAATAATAATGTATAAGAAACGGTGACAATATTTCATAATCATCGTCGTAATAATAATTATAATTGGATAATTGATTTTTAGGCATATGCGTCACTGCTTTTTGTTTTGTTTAGTTTTTTTCCATTCTTTCTTTCAATAATATATACAATTATGCGCGAGATATGTGTGTTTGAACGTGTGTGCATTTGATTGCAGAATAATTTTTTCGTTCGTAAAATTTTGTAATTATTTTTTTTTTTATCTTTTTTTTTTTTACCTTTCATCATTCTCATCATGATTAATTTACACTGATAATTGCTTTGCAGCTCGCTCACGCTCGTTAAAAATTATTTTCATTTTTTATTTTATTAATATTTTTTTGTTTTTTTTTGTTTTTTTTGTTTTTTTTCGTTTGGAGATCACGACACTTTACGAAGGCTTTTAATTTTTCAAAGTCTTCTTATCAATGTTATTATTTCTTTTATTCTTTACAATAAACGAGACTCGTATGGTTTAATAATAATTTCCTTTTTTTTTTTGCTCGTCTTTTCGTTCGTTATTTCATTATTTTTCAGTAAGTACTTTGCGCGCGCGCACGTACACAAGAATTATATACGACAATGCGACAATGTATTATTCATTATTTTCATTATTTATATGTACTCGAATTAACAGAGTAAGCAGTGCATTTATTTATTCACTGATTAATCGAATAAATTTTTTCCTTCTTGTTATATTGAGAGAAAAAAAAAAATATATATATATAATAATCTATACGTATGAACTTATTCGATAAATAATTCCGTTTTTTGCGCGATAAAATAATAATATTTATAAAGAGAAAAAAAAAAAAAAAAAAAAAATTAATAATAATAAAAGAAATAAAGAACGAATGACAGTAAAGTACGATTTGGAATTTTTTTCGCGGATTTTAAAAATAAACAAACAAAATAATGAAAATAAGAGAATAGAGAAATTTTACTTGTTTTTTTTTTTTTTTTTTTCTCAAGTCTTATACACCGGTCCAGTATTTTATTGAAAATTTTTATATTCCTGTCTCCCACTTGCCTTTTATCTCCTCTTCATAACCGATTCTCACGATCACACTTCGCGATTGTTCACGCGGCACTATTATGTACAAATTATACGTTAAAACCATCGCGAATTTTATTGTAGCGAGAAGCGGAATTTTCGAGTTTTTTATTTATTTCATATACTTTACACTTTTATTTATTTATTTATTTCATTGTATCAATTAATTTTGAATTATTTTTCGTGTCGGGAAATTTATGAAAAAGTTTTTATTACTATTATTTAATTCCATACGAGCCTCGTCGTCGTGTTGGAATTATTAACAATCATCATCATCACCCATTATTTCTTATGTACAACCCATTTTACTTTTTTTTTTTTTTTTTTCCACCCCACAATCTCACAATTTATTTAATATTAATAATTTCGCATTCACTCACATTCTTTCTATAATTTTTTTTTAACTTCTTCCTCTTTCTCTTCTTTAGCTTTATTATTTTTTACCCATATATTCATCCTAACTAACGCGCAATCTACACAATGTAAACTCAACGAATCATAGTGTGTATACAAGTAATACAAGTCAAGAATTTATATACATACGTATGTATATACACATATATATGTTAAAGGAGTTATGGATTTTATTCATAATATTGTGGATTGGGAAAATATGTGATGATATTTAAAGGAATGATGAAGGAGATGAATTGGAAAACATTGGAAAGGGAGTGAGGGAAAAGGAAACAGAGGAAAAAAGGGAAATTGGTAATAAAATTGATCGTTTACTATTTTTCTTTATATTCTCGAAAGAGGAACCATATTTTTTTTGTCTCACGCTATTTATAAAAATAATTTTAAGCCGCCGTTTATTTATAGTGTTCTTTTTTTTTTTTTTTTTCTTTTTTTTCTCTTGTTATTTTGTTAGCAATATTATATTCGTTATTAAATTGTCATCTAAGACCATATCACGATTATAATATTCACTTTTATTTATTTATTTATTTATTTATTTATTTATTTATTTATTTATTTCAAAATCTACGCGCCTCACAAAAACAATTGTTGTCGACGTACATTCACGCCCTGTTTGTTTAGTTAGAAATGGCTTTTTCGTTCTTGCACTCACACACATTCGTATAATTCTATTGCATTCTAGAATTCTCTTTCGTGTCCTCTGGCATCAGTGGCAGCGATAAATTAATTTTTTTCTTATTTTACACATACATTGTTTGTTTTTCTTTTTCTTTTCTTTCAATTAATGGGTCTTTTTTGTTTTACCTAATTTTTTTTTATACCGCCTTTCACCTTTGTTGTATAAATATTTTTTTGTTTTTTTTTTGTTTTTTTCGTTCTTTTTCTATTTATAGTATATATAATTATCTTTATATATATATATATGCATGTGTAATTTTTTTTTTTTGCTTTTCCGATACAACGTTTGATGGGACATTTAACGTTTGAAGTTTTTTTGTTTTTCTTTTTCTTCATTTTCGATTTTATTTATTTATTACTATTATTTCTTCCCGCTCCTAACCACTTATTATTTTATTGCGAATGAGCAACGCGATTCTACAGTTCCAATGTAGACGAGTTTACCCATAACGCATTTTGAATTTCCACATAATATTTAATGTTACATTTATTAATTTTTGCTTTTTCCAATTTTTTTTTTTTTCTTTTTTTCTTTCATTTATACACATCATTTTATTATTTTCTGCATATTCTTATCCGATTAATTTAAAGTTGACAGGGTATAAATATTGATATTGGAGAGTAATTTTTCACTCAAATGCACCATATTTCGTTTATTTCTTTCACGTTATCATTATTCTTATTTTATTTTATCTCTTTGATATGTTTTAAAAGAAGAAAAAAATATCAATTATCTATGAAATCTATCAGGAATCCCGTTTATTCATATTTTTTTGTTTTTTTTTTGTTTATTTTTTTTTTTTTAGAAATAATACTTATTTATTGTCATTAAATACCGGTACGGTTATTAAAAATTCCATATCGGTATACGCATAAACGGAAAGTCCCAACATTTCATTTATTAAAAAATACAAATGAACAAGAAAAAAAAAAGAAAGAAAGGAAAAGAAAAATCCCCATCGTAATTTTGTGCGTTGCAATTATTTTCACACAAATTTTTTTATAACTTTTCAGCTGTTTTTTTTTTTACATACACACACATATACACACACACACACACACACACACTTCATTCCACTTATTGTTGTTTCTTAGTAATTAAAATTAAAAATAAAAAATAGTTGATCATGGATAACTAATTTGAAGAACGAAACACACACTATTTATTTTTCACATACTCCTCACGTGTGTCCATAAGGATGTATTTATTCAATCATTTTATCAGTGATAAAATGAATTATTTTTATTTTCGCTGTATTCAAAACGCATATCCATATTAAAAGTATCATGTGCATACATATACATTTTATTTTCAATATATATCGTCTTCTGTTCCTTCAATTTCATTTCACTATCGTGTTATATGTTACTGTTTTTTTTTTTTTTTTTTTTTCTTCTTCTATCATAACACACATACGATAAACTGAATATTATTTGTCACTCAAGTATATTTTTTGTTAATTCAAAGTCGGCATCACGTTGTCCGAGAGTTTCATAATCGAGATTTTTTTTTTTTTCTTTTCTTTTTAATTATATTTTCTGTCGTTGATTTATTGAGTTTTATCTAGCTCTTCTTCTTCTTCTTCTTCTTTTATTTCAGTTTAATTTTATTTCACAGGCTACATCAATTGTTGCACCTGACTGAGTACACAAAGTTGTCTTTATTTTTTTTATTTATCATTTCAACACAGGACTACGCTGCCGTTGAACCTCTGCTACTGAGGCTGTGCCGGATTATGTTGGAGTGACGGTGGCGGTCCCTAAATTCACATAAAATATTGACAATTAATATGAAAATATTATACAATAATTATTCAATTAATTTACACATAAATATATACATAAAAATATATATATATATATTTTTCAATATACTCACAGGAATCGCAGGAAATGGTGGCTGTGAATGCGCGTGTGGATGTGAATGTGGATGACCTATGTGCGCTGTTAAATGTCCAGGCAATTTTGGTCCATCCTCAGCTTTTTCTTCCTCTCTTCTTTTTAAACATGCGGCTTTTGGATTTAAATTACGTTCTATAAAAATAAATATAGTAATAAACAAACAAACAAAATAATGAATTATTGAATAAATATGGCAAATAAATGTATACAAAATAAATATATAATGAATATTTCACCTCTGACTTGTTGCTCTAACGTCATTATCACTTCTACTGCCATATTGAGTATACCAAGTTTTGTTTGTGGTTTATCTGTTTTTAGGTGTGTCATACACATCCTGCCAAGCTCCTTTAACGCTTCATTGATATCTCTAATACGTATCCTAAATAATAATAAAAATATAAATTAATTATATAACTAAATAAAGAGAAAAAAAAATATATATATATTAATTTATAATATTAATGAATATTATTCATTAGAGAATTTTTCTCCCACAACCCGCAAAAGTTATTAACTAAATTTTCCCCATTCAACTAATCCATAATAAAGAAGAAACAAAATTTAATAGACTCTACTTAATAAAAATATACATAGAATACGGGCCACTATTTATAACTTATTTATTTATTATAACTTTATTTATTTATTTTTTTTGCTTTAAAGTTCAAAACTCTCTATCTCGTTTATTGATGCTCATAAAATCCTCACGTCACGCGATTTCTTACCTTTCCCTAGCATTGTTCGCCTGCCGCCTCTCTTTTTCCCGTTGGGCCTTCACATCGGGATCGTCATCCTCGTCCTCAGCGCTCGAACAACAATTGCGCAATAACAATACTCGATTAATCACCTGACGTTTAATTTAAATACTTAATACTAAATCAATACGAGCAAAATAAACGTTATTTTCTATTATTTTATTTTATTTATAAAATTGTCTATTGGAAAAAATATTTTCAAAATCAACGTTGTTCGAGCCGATTAACTGATTTATGCCATTAACGATTCCTGAATGAACACACGCAGGTGCATAACGTATATATACATATATATATATATTTTTTTTTTCTTCTAAAATTGATTTTAAATAGCCCCGCGTAGCCTCTTTAAGGCCCGTATTCTTTGCACAAATTCATTTCTCTTATCATTCAGATTTTATATTATTTTTTATTTTGTTTTGTTTTGTTTTTTTCTCAATATCATTAAAAAAAAAAAAAAAAAAGGAATTATATATTATTATTATACAGTGGAAAATTATAGATGGACAGTGAGAAAGAGTAATGGAGAGGAAGAGAAATAGGAATGTGAAATTTGAAAATTTTGAAATATTAATGATGATCACTATTCGTAGATACTCTGTATTGATGTTCAAGATGATATCTAAGTGGATAAATACCTAGAATGAGGGATGAAAGGCATAATAATATTACATATACATGTGAATATACATCCTTGATGTTCTTTGTATAAATAATAATTTTTTTTTTTTTTTACAATAATGAAATTGATAAAATAAACAAACGAACAAAAAAAAAAAAATAATAAAAAGATTAAAATAGCCCAAAAAATTTAGAAATAAATAAATCTATAAGTGATAGCAAAACATTTCTCTTTTTGTGCACAATCTAAATATAAATTTATTAATAATAAAAAGAAAAAGAAAGAAAAAAATATAACTCTAATTGAAATAAAATTTACCCAATAAAAAAAAAGAAGAAATAAAAAAAAAAATAGAATAGGTGTGTAAACTTAGTAAATAAATATTAATTTTAACATGCCTGTCGAGTTGGAATGGTGTACATTTAAAAAAATAATAAAAATAATTGAAATGCCTTGAGAATTTTTTATAATGGATAAAATTGAAAACTGGGATTGAGGACAATTAAATTGTTTATTATTTATTTATATATATTTTTTTTTTTACTCCCCTTGTATTTACCCATTTTCCTTTTTTTTTTTTTTCTTTTTTTTCTTTGTTTAATGTTCTTTATGTATCATAATACATCACAGTGCAGTTACTGCGTGTGTTCACTAACCTTTCGCGAACGTTGTTGGCTTGTCGACGTTCTTTTTCACGCACCGCTTTGGTGCCAGGATCGTCACAATCTTCATCGGCGCTCGAACAACGATTGTTCAAAGACAAAGCAAGTTAGTTTAAGGATAAAAAAAATTAATTATAAAAAATAAAATAAAAATATTGTCTTGTTATCATTGATAATTTGTTGTTGTTTTCTTTTTTTTTTTTTTTTTTTTTTTTTTTTTTTTTTTTGTTTCATACGTTGATATAAATAATTAATGATTTTTATGTAACGATTAATTAATCAATCAACGCGTCACAATATATTTATATAAATAAGTAAATATGTAAATAAATAAATAAATTAATTTAATTAAATAATAAATATCAAAAAAAATACTTACTATCTGCGCGAGCGCTTTGTTCCTTTTCCTTGTGAGGTTGAATTAACAGTAGCACCACCAATAACACCAGACGCTAAATCACTACTCGATGCCTTTGTTTCACCATTGCCACCACCATTGCCCCCACCACCACCACCACCGCCACCACTACTGTCTGGTGGATCTTTCCTCTTTTCCAGTGAGATGTATTCTGCTAATTATCAAATATATTAATTATATTATAAACCATACGAAACAAACATAATCATATAAAATATACAGTGAAGAAAAATATATAAAAATAAACTTGACAAAGATTAATTTTTATATATCAATATAATTAAATGCCAACAATTAGCTTTGTCTCATGTACAAACAACAACAAAAAAAAAAAAAAAAAATATATATGTACACACTTGGAATATAGTCATTTAATTTAGTTACTATGAAAATGTCACGAGTCTATTATGGAACAGGAAGTGTATATAAAGACTCGAAACTCTCCTGATTTAGTTATATTGCCATAAATGACGGCAATTCATGTACAAGCACTAATAGTTGCAAGAACATTTTGCAGTGCTGTCATCTAAGAATTCGCCACGATAAATCAACAGATATATATGTATATATCAGTCGATTGTTCACAAACATTTAGTTATTCTCTCGAGAATAAAAGGATTGTACAAACTAAAATCCAAGTATTTCATACAATTCTATAAATGGTTTTAACCATATGAGAGGATAAAAAAAAGAAAATATTATATATTTATTTACAATAATAATGTAATAAAAATATTATAATGTGAAAATTTCAATTGGCAATTTGAGTAAAATTTTTATATACATTACATGCCACAGTTTGACAATGTTATATACTACAAATGAATACGTGAATGTCGAATTAATTTTAAGAGAATATGGCAAAGAAATAATGAGATAGAGAAAAAGAGAGAGAGAGAGAGAGCGAGAAAAATAATAAAAGAAATAAATAAAACAGTGGGATTATAATAGAGGCCAGAGAGGAGAAATGCTTACACGATAGCGGTTTTGTCGTGTGATTTATCTAATATTTCCTTATCGGGCGTTACGAGAGACACACGAGCTTGAGAGAACACCTGGGGAGCTCGACAATCTTTTTCTTTTACTATTTATTTATTTATTCACTCTTTTCTTCTTTTTTTTTTTTTTTCTTTTTCTCTTTTTCTCTTTATTCTACCATGAACGTTCATGGAAATAAGTGATTGTGTCGCGATGATGCGTTGTACGAGAATAGAATTGAAAATAGTGAGAATAAATTGTAGAATAATTTTTTTACTGCAGATATATATATATATTTTTTATTTTTATTTTTATTAGGAAAATATACATCGCGTGTATATAATTTTGTTTTTTTTTTTTGTTTTTCAGTGTGTTAATAATTTTTGATACTTACTCGCATTTGGAACTGGTAGCCTTTCGATTTTTATAGATCCGTCTGTGTCGGGCGTTGGGGCAAGTCCTGGATAAGATCCTTGAGGTTGTGCGACTGTTACCGCAGGATGTGGACTTGTCTAAAATTATTATTACATATTATTACATATTATTATTTATTTTATTCATATTTTATATAAATTCATCTCTATTTAATCATTATTATTTTTATTTATGATGAAAATAAGAGTAATAAAAAAAAAAATAGAATGAGTTACTTACAAGATGATCCAACTGCGGTGGTGATGTGTGGGCGTAAAGACCACCATGAGGACCAACAGGACCAAGATGAAGACCAAGTTGGCTCTCAGCGTGATTCCTCAATACATTTATTGCATCGTCCAATCGTTCTTCCATCCGCGAACCCTGTACCAACAGAATACGGCAAAATCGTCTCGATTACGCTGATCTCTCAATAACATTGAATAATATCATTTGTTATAAAAATAAATAAATAAAATATAGAAACCATAAAAAGAAGAAAAAAAAAAAAAAAAATATTATTCATCAATAAAAATAGTTCAAAACAACAAAGCAATGAATGATTGATTTAATTAACAAAAAAATAAAAAAATAAATAAATCCCTTGTGCAGAGAATCAAAATAATTATTATTATAATAATAACAATAAATACTGTTAGTCATGTTAGGGACAGCAAATAACAAAATGAAAATAATGATACAGTGATGCTGATGACAGTGATGACAATAATGATTATGTATAAAAGATGAAAATGATGATGGCGATGACAGTGATGATAATAATAATGATGATGATGATGATGATGATGATGAGAATTAAAATATATAGAAAAGAACGATGAATATATATATTTTTTTTCTTTTTTTTTTTTTTTTTTTTTTTTCTCTTTTTGGAATATGGAAAAATTTTTAAAAAATTAAAAAAAAATAAAAATAATAATAAAAAGATAACAGAGAGACAAAGAAATGATGAAAATCGGCAATCCTCACCTCGGCGTGGTCGCGAAGGAAGCCGATGGCATCGTCTAGCCTCTGCTGTTCGGGCGCCGGCTTCACACACAACACCAACGCAACAACAAAACCAAAAAAAATAAAAATAAAAAAATAATAAAAAAAAAAAGTAATAATAATAATAATAATAATAATAATAAATAAATAAATAAATAAATAAATAATAATAAAGTAAAATAATAGAATAACAACCATCAATTCAATCAAGAACAACAGCGTACACAACAAACAAAGAGAACGAACAGAAAATTGTCAAATATGAATAATTAATTTTTCAATGATGTAAAAAAATTATATATACTTTTTTTTTTTAAAAACACCAATACACGTGTAATGAATTATTGATAATAATAATAGAAAAAAAAAACAATATAATTATAAAGCAAATAAATTAAGATTTTGTTAGTTTGATCGATAAATTAATCGACCAATAAGAAATTGAAATATTGAAAAATAATAATGAAAAAGTATATACACGTGTGATTGAAAGTGAACCCAAGTGATTTAAAAATTAATTATTTTACAATTATAATGGCACGATATTTGGATTATATTAAAATGATAAGTAAATAAATTAATTAATGATTAATAAAATAAGAAAATGTGCATGATAAAAATAAAATGACATTTTAAATGTTTTTTTTTTTTTTTTGTTTGTTTGTTCATGATACATAGTGGTATACATGTAATTGTGGGTGTATGTGAGACAAATAATATGAAGCATTAAAAAGACCAAAATTAAATTGAATTAAATTTTTATATATGCGTATGTGCAATATTTATAATGCGTACCATGTGAATTGTTCCACGATTGGGATCGGCAGTAAAATGTGGTGATACAGGGGCTGTACCGGGTGCCCATCCTGGCGCTGAACCCGTTAATGGCGGTGGTGAACTCACTGGTGTCGATGGATTACTGCTATAACTGGATACTGATTGGTCCGTGGGATAGATCTGCCCAATTAAATTATTTAACTGAGTAAAATAGTAAAAAAAAAAAAAAAGAAAGAAAATTCGCAAATATTTAATTGACTGTGATAAAAAAATACATTTAATAATTATAATTTTAATTCTTCATCTTCTTCTTTTTCTACTTTTTTTTTGTTTTGTTTTGTTTTTTTTTTTTTTTTAAATATAAATTTTAATTATAATAAAGAGAGTGACGTTAGTAAGACGTACTCGTGCGCTTACTACGGATGCTAGAGCTTTGCCAAGGGTATCGGCCGCGGGCGGTTGATTGTTGGTAGTGGCATTGGCCGCGGTTGGTGCAGCTGCAGGCGCACCAGGACTATGACTGTATTGCAATGATGCTGGTGATGGTGCATTGGTACCACCGCTAGCTGCCACTGCTGCATTACCACGAAATGTTGACATTGGTGGCAATGATGCGGCACTAGTCACTGCTGATCCCAATATTGGCGCTGGTGGTTCACCATTTGGTGACATTGCTGAGTATGCCTGTAAAATATTCCAAAGAAATTAATGTAATTATATCAAAATTCATATATATATATATATATATATAAATATAAATATAAATATAAATAAAAAATTTAATAAATATAATTTAAAAAAACTTATTTTTAGATTTAAACTAATTCTTATTTTAAGAATTCTATATTGAATTTGTATAAAGTATGAAAATAATAGCAACTACGCTTCAAGGCGCGCGTACACACACACACACACACACACACACATACACACATCATCCTCTTTCTTTATTTTCTCCATCGTCGATTTTTCTTCTCAATATATATACCTTTGATATTGGATATGCGTTCACTACTACACATCACTGAGCGCGCTCCAAGAAGAGAGAGCACACTCATAAAATGTCTAATTTTACATCAAGCGTTGAGCTTGATTTATCAAATAAAAAAAAAATAAAAAGAATCAAATGAATCATGAAGAAAAAAAAAAAAAAAAATTGTATGTATCAACAAATTACAAACAATAAATTAATTCAAAATATAAAATTAAATAAAATAAAAAAGAGATAAAAAGAAAGAAAAAAAATTAAAAAAACATTACATATAAATAATCATAAATATTAACAAAAAATTATATATTTTATCGTATATTAGATAATTTTGAATGCATAAATCAAATGATATGTTTTACCACGCGTGCACTTGACTAGTAGAAACAAGGTGGGTTTCAGCAAAAGGGACAGTTATGTGTGGATGATTCGTGTAAATTCATATGTATAAATGTTTATATGTGAATATACTCGAATATACATATTGGTATGTGTATATGTGTACATGTGTATGTGTGAGGTGTGTGTTTGCTCGTTCATTTTCTCTATATATAGGAGCCATGACTCATTTGACGTACACTCCAGTGAGAACATGCCGTCATCAGTGGCTCCCAACTAACAACGTCGTCGTCGTCGTCATCGTCATCATCATCATCAACATCGTCATTCGAGTGTCTAAGCATAAAGCCAGCTGGTGATGTGCTTTTCGAGAACGCAAAAAAAAAAAAAAGAAGGAAAAAAAAAAACAACAATAAAAGAATGGGGGGGATGTGGTCGTAGACCGACCCTTTTTCTTTTTTTTTTTTTTTTTTTTTTTTTTGAAGTGAATGTACATGATCCTAAAGCCCCATTTTTCAAAAAGAGATGAGCATGACAATCAAAAAGGAAATAGTATCGTGTTATACACTTCAACCCTCCCTTGTCCCCCTAAAATTCAATTGAATAAGAATTGAAATGAACGAACTAGGATAGATATTATATGTGATGCATCGACAGTTTCATCGTATTCATTCTCATTATTTGTATTTTTCTTACCATGGCATCGTGTGGTATGTGCATTGGATAGGCTGGTTGGGCCAGGTGAGGTGGTGCATATCCACTGTATGGTGGCTGCACTCCACCTCCACTCCCAGTCCAAGGATCACCCGGACCCGTTCCCGTCGCATTACCATCTGCAAAAAAAAAAAAAAAAAAAAAAAAAAAAAAAACAAAAACAAAAATATATAAATTTTATTTATATTACATATCAATTGAAATGATTCAAAAACAAAAAAAAACCGCAAAAAACAAAATCCATTGTATAAATAAAATTTGAAAATTTCACTTGAATTTTTTCTTAATAATATATAATTTATAATTTAATTATGATAGATTAAAAATTATTTTCATGGTTAAACAAGTCACGTGGCAAAGAAAGAATTTCTCCCCTATTTATCATCGTCATCATCATCATCATCATCATCATCATCATCATCTGGCACGTGCTGAGTCACACTAAGATTCTACTTACTCAATTCAATCAAGCTTATTTTCAATAGAATAATTCAACTAATCTTTACATATACACATTAACATATATATATATATATATATATTCAACATAATTTATCCTGACTCTCTCAATTTTCATCATCATTTTGAAATGTTAAAATAATTATGAGTAAATGTGTGATATAAAATAAATATACAATTGAAAAATTTCATCTGGTAATGTGCAAGGTGGCATTGGGTGTTTTCATACTGTTGGATAGGTTGGATAGATCGTGCCATTATTTCACTTTGAAAACAACAGCAATAATCTCATACACATACATATATACAAAATATTGAATGTGAATATGGTGCGCGGGCGTGAACACGCGCACAAACACAGTTATTTCTTGATACTTTGCTTTATGTAATTTCGTACACCAGCCAAAGCGGAAAACGGAAAATGCCATTCTACCCAACCGTAGAAACTAAGCCAAACTACTACCACTACTTTATACTACACTACTCTAGAGCACCAATGTCGTGACTGTACAACTGTACAACACCAACAGCACCAGCAGCCCCTTCGAGTTTGCGTTCGATAGCTGATAAAACTTTTTCTCGCTTCGTACCGGGACTTCTCCCCTATCTCTTTTTCACTATTAAAGATATATATATATATATATATATATGAACATTGTATATATACACAAAGGATCTTTATTCCTCGCCATACTTGTCTTATAACATGAGATTTATGCTTACCAATATAGTACGGATCGGCATAGAGGGCTGCTGCTTTTGGTGAGGTGTATCTCGGTGAATCCTGACCAAATTCATCCGATCCATACTGAAACACAAAAAAAAAAAAAAAAAATATAAATAATAAATAAATGAATAAATAAATATTATAACAATAATATTATTATTATTACAAAATAATTTGTATAATAATAATAAATAATAATAAACAAAATGAGACTATACAAATTTTTTTTAATATGTATATATTATTATTTTTTGTTTAAATATAAATTGTAAGTAAAAATAAATTTATGTACCATTTTATATTTATTATAATCACAATGACGAACAAACATTATTAACAATGTATTCAAAATGTTTTTAAGTGATGATACAGAGAGCGAAAAAAATAAAAAAAATAAAAAAAGTGAGGAAAAATAAAATAAAATAAAAAAAAAAACTATCCAAGAATTTATATATGTTAAATTATTCTCGAGTCGTTTCAAAAAACCATTTGCAAATATTTCATTCAAACTTTGCCGCCTCTCACGATTTGGCGTTTTATGTCCAACACACTGTATATATATATATTATTTTTGGTCGGTTATTCCGTAGGCAGAGTCGAGATGGGGGAAAAAGAGGCACACAAGGGAAAAGTAAACTTGCTCGTGAGACTAACGCGTTTAAAATGACGATGCCACCATTCGCGTCGTTAAAGAACAAGAAGAAGTAGAAGAAGTAGAAGAAATAGAAGAAGAAGAAGAAGAAGACGAAGAAGAAGATGATGATGATGTTGGTGATGGTGGTGGTAGTAGCAGTAGTAGTGAACAGGGTAAGGTGAAGCAAAGAGGAAATGGATGAAAGGAAAAGAAACGTGAAGAAGAGCAGGAGAATTTAACGGCTTCTCAGGGCCATGAAAGAATCGTCCAACTTCCTCACTTGGCGTAAAATCTCCTAAAATTTCACGAAGGAAAAAAAAAAAAAAAAAGTGGCAAAAACAAAAATAAACTTCCCTATATGTATTCGACAATTTTATATAATCCTCATAGAATTCAAAATGTCACGAAAAATAATAATAATAAATATATAATTATAATAATAAACTAATCAAAAATATATGAAATATTATTTTTAACTCAAAAATTATTCATTGAAAAAACAGAAGGAAAAAAGACCCCAAAAAAAAAAAAAATAAATAAAAATTTTTATTTTATCTAATATACAATTAAATTATAATACGATGTTAATTGTACGACAATTCAACGACAACTGACGATATTATCGTCTTGTAATTTCAATTATATATTCACATCAACACTCGTAAATACATAAAAGAAAAGGTGGGAATAATACGAATGATAGTGGGGAGGGTACAAAAGCTCTCGACCAATAATAATACAAAGTATATCCATACAAATATATAAATTACATATACAAGAGGAAACCTAATAATATTATTATTAATAATAATAATAATAATAATAATAATCTCATAATGATAAAAATAATTTTTTTTTCCTTTTTTCATCATCCAAGTGAATATATAAAATAAAAAAATTAAAAAAAAAAAACCGAAACCTAAATAAATTAACACATTGAATGGAAATAATATAGAATATTTTATATAGACTATATAGATAAGAGATGATACATATACATATGTATATGTATATCTATATAAAATATACTATAGACAAGGAGCGTGTGAATAAATATTACAAACTATTAATTCAAATGAATTGCTTTGACACGAGTGATCTAAACTTCTTCCAATGGTCGACGATCGAATATTTTATGTAAATATATATATAGATATATATATATATATATATATTTTTTTTCACTCTCTGTCTCTTTTTTTTTCTCTTATACACTCATTTACTGTGATTCCTCCCACCATATTCATAAATTCTCCTTTCCACTTCTCTCTTTCTCGGTTTCTCGCGCGCATATTTTCTATGTCTTCGTTTACCGCGTTATAACTATCTTTCTCTCACTTAATAATTTTATTCTATTGAGAGACTCGGCATTTTGCTTGTACGCGGAAGTCAAGATGAGATAAATGATTGCACTGGTATTCCAATAGTGTTGCGGTTTATATACGTCATTCAGAATACGATGTGTAGAAGCAGAAAGGAAGAGAAATAAAAATGAAATAAAATAAAGCGAGAGCGCATGATGGAAGAAAAAAATAAATAAATAAATAAAAAATGAAAATAATAATAATAATAATAATAAAGTTAAAGAGAAGAAAAAAAAAAATAATGAAAAGGAGATTAAAGTAAATAGGAATATGTAAATTTCACACATGTTTATATCAATATATATACATATATATATTGATATATAAGGAGAATAAAGGAAAAATTCGGCCATGAGATAAAACGTACCAATATGGAAGACATGGAAATATATCGAAGAGAATTTAATTTTTGAAAGTATATAAAATAAATAAATAAAAAATTCCTTATCACATTCAATATGAAACAAAGGAATTATAATAGATTAATTTGTTATTATTTGTATAATTTAAGTATGAATTATTTTTTTAAATTTCAATTCATAGGACAAATGGGTCTGTCTGTCTGCCTCTGTCTGCCTCTGTGTGTGTGTGTGTGTGTGTGTGTGTGTGTGTGTGTGTGTGTGTGTGTGTGTGTGTGTGTGTGTGTGGTTTGACAATATTTCAAATGTATTTCGATACATATTCTTTAATAAAATAACGTGAAATAATAAAATTCGTACAGTAGACAAATTTCAAAATCTTAATATTGTCACAAAGCTGTACTTGTATTGTGTCAGCATTTTTCTCATGCCAATATAAATGTTGGACATTGATTTAGTTTCAACTATTGGACGCAATAGTGGATATAAAGAAGGATGAGACATATATTAGTGAATAGAGAGAGATATATTTTATTCACACACTTGAACATTCATATTTTTATATTTCTATTTTGTAAAATAATAACTCAATATTATTTTATTTATCATATATAAAAATCCAATACGTAAATGATATTATGATTAAATAAATAAATATTGTCAATCATCAATTATCAATAAATTTTTTTTTTTCAACACATCAAAGTAAAAAGAAAATAATAATAATAGAAATAAATTACTATAAAATTAATCAGTAAACAGACAATAATAGCTTGACCAGGTGTCTTTTACATGATTATTTCATTTTATAATTGTTAATTCACTTATTTACTTATTTATTTTATTTCATTATTATTATTATTATTATTATTTTTTTTTTTTTTTTCATTTTACAACCGTGGGAATTTCACATATAGAAAAGACAATTGTCGTGTTGAGTTTAAGCACAATGTTTATTTATGTAATCTAATGGTATGTTTGAAATAAAAATGCATCGGAATATTTCATTAAATGTGTTTAAGGTGTATTATATATATAAGCAGGTGTGTTAAAAATAAAACGAGAAAAAAATAATAATTATTATAACCATGCGGGTATACATTTTTAAATAGTCACGGTTATTTTATTTTATTATTATTATTTTTTTTTTAATAATAATTTTATTTATGTTTTTTTAATTTTAATTTTTATTTTTTTTCTTTTCTTTATTTTTTCCCTTCCCTCCCTTCCTCTTCTCCTCACCCCATCAATATCACTTTTTAATATTTTTTTTTACTGTAACTAAGTTATGTCGGATGAGAGATACTTTGAATAATTCATTGTTAAAATGTTCAAAAAAATTATTTATTTATTTATTTGATTAAATTTTTTTTTTTTTTTTTTTTTAATTAAAATTTTTTTAACTTTTTTCATTATTATTATATTTTTATTTTTCTTATTTTTGTTCCATAATGTATATATTTATATACGTGTGTGTATAATTGTGTATATGTGTGTGGTCGAAAAAATGAAAAATACACTCGGTGCTATTTTTAAACGTACGTTGTAACCCCCCTCGTTTGAAAGTTGGCAACGTATAGAAATACACATACACATACACATACATGTACATATATATATATATATATAACACTGCTGAAGATATACTCAACGACTTCTTAACCAATATTAGAAGAAGAAGAAGAAGAAAAAGAAGAAAAAAAAAAAAAGTTAAGAAATATATGTGCTATTGTTATGGTGTTAAAACTTATGTGGAGAAATGGGTAAAAGGAAATGGACAAGGCGTGTTCAAAACCGGATGGAATAAATAAATTTATATATACAGTCCCCATTATAAAAATGACAATTCGAAAATTTAAAAAATAATAATAAGGAGAAGAAAAAAAATTTAAAAAAAAAAGACGTGATAAAAACAAAAATTAAAATTAAATAAAAAAGCATTTGAATTAATGTGATAAATAATGAAAAAAATAATAATAATAATAAGAAGAAGAAGAAGAAGAAGAAGAAGAAAAAAAAAGGAAAAACAGAAATTAAATATCTAATGAATAATTGTTGAATTATAGATATTAAATTTCGTTAATGTTTATCGTACATATTTAATTAAACGAATCAATTTTCATGAATATATTAAACAATTAATTGTAATGATAACATTTATATATTGTAATATAATAATAATATTTTTAAAAAAATATTTAATAATTATATTAAAAAATTTATTGACAATGATATTGAGTAGTGAATTAAATTTTAAATATTTTGAAATTTCTCAGATTAACGTGATACGTCAATACGTCATTTGATACGAATATCAAAAGCTATATACCTACAAAATGGCCTCCATAGCTAAGATAGATATATATATATATACATATATAATATGCAGTAAAATTGAAGAGGGATAATATCGTTGGAACAAAGAGACGAATGGGATGAAGAGCAAATTCTCTGAATTAAATTTAGCATACGAAATATTCTCTTGGCATAGAGTGCGCATCTTCTCTTCATTTTATCATTATTATTATTATCATTATTATTATTATTATTATTATTATTATTCATTTCCTCCCTTTCTGTCAGGAGTGTGTTGCGGTCAGTGGCATCGGAAGGAAGCGCCGGAAAACCGTGTACATAATAGGGGTGAATGAAAAAAAAAAAAAAATAATAAATAAATAAATAAATAAATAAAAAAAATAAAATTTGTTGTGGATTGCACGTCACGATTAGTGTCCAGGTGTGCATATGAAATTCTCTGGATGTCAATTTACATATATATATATATATATATATAATATAAAGTCATCATCTACATTATTTATCATATGAGGAGAGGGGATTTTTTCTTTTTTTTTCTTCAATGCATACATATACGTATGTGCATACAAGATGATTGAAAATATAATTATATATTGGACAATTAGCAAATCCAATAATTTACGTGATCAGTATGACAAATTAATTTTATCAATTTAATTGTATATCTATTAATGATCACATGATAAAATTTAAATTAAAGAAAAATTTGAAAATATATAATTATAAATCAATATAAAGTATTAGATATAAATAAAATATAAAAAATTAAAAATTAAAAAAAAAAGAAATTTTTATATATGACAAATTTTTTTTTTTTTATATATTTCTTCGTTCTCTCCCCCTTTTTTTTTCCTTCTATATTTATATTATTATTATTATTATTATTATTATTATTATATTTTTGTAAAAACTTTGGACATGATGATATTTCTGTGAAAAATATTTCATAATAATAATTGCGCAGTGGATAGTTATACTATCTTGGATATAATGAGGTGCTGAATGTTAGAATCCAATAGGTTTTGTTGAACAATTATTGCGTGACGCAGAAATAAAGTCTTAAGGGGGCAATTCTGTTTCTAGTCTTTTTTTTTTTTTTCTCGAGTTATTTATTTTTAATTTTTTCTTGATCATTCGTTCGTTCGTTCGTTCGTTAGTTCGTACATTCGTGCTATGTTTTTCCATATATATTTGTTTTTTCTTACATCTCCAGGCTATATAGTTAAAATACTTGAGGAAATTTTTGCAATATACCTTCACCTCTGTATCAGCGAATATACACTCGTTATACAGTGTAAATGTACAATTAAAGTAAATAAAATAAAATTAAATATTAAAAAAATAATAAAAATAAATAAATAAATGGATGGATGAATGGATAAAAAAGTATAATAAAAACAAAATAAAAATAGTAAAATAAATATAAATATAAATATAGATATATATATATAAATAAATAAATAAATAAATGGAAACTGAAATTCCACAAGAGAAGATACCGAAGAGATTGCTAATGGTATAAAGCAAAAGGCACATCGTCTATCAGTGTCTTTACTTATACACTCGTCGTTCACTTGCCTTCTGACTCCTATATCACAATAAACGATATAAGTATAAGTGAAATAGAAATAAACAGAAATAAATAGAGAAAGAGAAATAAAATGAGAGAGATGGTACAGTAAAGGAGAGGGGGATACAAGACAAGAAGACAAGGAGAGGAGGAGGGCCGGGCATTTTCCTGGATTTATTATATTCCTAATAGCCTTAATTGGCGCAATTACTGGCGAAGGACTTTGCCGGCACGACGTTCAATCTCTCCCCTCCCTCTCTCTCTCTCTCTCATACTCTCTCGTACATACTTGATTACAGCTTTATATCTATTAGACCAACTACTTTTTGTTGAGCCAACTTCTCAACTATCTAACATTTGCGAAATTATTTCTCAAAGACAATTTATTAATCAACAAAATCTTCAGTTATTAATATTACAATTTATTTAATTGTAACATTAATATTATTTTTATATATATATTCAATTCCAATAAATAAATTTCAAATATCCATCAAAAAACAAAAAACAAAAAAAAAATTTTTTTTTATTGAATATTTTTTTTGAATTTCTCTCCTCCTTCCTCACTTTCTCTCTCTCTCTCTCTCTCTCTCTCTCTCTCTTACACACACACACACACACGTTCTTTCTGTGCACATACGTGTATCCTTAGAATCAAATTATTCGTAACGCGTATAACCACTTGGTGTATGTAATTAGTATGTAACCATCGCGTTTGGATATTAGATGAAGCTTTCAGTTGCATACAAAAGCACATATATGTCAGTGTTAAAGTATTTTTGAAATAATAAATAAATAAATAAATTCAAATAAAAAAAAATTTTTTTTTTTGTTTTGTTTGCATTACTTTTAATTTATTATATTAATGATAATAATAATAATAAAATTTTTTATGTACCCCACTCTCTTGACCACCGCAATTTTTCCAACAATAATACGATGACAATGAATCTGACAATGAATTATTAATAACAACACCGTGTGTATTAATCATTGTTCTTGATGATTTTATATTATTTAATATAAATTCACGATTAAAATTATTCAATTTCAAATCAATATTACAATTATTCAATTTATATTTATTATGATTCATTTTAAACAAAAAAATTTTTTTTTATATTATTCACAAAATAAAAAAAAATAAAAAATAAAAATATTTATTCATTATTTATTCAATGATTAAATAATAATTCACATAATTATATTTAATATTGAACAATATCAAGTACGCACAAAAATATATAATTTATATATAAACGAATTAAAAAGAAGTGAAATGCGTGGCCAACTGGCACGCCAGTAGAAACACGACTGGTTTTGTTACTTGTAGGACTTTGGCTAAGTCTGTCTTTTGCTTCTACCACTACTACCACTACTACCACTATCACAGTGAAAATAAGAACGAGAGAGACACACACACACAAACAAACAAACACATACATACACACATGCATACAACAAATAAAAGATAGAAAGAGACTGGAATATACTTGAAGTCCAATCGCTCTATCTAAAATCCCCACTGTCTTCCCATCACCACCACTACACCACCACTGCTATTAAAGCTCTTTCTCTTATACCAATATGTGTCTACCCACAGATATATTTTAAGACATATATATATATATATAGTTACTGCGAAACCATACAAGACAAAGATATGTGTATTACAAAATAACATTATCCACAGATAATATAAATATATCAAATATTATTATTTTTTTTTTTTTCCGTTTTTTTTTTTTCTATTACAAACAATTGGTAGTTTAGTACATGTTAATGGATAGTAAACAAATAAAAAAATATCAGATAATATATGTATATGTATTTGTATAAATTGCAGTAGATATAAATGGTTGAAAGACCGACCGAGAGAAAAGTGGCGACAGTAGACGGTGACAGAGAAAGAAGAGAAACATTGCCGCCACGCCTTTAAACCGGGAGTTATGTTTGTCGTCGGGTTTGGTAAGTAAACATAACACTCTGCATGATGTTAAGGAACAGATGAGGATTTTGTTTAGCGGAGAATTAGAAAGGTAAAGACTATAGATAATAGAGTATATATATATATATAGATAGATAAAGAGCCAGAGATGGTGATGATGATGATGATGATGATGAAGTAGCAGCAACAGGAGTAGTAGTAAATACTAGTAATAGAAAATGAGGAGGATGATGAAGAAAAAGTGTGAATGAGAGAGAAACTCTTTATTTTGACTTTTAAACACACGACACGTAAATACAAATGTACACAATATCCTCTTAACAATATCTCGACACATTTAGTAGGTTTAACACAAAAAAAAAAAAAACAAAACAAAAACAAAAACAAAAAACAAAAAAAAAAAAAAGTCTAATGTATAAAATAATTATTCGAATTAAATCTGTTTAATTATAATATTTTATTTGTCAATATACTCTCAATATAGAAAAAAATAAAAAATAAAAAATTTGGGTATTTATCAAATTGTCATTGTCATTGGTTGAAATAAAATTGGTACATTAAATTAATGTATGTATATGATTTGAAATATTCTGGAGGTGGTTAAATAGCCCTGAGGGACAAACAAGAAATGTGCGGAAATGCGTTCTACAATAGTTAATATGCAATTTAATTCTCTCTTACCGCATTCACTATTATCCTATTCCTCATATGATAGAATGAGATAGAGTAACACCTACACTTGGGATACATAGAATGTTGGTGGAGATGCCAGTGAAGGTGTATCAACGACACTGTGGTTACTACTATATATACAAGAGAATGGGTATAGGAGAGGAAGGAGAGAGGAGGTGTAGTGTATAGTTAACTGAGAAGGCAAACTGGCCAGACTGCCTGCCGCCGTTGACGTAATGCTGCACCCAAGACTAGTGGAAAAGAGAAAGATATACCCAAACAGCGAGCGAGTGAGTGAATGAGAGACAGACATAGATATGTATATATATAAAATTGTGTTTAATTCACTGGTTAAATCGATTTAGATTGAGATGAAGGGAGAAATTAATACCGAATAATATAATATAACAAAATATTCAATAATTCTAGTGATTTTATATGTAAATTTGTATGTAAATAATTTATTATATTCAAGAATTTAATTTCAATTATAATATTAAAGTTTATTATTCAATATAATGATTGAGAGAAAATTAAAAAAATATTCCAAGTCATGAAAAAAAAAAAATAATAAATAAATAAAAAAAAAATTCGAGTGTGAAATTAAAAGAGAATTTCTTTTTTTTTTTTCATCTTATTTTTAAATTTGTGATAAATTAAAAATATTAAATTTTTTATAATTTAACGTGGATATGGATAAAATTGTTTTATAAATCTTGTGTATACAAATGTGGACACTGAAAATAGAATAACAATACTCAATACACAATCAGTAAATTAACCAACAGTAACAGTAACAGTAACAGTAACAGCAATAACAACAACAACAGCAGCAGCTACTGACATTGTGTATAATACAAGATACGCAGTTTTGTATGTGCGTGTATTAATGTGTATTACTGTAGACTATGACTACAAAGGATATTTTTGCTCAACACTTTTATCACTAACTATACACTACATGTATTTTCCCCTTCGTTTAAACGAGCAATACACAAACACACACACACACACGAACAAAATCATAAACGAATGTTTGTAGTCCAAACGTTTTTCCATTTATCCAACTATTTACTATTACTATCTGGTTATTACTCTTTCACTATTGCATTGGTTCTTTGTTTTTATATAAAATATATCTCGCCTACATCCACTCAAACATACACAACATCAAAACATACATAGAGACATAGATACGACACATGTCGACACATCATTGGATTATGTACATTTTTTTTCTTCTTTTTTTGGGATATTAAGATTTTTATGTTCATTTATTACACAGTAAAGTTGTAAAATTATTATTATATTTATTATTATTATTATTTATTTTTTTTTTTCTATTATTGCCGTAGAAAACCTTGATGAAACCGCAATAATTAGAAATAATCATTGGATCGCTGACCAAGATATGTATTCTTATAAAATCCTTAAGTTCTCAGTTGTTGTGTCTATTGGATTGCGCACGCGGGCGCCCTTCCACGTCCAAGGCCACTCGTGGCTTCTCTGCAAAACGAGTCATATGAGAAAAAGATGAAAAAGAGTGTGTGAGAGAGAGTAAGAATGAAGAGAATTGTGACTGGTCCGGCGACTTGTGATGCCCAGTTTTTCCCAAACGGGACAGGCATTGCCGCCATTTTCGTAGATCCCGACATGCGGCTAATATGGCACTCGATTCAAGCCAATGAATTTTTCATCGACCACAAGACTAACGACCCTGAAAGAAGTTGGGTATATAAACTACATTTTTGAGATGAAAAAATATAGTAGAGAATAAAATAATGTGAATTTCATGTGAGTACACATAAATGTTTGATATTTATTTATTTATTTATTTATTTATTATTATTTTTTTTTTTTCTTTCCCCATACACAAAGATGTTTTTTTACTCTATATTTTTATCAAATTATTATCTGCAGGTTTTTTTTTTTCTTTTCTTTTTATTATTTTTTTTTTTTTTGCTATTAATATTATTACTATACTTTGTTTTATAATTTATTATTCATTGTCATCGTTGAATGTAGACAAGCAGGAAGAGCTATACATTTTTTTTTTTTTTTTCTTTCGTTTTCATGTATTTTTTTAATTGGCATATTTTTAAATGAAGGTCACAATCACTGAATTTGGATAGATGACATTGTGATAAAATCTTTTTTATTTATTTATTTATTTATTTATTATTATTTTTTTTTTTGTATTTCTTTTTATTTCAAATCAAGATATTACAATTTTTCTCACGGAAATATATTGCAATTGACCTTGATAATTTATATTCAACTATTTACCATTTTTAGCAATTATACAAAAATATATTTTATCCATTTATTATTATTATTATTATTATTATTTATTATTTATTATTTCTGCAATTGCAATGCAATTCTCATCTCATTTTTATTGTGGTTTGTGATCGTGTTACGATGACTAATTCAAAAATTATCAGCTGACTGTATGAACATAAATATAAACTAAATTCAATAGCACTTGACACTTCATATGTGTATGACATCATTGTAAAAAATGGGGTTGGTAATGAAAAAATATGTATTAATATAAAAGAGAAACGTCATGTGAGGAGTCATTTTAACGTTGATGATTGTGCATTCTCGTTAGAAACGTGAATTATCATCGTCTCGAGTGACATTATTTCTCATTGAAGATTGTTTTGGACAGTCAGGAAATTTTTTTTTATATTTATTATCACTAGTATGATTATTATTATTATAATCTTCTTTTTTTTTCTTTTTTTTTTCATCTTTTTGTCTTCTCAATGTCCTTCTGATATAAAAATAATCACGAGTCAATTTTCATTTGATAAAAATACATTTATAACGCAAAAATTGAATCATTTGAAAAAAAAAAAAAAAAAAAAAAAGGAGAAATTCAATTTCTGTAAGTGAAATTAAAAAAAATTAATGAATAAATAAAATTTATAAATCGAAGGTGCAAATGTCCGGACATGATTTTTATTCAATTATAAATTATACCCACTACCACAAATATAATTGGAAGCAATTCATAAATTTATTGCGACAGACAACACAAAACCCTCACCCCACAAACACAAACCAGTTCATTTTCTTTCTTTATTTTTCTCTTCTTTTTTTTTTCTACTCTCTCTCTCTCTCGCCCTTTCTTTCCCTTATTACTCGACACAACCACCTCTCATTCTCTATATCTGTCCCACTGTCTCTTTGTATCCAACACTACATACACCCAACGACTAAAGCACAATGTTACCCCCTCCCACAATCCAATCCAACCCCATCCTATCTCATTCATTTTTTCACAGGGGTTGAATCGCGCTGTGACTTCACTATGAACGAGAATGAAAGAATTGCGATGAGGGAAGGGAAGGAAATAAAGGTGTAGGGAGAAGGAAAAGGTGAAGGGAAAGTTGGATCGTACTAACTTTAGACACATTAAAAATTTAATAACGCCATCCATTCCACCCCACCTATCTACCCCCACTCTCTATTCACCTCCCGCACTGCCACAACTCTCTTTCTATTTCTCATACTTTCTCGCTACGCATTGCGTTCACAAACGATAAAGTTGATTTTTCTCATCTAAATTTAACTTGAGAAAGAAAAAAAAAAAAAAAAACACAAAAAACACAAAAAAAACCCCTATAAAAACTACCACAATAAAGATAACCCAAATAACTAAAATTTATCAGTGGTGCTCAATTATAATACATAATAAAAAATTACAATTTATTATAAATGAAAAAAAAAAAAAAAATATTTCAATTTAAATCATCAAATGAATTTATTTTACATTAATTAAATAATAAAATTATAATTATTATCATAATTACTGTTATATCTTTAAAGTTATTTAATAAAGACAAAAATATATTTTATGATTGTGCATGAGTTACGTTAAATTCTGTGTCTGTATATAATTTATCAAATTCCAATTGGATTTTCGCCCATCATCAAATCTTTTCCTTCACTATATATACATATATAGATACATAACAGATATATTTTCATCACTGACGACAACTACGGTACTTGATTCTCTCTCTCTCTACCTACACATTCACATCTACACACACACACACACACACAATATATATTGTCAATATATATCTGTTTGTATGTATATATCACTCTATATATTACAGTGATATAGCACACACACACACACACACACAAACTGTCATAAATTCGTCGTCTTGTTGATCTTCTAACTTTTACTGCTTTCCAATGTTCCGCGAGCCAATAAACGCCAACTTCTTGACACTAACACTGCGATATCACAGTGGGCCACGACCACCACTTTTTCCTCAACTCCCGTTCTACTCATCGTAGAGAAAGAAAAAAAAAAAAAAAATTATCATCTCACCTCTTCTGTCTTTTCAAAAAAAAAAAAAAAACCAATAAATAAATAAATGAAAAAAATAAATATAAAAAATCCCCACTCAAATAATAATAATAATAATAATAATAATAATAAATAAATATGTCTAAACAAGTAAAGGGGGTTGAAATATCTTTGTGTGTAGTAAGAGGATTTTTGTACGACGGCTAAAGTAGAGACAAAGCGACATAAAAACCAAAAATAAAATATAAAAAACAAAAAAAAAAAAAAAAAAACCAAAGTGCGAGAATGAGAAAAGGAGAGAAAATAATAAAATAACACCCACACACATATACAATCATATTTTCCCTTTGGTTAAAACGAGTGAGTGCGGGTTATTTGGACATTTTCAGTGTCTGAGGGTGATCACGCGCGTATACACACACACACACAATCTCATCTGCAACTCCCATTCCCCACTCGCCCTTGTCTTCAATATACAGAACATCGAGAGACAGAAACAAAATACATACATACATACACACAAATAAGACAGAAATACACTAAATATATATATATATATATATATGTGTTAGAGTGAAACAACACGACAATGAAACACAGTGAGAGTTGAATGTTGTAACGTCCTACTGTCAAGCGACCCTTCCGTTCAGAGGGTCTGCCCTATGATTTGTAGCTACGTTATAATGCCCCAACTACCCCTGTCTAACGCCCTCCCCTAAATATCACCCTCTATCTCTGACACCCTTCCCTCTACCCCCCTCTATCCTCTCTATCCTTTCTTTACCCTCTTCTCTCTTTAGTTACTCCACCTCACCGTTTCTATATACTCTCCCTCTGTCTCACTGTCTCTCGTCTCGTTCCGCCATTTCCTTTCTCATTCTATGTTGTTTCACTGTCGAGTCCCTTTAACTCATCCCCCTCGACCTGCCCCTCCCCCTCCTTCTCTCTCTTTCTCGTTACTCCATCTCGCCCTACATCCAAACTGTATTCAACCTACACACTGTCACACTATAACGGCTATATGTCTTATCCATCCGTAAGCATTCATATATATATATATATATATATAAACTATAACGCCATTGTTATATATATATACATGTAGAAATGTGTATTATATAATAATACAAATATGTATATACGTACAAATCCCTCGCACTTGCTTGATATTCCGTTATATAGAATTATATCTCTTAACTTCCCCACTCCTTACTTCATTTTACTCATTCTCTCTCTCTCTCTCTCTCTCTCTCTCTTTTTTTTTCTCAATTTCTCTATATATTTTGTTCCAATTTCTCTGTTGAATTTAAGATGTTGTTGTTGTATAAATATTTATAATTTTTAATGATTGTAAAATGAAATGTATAAAATTGAATGTAATAGAAGAAGAAGAAAAAAAAAAAAGTTTTTTTTTTTTTTCGTTCTTTGTTGTTATTGAATGTTGTTATATTTGATTTTTTTTTTGTTGTTTTTTTTCTTTTTGTTCAAATAAAAATATAGTGCGCAGTTAGTGTAACGTCAAATTCGCCCTTGCCACGATTAGTTTGAGTGGGCGTGGTGAATTTTTTTTTTTTTTTTTTTTTTCTCTGTGACACACGACGCATGTCATCCGTGCAAAAGATTGCTTTTCGTCGATATATATATATATATATATGTATGTATTGTGTATGTGTATATGTATGGGTATAAAGTATCAATGAGGGTGAATAAAGAGAAAAAAGAAAAGAGAAAAAAATATAGAATAGAACAAAATAAGAGAGAGAGAGAGAGAGAGAGAGAGAGAGAAAGAGAGAAAGGAGAAAAAGTGAAATTGTCCCTTTAGGAAGGGGTGTTTTTATGCCTGGAGGGTTTGTTCGCGTCACCTACGCATTAAGGCGTTTCAATTATTTGATCGACCCGATAGAATTATACGCGCCGGGGCGCGCAGATTTGTAACTGAGAAAAGAGAGGAGAGAGAGAGAGAGAGAGAGAAAAAAAAAAAAGAGCGAGGTAAACTATAAGTCCTAATACCTTTATTTTATTTTCATTGATTATTTATATATTTGTTACGTTTTTATTTTCATTTTTTTTTTTTTTTTTTTGCGTTGAATTTTGTAAATAGATCGAATGAACTCGAGGAACCGCCTTAATGACATGAGACTTTAATCATCCCCTATGGTATATAAATTATAAAATAACATATTAACAGTGAATAAAGAAAAATAATAATAATAATAATAAGAAAAAAAATTATATTATTATTTATTTAAAAATTTAATTTTTATATAAAATACAAAATTTCACATATAATCACTTTTTTTTTGTTTTCACAAAAAATTTATAAATAAATAATTGAATTTAATCAATTGTACAGAAAAAAAAAAAAATTAATAAATAAAAAATAAAATAAAATAAAATAATTAAATTTAACGATAGATGGAAAAATGAGTGAATAAATACACGAATAAACACATATCACGACAGTGTTATGTGGTTGCATAAAAAGTTTATATAAAATGCATAAAATCCATAAAAAATATAAAGGATAAATAATTCAGTGGGTCGAAAATTTAGTAGGGTGTGATGAGAACAAATATATATATACACTCATCTACACTCATATACAATCTATATTTATATAAATGTGCGTGAAAATACGAGATAAATATTTCACGGTTGGTTAAACAACACGTGCATTGAAAAATGATATACACAAAATAATTTTCAACAATTTACCTAAAAGAAAAAAAAAAAAAAAAAGGAAAAACACAAAATAAAAAAAGAATCGACAGGATGAGAGATTGGAAAAAACTGAGAGAAAGAAAAAAAAAAAAAAAAAAAAAAAAGAGTTAGACACAAAAATAATAGAGAATTATATCTAGAAGATTGAAAAAAAAAAAGGAAAAAAAAAAAAATACACATGTGACTTATATGCTTTCTGACATTTTCAGATATTCTATTACCGTGGCCACGATATCACGTCGACGGCCACAAAAACATAATAAATCGTCCAGTCGTATCCAATACACACACACATCTATACACAAGAAAATACACGCTCGCACGTGTGTGTGTGTGTGTGTGTATGTATATATATATTCGCCTAGGACCATAAATAAATACATGACTGTGTATATAAGTACACAAACTTATATATGTATGAGTATATATATATAATATACATATATATACACATTTGATAGGACCAAAATTCAAGAGAGTGGCGCCACTGTGTATGCCCATAACCGAGTACTACACTGCGAGGAGAGTGAGGACGAGTGAGAGAGAAAGAGAAGGAGAGAGGTTAGTTACTCTCGAAATTGTGCGCAGCTTTGTGCGGTTAATCACTGAGAACGGCTGCCACTCATCGACAATGTTGTGTATATATATATATATATATATATATATATATATATATATATTCACAACGCATGAAATAGAGACAATTCATGGACGTAAGGCATTTTTCAGCGACAAATCGATGCTTTGAGGACGGTCCTCACTTTAATCATGAGAACTCTGCATGGTTTGTGGACATTTTTCAATTTCGAAAAACGCATAATTTACGGACCACCCGTAATAGGGACTGAAGGTTAAGAGATGGCGCAACCGTCGCGATTTCGGAATCGACGAACTAATTTTCATCAAATTTGTGACTTAAAATGAAAATAAATCATTGTAACCGATATAATTCATATGTAGATGATGAATACTAGAGGAAAAAGTCGGAAAATGGAAAATTTTTTTGTACATATTGTATATATACGGTCCGCGTAGTATGCGTATAATCGAAATATTTGTATATATATTCCCAGAATTTTTTTTTTTTTTTTCTTGATCGGAAAGTATTTGTTTAAAAACAAAAATCTTTCTCCAAAACGCATGGTTTGGAGTTTTCAAAGGTTAATATCACACGATGTATGTTATGACGTACATATGTAAATGAACCTATTTGGATTTACGCATGAAAGTAGAGTCCATATTATGATCATTAATCGAATTGGAAATTATTGGAAATGTCCAATGTATTTAGATGATATCAATTAGATTCGTTGAGTTAATGTCTATACTTTTTCAATCACTGTTGGATGCAAACTATGCGTTCAAACAAAATAATCTTTCTTTACAACGCATGGTTTGGGGTTGGCGAATATGAATATCAAAGAATGGATTTTATAACATATATATATGAATAAACAATTTTAAATTTACGTTCAGGAGAGAAACCTGAATGATGATGGTCAATTCAATGTGAAAATCACTGAATTTCATTCTTACTGGTATTATTCATCCCAATCATATGACGACCTGAGAATTAGTCGAGATACATTTGTACGAACAAAAATAATTTTTTATAATGAAAAATCATTTATTCACATACAACATTCATAAAAATTATCTAACACATTTATTTTGTGATCGCTTTTTAGACGTCCATCCGTCTTTTTTTTAAAGAGAATTTTGTGTTTACGTTTTTTTGTTTATGAATTGCTGGACAGTCTACTGAGTGCTGCGACTTTCACTCGACCCAAACAATTGACGAGCGGCAATGTCTACGCGCTCCGTCTCATATTCTTATGGACTAGTAGAATCAAGTGTTTTTTTTTTTTTTTTTTTTTCTATCGTAGTCATGAAACTCGTGATATAATTTGAACACAGTACTTTCCTTCGTGAAATGATTTCTTACAATGCATTAATCTTTCTTCACAACGCATGGTTTGGGGTTCGCGAAAATGAATATCATCGAATGGATTTGATAACATATATATGTGAATGAACCATTTTAGGTTTACGTTCAGAATAGGATCTGGATAACAATCGTCAATTCAATGTAAAAATTACTGAATTTCATTCTTACTGGTATTTCTCATCCCAATCATATGACGACCTGAGAATTAGTCGAGATACATTTGTACGAACAAAAATAATTTTTTATAATGAAAAATCATTTATTTACATACAACATTCATAAAAATTATCTAACACATTTATTTTGTGATCGCTTTTTAGACGTCCATCCGTCTTCTTTTTAAAGAGAATTTTGTGTTTACATTTTTTTGTTTATGAATTGCTGGACAGTCTACTGACTGCTGCGAACTTCACTCGACCCAAACAATTGACGAGCGGCAATGTCCGCGCGCTCCGTCTCATATTCTTATGGACTAGTAGAATCAAGTTTTTTTTTTTTTTTTTTTTTTTTTTTTTTTTTTTTTTTTTTTTTTTTTTCTATCGTAGTCATGAAACTCGTGATATAACTTGAACACAGTACTTTCCTTCGCGAAATAATTTCTTACAATGCATTAATCTTTCTTCACAACGCATGGTTTGGGGTTCGCGAAAATGAATATCATCGCACGTATTTGATAACATATATATGTGAATGAATCATTTTGGTTTACGTTCAGAATAGGATCTGGATGACAATCGTCAATTCAATGTAAAAATTACTGAATTTCATTCTTACTGGTATTTCTCATCCCAATCATATGACGACCTGAGAATTAGTCGAGATACATTTGTACGAACAGAAATAATTTTTTTAAATGAAAAACTATTTATTCATATACAACATTCATGGAAATTATCCAACACATTTATTT
Organism: Dinocampus coccinellae; assembly: GCA_963920625.1. NCBI lineage: Eukaryota > Metazoa > Arthropoda > Insecta > Hymenoptera > Braconidae > Dinocampus > Dinocampus coccinellae. Next base: position 17,788,474 of record OY987185.1, read on the forward strand.
TGTGATCGCTTTTGAGACATCCATCCGTCTTCTTTTTAAAGAGAATTTTGTGTTTACATTTTTTTGTTTATGAATTGCTGGAAAGTCTACTGAGTGCTCCGACCTTCACTCGACCCAAACAATTGACGAGCGGCAATGTCCACGCGCTCCGTCTCATATTCTTATGGACTAGTAGAATCAAGTTTTATTTATTTATTTTTTCTTATTTTTTTTTTTTTTTTTTTTTTTTTTCTCTTCGTAGTCATAGAACTCATAATATGCATTTGAACACAATACTTCACTTTCTGAAATGTTTTCATACCATGCCATTGGCGTGATCGCAACGTTCGATGCGCAATATTGATCGCAGGCTTCATATCATTTTCAATGTCCGAAAATCGATATCGATTCATCACATTACATTATTGAGGATGTCTAATGTATTCGGATGATATCAAACTGATCCGTTCAATCAATATTCATACTTTTTCGATCATCATTAGATGCAAACTATGCGTTCAAACGAAATAATCTATCTAAAAAAAGCATGGTTTGGGGATTGCAATAGTCAATATCACGCAACGTAATTTCTCACACTTATATGTATATGAATCATTCTAGATTCACGTATGAATAAAGAGCATGAATTATGATTATAAATGCGACGCAGAAATTATTTTATTTCATTTTTACAAATATTTTCGATTTCTATCACATATCAATCTGAGAATCGAATGAGATGCATTTTTACATAAAAAAAATTTTTTTAATGAAAAAAAATATTTTCATGAACAATACTCATGGAATATTATGCAGCATATTCGTCACAGAATCGTTTTTTCGATATTTATCCATCATCATGTCGAAGAGATTTTTTCGTTTTGTTCTCGTCTATGAAACGCTCAACAGCTTACGACTCTTGCTCCGCATTGGCGTGATCGCAACGTTCGATGCGCAATATTGATCGCAGGCTTCATATCATTTTCAATGTCCAAAAATTGATATTGATTCATCACATCACATTATTGAGGATGTCTAATGTATTCGGATGATATCAAACTGATTCGTTCAATCAATATTCATACTTTTTCGATAATCATTGGATGCAAACTATGCGTTCTAACGAAATAATCTATCTAAACAAAGCATGGTTTGGGGATTGCAATAGTCAATATCACGCAACGTGATTTCTCACACTTATATGTATATGAATCATTCTAGATTCACGTATGAATAAAGTGCATGAATTATAATTATTAATGCGACGCAAAAATTATTTTATTTCATTTTTACAAATATTTTCCATTTCTATCACATATGAATCTGAGAATCGAATGAGATGCATTTTTACATGAAAAATTTTTTTTTAATGAAAAAAAATATTTTCATGAACAACACTCATGGGATATTATGCAGCATATTCATTACGAAATCGTTTTTTCGATATTTATCCATCATCATGTCGAAGAGATTTTTTCGTTCTGTTCTCGTCTATGAAACGCTCAACAGCTTACGACTCTTGCTCCGCATTGGCGTGATCGCAACGTTCGATGCGCAATATCGATATTATACTTTGCCCCATTTTCAATAACCCAAAATTGATGTTGATTCATCATGTTCCATCATTAAAAATGTCCAATGTATTCGGATGATATCAAACGGATTCGTTCAATCAATATTCATACTTTTTCGATCATCATTGGATGCAAACTATGCGTTCTAACGAAATAATCTATCTAAAAAAAGCATGGTTTGGGGATTGCAATAGTCAATATCACGCAACGTAATTTCTCACACTTATATGTATATGAATCATTCTAGATTCACGTATGAATAAAGAGCATGAATTATGATTATAAATGCGACGCAGAAATTATTTTATTTCATTTTTACAAATATTTTCGATTTCTATCACATATCAATCTGAGAATCGAATGAGATGCATTTTTACATAAAAAAAATTTTTTTAATGAAAAAAAATATTTTCATGAACAATACTCATGGAATATTATGCAGCATATTCGTCACAGAATCGTTTTTTCGATATTTATCCATCATCATGTCGAAGAGATTTTTTCGTTCTGTTCTCGTCTATGAAACGCTCAACAGCTTACGACTCTTGCTCCGCATTGGCGTGATCGCAACGTTCGATGCGCAATATTGATCGCAGGCTTCATATCATTTTCAATGTCCAAAAATTGATATTGATTCATCACATTACATCATTGAGGATGTCTAATGTATTCGGATGATATCAAACTGATTCGTTCAATCAATATTCATACTTTTTCGATCATCATTGGATGCAAACTATGCGTTCAAACGAAATAATCTATCTAAAAAAAGCATGGTTTGGGGATTGCAATAGTCAATATCACGCAACGTAATTTCTCACACTTATATGTATATGAATCATTCTAGATTCACGTATGAATAAAGAGCATGAATTATGATTATAAATGCGACGCAGAAATTATTTTATTTCATTTTTACAAATATTTTCGATTTCTATCACATATCAATCTGAGAATCGAATGAGATGCATTTTTACATAAAAAAAATTTTTTTAATGAAAAAAAATATTTTCATGAACAATACTCGTGGAATATTATGCAGCATATTCGTTACAGAATCGTTTTTTCGATATTTATCCATCATCATGTCGAAGAGATTTTTTCGTTTTGTTCTCGTCTATGAAACGCTCAACAGCTTACGACTCTTGCTCCGCATTGGCGTGATCGCAACGTTCGATGCGCAATATTGATCGCAGGCTTCATATCATTTTCAATGTCCAAAAATTGATATTGATTCATCACATCACATTATTGAGGATGTCTAATGTATTCGGATGATATCAAACTGATTCGTTCAATCAATATTCATACTTTTTCGATAATCATTGGATGCAAACTATGCGTTCTAACGAAATAATCTATCTAAACAAAGCATGGTTTGGGGATTGCAATAGTCAATATCACGCAACGTGATTTCTCACACTTATATGTATATGAATCATTCTAGATTCACGTATGAATAAAGTGCATGAATTATAATTATTAATGCGACGCAGAAATTATTTTATTTCATTTTTACAAATATTTTCCATTTCTATCACATATGAATCTGAGAATCGAATGAGATGCATTTTCACATAAAAAAAATTTTTTCAATGAAAAAAAATATTTTCATGAACAATACTCATGAAACATTATGCAGCATATTCATTACGAAATCGTTTTTTCGATATTTATCCATCATCATGTCGAAGAGATTTTTTCGTTTTGTTCTCGTCTATGAAACGCTCAACAGCTTACGACTCTTGCTCCGCATTGGCGTGATCGCAACGTTCGATGCGCAATATTGATCGCAAGCTTCATATCATTTTCAATGTCCAAAAATTGATATTGATTCATCACATCACATCATTGAGGATGTCTAATGTATTCGGATGATATCAAACTGATTCGTTCAATCAATATCCATACTTTTTCGATAATCATTGGATGCAAACTATGCGTTCAAACGAAATAATCTATCTAAACAAAGCATGGTTTGGGGATTGCAATAGTCAATATCATGCAACGTAATTTCTCACACTCATATGTATATGAATCATTCTAGATTTACGTATAAATATAGAGCATGAATTATAATTATTAATGCGACGCAGAAATTATTTTATTTCATTTTTACAAATATTTTCCATTTCTATCACATATGAATCTGAGAATCGAATGAGATGCATTTTTACATAAAAAAAATTTTTTCAATGAAAAAAAATATTTTCATGAACAATACTCATGAAACATTATGCAGCATATTCATTACGAAATCGTTTTTTCGATATTTATCCATCATCATGTAGAAGAGATTTTTTCGTTCTGTTCTCGTCTATGAAACGCTCAACAGCTTACGACTCTTGCTCCGCATTGTCGTGATCATAACGTTCGACGCGCGATATCGATATCGTACTTTGCCCCATTTTCAATAACCCAAAATTGATGTTGATTCATCATGTTCCATCATTAAAAATGTCCAATGTATTCGGATGATATCAAACGGATTCGTTCAATCAATATTCATACTTTTTCGATCATCATTGGATGCAAACTATGCGTTCAAACCATGGTTTGGGGATTGCAATAGTCAATATCACGCAACGTGATTTCTCACACTTATATGTATATGAATCATTCTAGATTCACGTATGAATAAAGTGCATGAATTATAATTATTAATGCGACGCAAAAATTATTTTATTTCATTTTTACAAATATTTTCCATTTCTATCACATATGAATCTGAGAATCGAATGAGATGCATTTTTACATGAAAAATTTTTTTTTAATGAAAAAAAATATTTTCATGAACAACACTCATGGGATATTATGCAGCATATTCATTACGAAATCGTTTTTTCGATATTTATCCATCATCATGTCGAAGAGATTTTTTCGTTTTGTTCTCGTCTATGAAACGCTCAACAGCTTACGACTCTCGCTCCGCATTGGCGTGATCGCAACGTTCGATGCGCAATATTGATCGCAGGCTTCATATCATTTTCAATGTCCAAAAATTGATATTGATTCATCACATTACATCATTGAGGATGTCCAATGTATTCGGATGATATCAAACTGATTCGTTCAATCAATATTCATACTTTTTCGATCATCATTGGATGCAAACTATGCGTTCAAACGAAATAATCTATCTAAACAAAGCATGGTTTGGGGATTGCAATAGTCAATATCACGCAATGTAATTTCTCACACTTATATGTATATGAATCATTCTAGATTCACGTATGAATATAGAGCATCAATTATGATCATTAATGCGACGCAAAAATTATTTGATTTTATTTTCATGAATATTTTCCATTTCAATCAAATATGAACCCGAGAATCAAATGAGATGCATTTGTACAAGAAAAAATTTTTTTTAATGAAAAAAAATATTTTTAGGAACAATACTCATGGAACATTATGCAACATATGCATTCCAAAATCGTTTTTTCGGTATTTATCCACGATCATGTCGAAGAGATTTTTCGTTCTGTTCTTGTTTATGAAACGCTCAACAGCTCTTGACTCGTACTCGACATTGGCGTGATCGCAACGTTCGATGCACAATATTGATCATGGGCTTCATATCATTTTCAATGTTCGAAAATCGATATTGATTCATCAGGTTGAATTATTCATCATGTTTAATGAATTAAGATGATATTGGATGGATATGTTTAAATAATATATATACATTTTTTTCATCATAGATACTATCGGACGCAAAGTATGCGTTCAAACTCAATAATTTTTCGCCCTAACGCATCATCAAAAATAAGATAAATGGGAACCAGATGATCGGTGTAATTACAAGTTTGCCAAATAAGTAGAAGATTAAATATTATATATGCATTCATCCTTTCAAATTGTAATAATGCCTTTAAAAACAAAAGAAAAAATGTGTGCATTTTTTTGTAAATTCGTCAGGTCCAATCATGATTGGAATGGGTGATATTTGTAGCGATAAAATTCAATAATTAATACACTAGATCGATAACTCGCGCCTCACTTGCATGCGTTAATCTACAATGGTTCCTTCCCATATGTCGCATCTCCGTTCAAAAAATGTCATATCTCAAAAACGTTCCAAAGCACTTGTTCAAATGCATTTTTTCGATAGATACAAACGCATAAAAAACGATAAAAAACGCATAGTTTGTGGACGAATACGGTTTGGATATTTGTCCAGAAACTATGCCTTTAACATATTTTTTGACTCCAAAATATGCATTATATATAAAACGGTATATAATTTGTTCAATCTATTCAATGCATACTTCAGGACCTTCGAAAATCGTGGAACGGATAGTTTGAGCACCAAAAACAGAGTTTATATATTTGTCCCGAAGCCATGCCTTCAAATTATTTTTTGACTCCAAAATATGCGTTTCATATAAAGCGGTACATAATTTGTGCAATTTATTTATTGCATACTTCAGGGATTTGAAAAATCGTGAAACGGTTAGAAAACGCATGATTTCTGGACAAACGCATGGTTTGCAGCCCTGTCCACAAATCATGCGTATAATCCATGTTTTTTCCAAAGCATGCGTTGTTTACTAAATTGTTTATAACTTTTGAAATATTGCCATACAAACGAAACGACAAGTTGGGTAGTACTCAGGGAGTGTTGTACCAGGGCTCCAACCCCAAGGATATGGGTGGTCCAAACTATGCGTTGTGAATATATATATATGTATATATACATATAAATATCACGATGTTTCAACTCTATCCCATCGACTTTGAACGGTAAAAAATATTTTTTATATATATTTTTTTTGTTAAGCTGCTCCGATTTGATAGTCAATTTTCATTCTCATATCATCAAACTAAAATTAAATATTTATCTATAAAATATACATATAAATATATAAATACACGTTATAATTTATTTATTTGTTTATTTATTTATTTATTTATTTTTGCTTTTTTATTTTATGTCAACGAATAATTCCCTGCGTAATATTTCAATTTGAAATATTTAATTTTAATCATTTCACAATTAACATTTGAGTAATGAACTTTGAGAGAAAAAAAAAAAAATAATGAAAAATTAAAAAAAAAAGACTGAAATAATTGATAATAATTGATATCATAAATTTTAGATAAATTATATGAAATTATACATAGATCTGTCATTTAAATATATATAATTATTAAAACTTTATTCTCTTTGTGTAATTATTATTATCATTATTATTATTGGATTTTATTTAACTTTATTTGATTTTAATTCATCTAAAAAAAAAAAAAAAAATTTACTCTAAATTGTATATACCAAATAGTAAAAACAAAAATACACAAACACACAGAGAGAAAGAAAATGAGCAAAAAAAATATACAAAACTAAAGAAGAAAATCGAGAAATGAATAGCGAGATTGAGAAGATAAAAAAGAGAGAAAAAGAAAGAGAGGCGTGATCGAGAAACGCGCGAGAAAAATTGGCAAAAAATAAAAGACCCAGTAAAGAATAAGAAGAAAGAAAAAAAAAAGAAGCAAAAAAAAATAAAAATTACATGAATATATATATATATATATAGATACGTTGTTTTCTCTTTCTTCAAGCGTTTCCGGGAGTAGAATATCCTGTTCCTTAAATATTTAACTAAAGTACTTCTCATCCACCTCGATCCCCACACCCTTTTACACCCTCCTCATTCCCCGTCACCATCACCTACACCACTCACTTCTCTTCTATTTCATCTCACACTCGTCTTATTCCGAGGTAAAGTGAACTCAATATATACAACAGTCGACTATACTATTTTACCATTATGGAAGCAAAGGGGATGATCACTCCTTCTCTCAAATATACCATTTCCACTATTTCACCATCCCTCCATTTATCTATCTATACATCTATATATATATACATACATACATTTATATCTTCTTCATACTCCCTTAGTTTATAAATTGCCGCGCCCATGAAGCAGAAAAGCTAAAGCATATCGTTATTATAACACAATTCGATTCGCCATTTTGACACATATAAATATGTACAATATACATATGTATATACTATATATAATAATAAATGTGAAATAATAAATCGTAAATCCCTAACACAAAAAAAAAAAAATTAATATATATACATATTTTTTGTACATTGGGGGTTAGTTGGCTTTATACATACATATATATAAATGATGACAAGACGGAGGGACGGGGGGAGATACACTATCCGCCATTTTACAATTCACATACCATGAACAGTTGATCAATTGCTCATGTGTACTGGTCAGTTGTATGAAAAGTTGCCTGACACATCCCCTTTCACCACTCCCTTTCTCTCACTCGCCAATATATATATTTTTATTTTTCCCATATTATGTGTAAAACAAAAATTATATATAAAATAATAATAATAATAATAATAATAATAATAATAATAATAGCGATGATAAAAAATATATATCAATAATTTGATAGTTAGAATGGGTAGATAGTGTTGATTATTTTATTTTATTTTATTTTATTTCATTTTTTATTTTTTTTTTTTGTTTGAAAAACAACAATACTCTCATACATTTATTTATATTTATAAATAAAGTGAATTTCATGATACACAGGGTCTTTATATAAAGAGAGAGAGAGAGGGAGAGAGAGTCATTCGTTGAAAACGAGAGCAACATTATTACCGGTCAAACGCACGCTGAAAATATGTAAATTTATTATATGTATGTGTGAGTATACGTAGGAATGAGAGGGAATAGAGAAAAAGAGAGAGACAGAGAGAGAAAGTGGAGTAAATTGGCGGCAGTTATCCGGTGGAATTGGGCGGCGATGCTTGGCGACACAGTAATGGAATAGGAGTGGAAAAGAGAGGGACAAGGAAAAAAAAAAAAAAAAAAAAAAAAGAGAAAAGGGGAATGAGAGAATGAGGAAATATATATAACGTGATATAAAAAAAAAAATGTGTAGGTCGGGAAAAATCAATAAATGCCAGGTATACAAATGAAAAAAGGTAAGTGAAAAACAACAAAAAAAAATTATAGAAAAATAAAAAAATTATTGATTTATCCGTTGGAGAGAGGAAGAAAAAAAAAAATTGATACATCGATTATTATTGATTTTGTTGATTGATTTGACGCCACATATGCAAGGCATAAGAGATGATTATGATGGCGGTGATGGTGATAACAATCGTTTCCAGGACGATAATAACTAGCCATTAAAGATGCAAGTACACGTGGATAGTGTAATAAAAAATAATAAAAAATAAAAGTGTAGATTGAGAGTGAGAGTAAGAGAATTTCTTTTTTTATATCTATCAATAAAAAAAAAAAAAAAAAAAGAAAAAAAAAATCAATTTTATTAAATAACTCTGGTGATTTGATACGTGAAATAAACGGCCACTGTATATTTATGTGAAAATATATCATTTATATTTTTATTCGTTATTATTTCATTTTATTATTACTATTATTTTTTTTTATATTTCTATTTTATAGAATGAAAAAAAAATGAAAAAAAAAAATGAAAAAAAAATGAAAAAAAATTCAAGTCGGATATATTTTTGTTAACGTGAGAATTATGAATACCCTCTCCCATTTATTCTTGTTAAATCAACCCCGTCGTCGTTGTCGTCGTTCCCTTCCAAAAAAGAAAAATATATATAAATATATATAAATATATATATATATATAGATATATAAATAAAATAATATACATACATATACCAATATATTCCATTCACATTTCATGTTATAGTGGACATCAACCCTCGTTACTGTTCACCCTCTCACACCAATTCTCTATATCACTCTTCGACTATTTTTCCATCCCTCTCTGCGTCGTCCATATAAAGTGCCACAAATAAACTTTGTTTTATTTTCCAACGATTTTCATTTAATCTCTCGCTATATTTTTATTTTTATTTTTTATTATTTCTTTTTTTGATTTTATTTTATTATTTTTTTTTTTTACTTGTGTGCATGTGCAATTTCTCCCTCACAAAATTCACTATAACTGAGGGTGTGAATAACAATTATGTAATAATTTTACACAACACACTCATACGTCCACACACATTCTATACGATATAATAATTCCATTCAAATTTTCCGGTGGCCGCCACCAGTCAACCATTGAAATTTACATACGCCAATAAAATGAAATATTGCAAAGAGCACGAGAGAAAAAAAGAAAGAAAAAAAAAATAGTAACAGAAAAATTTTATTGAAATTAAAAATTCTCAACTCTCTAAAATGTTATTCTATCGGGTATGAATAAAAATATGTATATAAATTATTACAGAGAATATAAATATAAACAAACAAAAAAAAATGTATATATATATATATACATATATATATGTGTTTATATTAAATACATAAATAGAAGAATACAAAAGATGAGACACTAATGTTTTTCGTCCATCATCAAAGCAATGCCAATAGTTGATAAACGCTGGCAGACAATATGGCGCGTGTCATTGACCCGTATAGTTATTAATATATATATATATATATTTATTATCAAAGCGAAATATTGCACATTGTGAATATCTTGAGAGACCGTGTACTTTTTTGTACTGTTGGGTTATCATCCCCCATCACTTTGACTTCTATTTGTTTCATGCCGTTAGATCATTTCCAAGTAAATGCTTACGTCATACTAAATTTTTTTTGTTTAGTTTTATATTGTGTATCCCTCTTCCTCTCATTCTTCTCATCGCAATCCCCTCCACTTTTAGTCGTACGAGGAAAGTATACATACACATACACACTCGAAACAGATGCACGCACGCACGCACGCGTGTATTATATACAGAGAGAGAGAGAGAGAGAGAGAGAGTTTTAGCTCCCGCGGCCACTTCGGCGAATCGTAAACGCGCCGGCACAGACATAAACGAAAATAAAATGGAAAAAGCGCGGGAAAAGAAACCGAGACGTTTATGAAAGTATAATATATATTTTATGCCTCAAGATATTTTACCATGTAAAAAAAAAAAAAAAAAAAAAAAAAAATATATATATATATATTATACTTGAATAAATTTTTTTTTATATTCATGCGAATGAACGTTTACATTTTTTTTCTTCCAATTTTATTTATTTTTTGTCTTTTATTTACTTTGGTTTATTATTTATTTGTACTTTTAATAAGAATTAATAAATTATTATTCTCTATTTATTTATCATTGTCGATCGAATGTCACGGAATTTTTTAATATTCGTGATAATTGACAATGTAAATTTTTTTTTTTCTTTTATTATTTATTTTTTCTATCAATATATACATATATTTCTCTCTCTCTCTTCTTCTTCTTTGAAATAAGTTTGAGAAAAGCCCACCGGCGTGGCTCAGTTCAATTTTCCAAGGTGGATAAAAATATATCACAAAAAAAAATTTTCTCAACGTATAATAAAGAAAAAAAAAAAAAAAAAAAAGAAAAACAAAAAAAAAACTGCGTGACCTGACATTACCTGTACAGAGACAGTTTATTCTCCTCCCCAACCCCCATGTGAATTCCCATCAAGAGAATCCCAGTGACTGCTCTGAGTGACAATCAAATTACCCGCATTGTCGGTCGATAAGGTAGAATGACATTTAATTTTTCTTATATTATTTATAATAACCGTTAAAAATATTTAATATTAAATTTTTTTTTTTTTCTTTCATTTTTTACACTTTTATATAATGAAAATGAAAAAAAAAAAATGAAAAATAAAAAATAATATAAATTAATAAAAATTCATTATAATTCAATTCTATAATGTATATAAATATTTATTTTTCATTTTATAATAATTGAAAAATATTATCCAGATTGTTAATATCCATTGTATTCAAATAATACACACACTCAAGTGCAGTTTATACTTGCAATTGATTTTATATCAGATTTATATGATTTAAAATACCAAGTCACGTGTATACACTTATCTCATGTGCTCGCAAAAAGTTGATAAAAAAAAAAAATAATAATAATAATAAATAAATAAATAAATAAAAACAAAAAAATAAAATAAAATATAAATAACTGGATGAAAAACAAATAAATATATATATATATATATATATATATATATATATATATATATATATATACAAATAAATATAAATAATCATAATAAAATATATATTTTATTGAATTTATGTTGTTACACGTACTCTCACTATTTCCTGGTGGAAATTTTTATGTCACATTGACTCTACTTCAAAGTACATAGGTATTAATTGTTTGTAAAATTCGCCGCTTTTAAACACGTGCAACCATTTGTATTTAAATATATTACATATATATATATATATATATATATATAAATATGTGAGTGTATAACAATGCTACACGACAAATAAAACTCACCGCCCAAGTGGTATAACGTGGGCGTGACAAAAGCACCGCCAACATTACCCTAAACGGTTATCAACCAAACGGGACTTTTCTCTTTTATACATATACATAAATACACGCAAATATCGTATACATATATAAAAATATAATATACACTATTTTCTTACTATCCACATTATCCCTCTGTAAAAATCAATTTTTATTCTCCCAATTGAAAAAAAAAAAAAAAAAAAAAACATTTATCAATATAAAATCCAATCAAAATCAAACCGAAAAACTAGAGAAAATTTTTTCTATACTTTAATTTTTTTAAATCCCAAAAACTTGATGTTATACAATTTTCTCAACATTATTTAAATCAAAATTAAAATATTATATATATATATATATATATATATATATATACATAAAACAACAATGGAGTTCGTAGACAGGTCCACCCCCTCTTGAAAACGAGCGGAGTAACCCTCGGGTTTTGCAGGTAAAAACGAGGGGGCGATCGTATATTTGACGGGTCAAAATACAATTCATACACGCACATTTATATATACGTGAGTGTAAAAAAAGGTTGAGAGCACCCTGGATAAAAGCGGCGCGCATTTTTCAATGTTAACGTTAGTCGGGCCAACGTTGGGCCGTGGTATATAAGGGCCCTATCCCGATTGGCCAGTCGGAGTGAGCACCTGGCGGACAGCTGCTCGGCGCACGGACACACGCGCACGCGCTCTCTTGGCGCAGGTCCAACACGACAGTAATACGAGTTTCAATGTATATACCAATACTAACACACACATATATATAACTTTTAGTCATGGGGCCCTAACACATTGTAACGTTCATGTTATTCATATATATTGTCTGTATGTGTATGTGTGTGTGTGTGTGTGTGCGCCCGCGGGTGCCAACGGAACTCGGAAGAGAATTTTAATACGCATTGGCTTTTCCAGTTTTACTTTACGGTTTTAAAACCAAACACACTCGTATATGAAAACTTTTGCGTCTACTGTGAAAATTGTAAAACCAAAAGAATTATTGAGTTTTATATATTATTTCTTATTCTATATATATATATATTATCCTTTTTTTTTGTTTATATTTTATATTTATACTTTGACAACAGGTATATGCATGTGTTTATTTGAAACTTTAGGTATTGATGGGGGTAAAATCGCCACCAGTTTTTGTGAGGTAGACAATGGATGGGCAACCAACAAAATAAATGAGAGAAGAAAAAAGAAAAATAACCGACCATTCTGTGGATAAATACAAAATAGTAAAGAACACAAGTGAGAGAGAGAGAGAGAGAGAGAGTGAGTGAGGGAGTAGGTTGTTGGGGATGAGGATTAGTGGTTGGATTTAGCTACTGATTTTGCGTGAGACTATCCCCTCTAATCTCATTGTTTCATGAAGAAAAATAGTGATAAAAGATAATTATTATTACCAGCCAGTTAAATTTTCAACTAGTAATATAATTAAACAATAATTATCCATAAATATTTTAATATAATTTAATATTTTTACGTTATGACAAATTTTTATTTATTTATTTATTTTTTTTTTTCAAGTTTTTTCTTTGACAATTATGTCTATACACGTGCAGAAAAACAGAAAAAAAATAAAGAAAAAAAAAAAAAAATTGATGAAATAAATACTAGCACACAAATACATACAATTTTATATACATATACCTTTATATATATATATATATATTTAATATGTAAGTACAATATAAGATATAGAAGCGCGCAGCTGGAGATAAATGCTCTCCAGGATTGTGGTTGTCCTGTAGATTTTTTTTTTTTCTTCTTCTTTTTTTTTTTTATACCACTCGGATAAGTTTTTTTTTTTTTTTTTTTTTTACATCCGTAATTTTCTTTTCCAGAGGTCCTGACTATTTTCTCTGTAGTGGGTTAGCCGACTATACGAGCGGGTGGTTAAATCGTCGACGAGTGTACGTGTGAATTTGTATGTGTATGTGTGGGAGGGTGAATGAGAGAAAAAGATGGAAGTGAAAAAAAAAAAACATATATATATATAAGAGAATATAAAACCCCTCCAACACTTAAAGAATGACCCAGCCAATGGCGTAGCCGATATATATATATATATATATATTTTCCGTTCTTTCATTGGTAAATATAGTAAACTTCAACTTCCTAAAGCTCAACCTTACCTAACTCGTGCGAAAGATATAATTTAAAATCGTGTTTTTAACCTCAATAATAGTGTGTGTGTGTGTGTGTGTCTGTGTGAGTGTAAAAGTGAACCGTGGCCAAGAATAGCGATATATTTTTCATAATAATTGGTCGTGGAAAATTGTAAGGACTCGAATTGCACGAGCGTGTGGGTGGGTTGGTGGATAGTTGTGTGTATGTGTGTGTACGTTATGTGTAAAGTATATTGTAAAGCATTTAATATAGTTTATATACGAATGGGGTATATAAGTGAACGAGAGGTGAGTAAAGATTTTGTAGAGTGGGAGGAAAAACTTTTTACTCATGGACGCACGTGTATATTTATAGTAAAAGTCAATAAATTGGCACTAGAGACTCAATTTCCAACTATACGAGAATATAAAACTGACATGAGAAAAATATATAAAAATTATATATACGTAGTAAAATTAGGTTATTAGGTGGTATTAATAAATTAATTATTTAACAGAATGACCCGGATAATTGAAAAAATAAATCGAATAAATAATAATAACGTATTTTTTTTTTTTTTTTTTTTTTTTTTTTTTCATTCATAGAAAAATTTTACTGTATTCAACTGCTATATTGATTATTTGAATATACAGTAAAGCACTAGTTTATATAAATTTGAGAAAAAAAAAAAAAAAAAAAAAATTATGTACATTGAAAAATCAAAACACCCCAACAAGTACATCATTTCCTTATGTGGCAAGATCCATAGATAATTTTTTTTTTTATTTTTCCCCTCTCCCCCTTTTTTTCATATACACATACACTCAAGAGGGAAAAACCCTCTTGAACTACCGTAGAAGAAATAGAGGGGACGAAATAAAGAAAAAAAAAATAAATAAATAAATAAAATAGATAATAAAAATAATGTTACGTTTACAAGTAAAAACTGAAGGAAAAAAAAAAAAAAAAAAAAAGGGGCGAAGGGAAAAAAAAAAAATAAAAAATAAAATAAATATGAAAAGGAAAATTTTTAATCAGTGGCCAAGAGAGCGCAAGAGTTGATGGGGGTTCATGAAACTTTAGGGCCCCGTAGACGCTTGAGGATTTCGGGGCCTCCCTCTCTTTCTTTGTCGGGTGGCTGAAAAACGCCATATGGCCCGAAGGCATCGACCCACCACAATTCCACTTCTCGTTTCCATCCTCCTTCTCCTTCTTCTCCTCCTTCTTCTCGTCCATCACTCTCAAACGGTCCCACTATACACATATCCCATTTCTTCACGCCGCCACATATAAACGAAAAACTATTATATTCCGAAACATGACTGTGGTCGTTTTCCAAAATTCTCCACACTCGTTTCACATTGAGAAAAAAAAAAACAAAAAAAAAATGAGGGTGGAGTTTTCGTTTTCCAGCTTCTCACATTTTCCCTTCGTATAGAAAGAAGAAAAAAAAAAAAATCAAAGTCACTTTCTAACCTCACCAAATATAGAATTCCATAGTTTGTTACTGCAGTCAATCAGAATAAAAGAACCCACCTCCCCTCAAAAAAAAAAAAAAAAAAAAAAAAAAAAAAACAAGATAGAAAATCATGTCATGATTATTCATACCTGGACCAAAATCAAATGAGAAACGAAAGAGGAAGAAAAAAAAAATCCCGCAAATTTAATATTATTTAATAATTTCTTAACAAAAAAAAAAAAATAAAAAAAAAAATATAATAAAACAATGAAATAAGATGAATATAAAAATAATCAACAGTTAGAATAATGATAAAATGATAAAATTAAAAAACAAAAAAAAAATTAATAATAATAATAATAATAATAATAATAATAATAATAATAACTACAGTGATAATGCATTGTTAACAATAGTTGTGGTGCAATGGTGACGCCTACTCGGTCATTAGGAGACTAGACATACATCATTCTCCTGTCGCGCCATCTCTGTGTCAAACATTTATATACATCATATACATATATACAGTTGAATATATACATATATATATATATATGGACAAATATTACACACAACTGACGCCATTATATTGTATATTATATATTATATATATATATATATATATATATATATACAAGTGTGGGATGGTACAGGTAATTCAAAAGATATCTAGAATGATATAATGACAAGATGAATTTAAATTACCAATTGATAAAGGGACAAGTATATAATACACATATATAAACAATAGTGTATTGTATTGGGTGTATATGCATTATTAGTTAGTGCAAGTTGACCAATATTGGATGAATGTAGATGAGAAATAGAGAGAGAGAGAGAGAGAGAGACGACTATTATACATTGAAGTGATAGGATTTGAAGGTGAGACGTAACACACATTGGCACGAATTGAGTTAACAATTATATGTACATAAATACACACTAACACACACACACACATATATATATATTATGTACATGATGCTATTAGTGCATTTACTCGACGACATTGTGTACTGTATGTGTATTGCACATGTTACCCCACGTGAATGCATATCCCGAGGGTTGAAAATACACAGGATTTCATTAACAACAATATAACAAATGTCTATGTGTCATTGTCCAAATTTTCCACTGTGTATATAAATTTATATATTGCAAGTGTGTAATATCATACGCATGATATACCCATTAAATATATTTTACAAATAAATTTTATATATAATAATTTCGGTATATTTATTACCTATAATCCAATGACATTCAACTAAATATTTAATTGATACAATTGTAATCAATCCATCATAATTATATTTAATATAAAAACAATAAGAAATACAAATAATACAAATAATAATAATAATAATAATAATAATATTAATAATAATAATAAATTTTTTTCCCATTAAATTTTTGGAAAAATATTTGAAAACAGCTGATGGAGTATTAATTTCTGTTTATTTTACGCTGACCGTTCTATCCAATGAATTTTCGAACGTGCACGTTTGTGGGGGTATATACATAAAAGCCGGATATGCAGGGAGAGTACCGGAAATGGCACATAAGAAAAAATAAAGAAGAAGAGAAGAAAGAAAGAAAAAAAAAAAAAAAAAACTAGAGAAAAAAAAAATATATATATATATATGAGAAAAATTGTATAACAAAATAAAAAATATTTCACATGTATATAACCAATTTATATATAAATTACTACCAAATACTATTAAAAATTCCTATCTTATTATATTCATTATATAAACATACATTGTATACATATATATATATATTTTTTTTTTTCATACGTTAATTTTGATAAATTATTCTACACGTGTAAAACATTAATTTGTATGTTGAATTGCATTTAGATACAATAGAGGAAATATAATTGTCGTTTATAATTCATCGTATTTATGAGACAACGTATAAGAGTATCCAGCTGATATAGAGTCGATTAATTCACGATCGACTATCACACACATATATACATATATGTATATTTATATATATATATATGATGTATACATATTAACGACCGCGTGTACTCATCTTGGACCGTACAATGCCCGGCACAATTACGCGCGGCAGTAACAAACGTATATGAATACCGTTAGCGTTTAATAAGCCGCTGGAAACGCGGCTGATGTATATACATATAATATAATATAATAATAAAGGAAAAAAAAAAAACAAAAAAAAAAAAGATAGAGAAATAGAGGGTTAGGGGGGGAGGGAGACAGAGAGAGAAGAAAAGAGAGATGGAAGAAGGGAGAAGGAGTGCGCGCATGTCGAGGGCGCCACTCGTATGTTTATCCCTCCCTCATCTCCTTCTTCACCACCGCCACCTCCTTATCCTTCTACTTCGTTTTCTTCTTTTTTTTTTTTTTTTTTTTTTCGTCTTCTTTTCCCCCGGCTGTTACCCCGCCGCTGCTCTTTCAAACACAAGACGACGGAGACCTTGAAACACGAACGATCAGTCGTGAAAGAGTGAGAGAAAACAAAGGCAATGAAGACGAAAAAAAATTGGGAAAAGAACGAGAAACACGGAGAGAGAGAGAAAAAAAAAAAAAAAAAAAAAAAAAAAAAAAAAAAAAAAAAGATAAATAATTAATAAATAAATTGAACAATGAAATATTTCAATATAAATATTTTACTGAATATTGATAATTATTTATGATTAATATTCTATAAATTATATATTTGTACATATAATTAATTTAAAAAAAAAAAAAAAATGTTTGTATAAATATTTATCCGTACTATTTTAAAATTGTATTTTACCAATAGTTTGAATTGAATGACAATCAATAATATTGAGCGAAAAAAAAAAAAATAAATAAATAAAAAAATAAAAAAAGAATAATAAAATAAATAAATAAATAAACGAAAGATAAAAAAAAATTTTTTTTTTTTCAATCGTAAAATTAGATGATTTTATAAATGTGAATGAGCACCACTGCACACCAGTCTATAAGCCAATGGTGGTGGTGGTGATGGTAAAGAGAATCTACGGGTGCAACTGTACTGAAATAATGTACAGTACTGTGTATAGGAGGGTAAACGCGGGGGGAGTCGTGAGAAGGGAGAGAAAGGAAGATAGAGAAATTTCTCTCCTCTTTTGCTACTGCACCACCACCACCACCACCTCCTCCTGCCTCTTCCTCCCATCCTCGTAGAGTATCGCGTACGTCGCCCTTTCCCTCCCTTCACTATTTGGATAACAATAGCGTGCAAAGGAGATTAACAAACAGAATAAGCTAACGCATAATCGCATTATTTCTGGCTAAGCCGCATTTAAATTAGATAGAAATTCCATTTAACGAAACAATGCCCGGATCACGAGTCACATCGTTGCGAGAATCGTTTGCTATCCTCACTCATATTCATTTTTCATTTGTTCATACCGACAACAAATCAAATAAAAAGGAGAAAAAAAAATAATAATAATAAAATAAAATAAAATAAAAAATAATAGCGAAGATCAAGAAGAAAAATTCTATATTTTATTTCAATAATAAATTTTCATGCCGATGTACCAACCAAAATTATTCAAATATATATATAAAAATTAAAAAAAAAATAAAATCATAAATATTAACTTCACAATGTTGTTAATACACGTGATTTAATGTGTTGAAATTTAATTTATAACATAAAGTTATTTAATAATATAAAATAAAACGTCACAAGTATATAAATTGATAATATTCGTGGAGGGTAATTGACACTGACGTGATTCACCCATAATATCTATATATATATAAATTTTTTTTTCAAATACAAGTGTGTAAATGTAAACAGTAAAAAAAAAAAAGAAAAATTATGATAAACAATATATCTGTGCTTTACCTGTGGACCACCACCAACAATAGATTGATAAGCCGATTGGAAGACGCTACCGAGCTGCGTCATACCTTCGTCCTCCATTTGAAACATTATATCAGCACCCGGTGATCCATTATTATTCAAATTATTATTATTTCCCATTAACTTTTCCGTATTACCAATTTCACGGAGTATCGTATTTGACTGCATACTTTTGTATCAGTCAATTTAAAAAAATAATATATATTTATCTTCACAATTATATTCACGTTTATATAAAATATCCACAATAAATGTATCCCTTTTTCACAGTGCACTTTTTTTTTTCTTCATAAAAACAAATAAAAAAAAAAAGAAAAAAATACGATGATAATATTAATGAAAAAGAAAATAATAAAAATGTACTTTTCACAAATATCAAATTATTTTTTCTGTTAAAAAATCACTCCTGTCTATCGACATTTTTATTATTATTATCATTATTATTTTACTATCTCAATGTTGAGTGTTAGATAATATTGTGATATTTTTGTGTGGAGAATTAATTATTTTTATCACAGTCGGAGAATCGTAACGGGGAATATTGATCACTTTGGTGTTAAAATAGAGAGAAAAAAACGAAAAAAAAAAAAAAAAATAGAGAATAAAATAAAGTTATGGATATTCGTACAGTGAAATGTATAGAAAAAAAAAAATAATAATAATAATATATTTTCGCACTACATTCACATACGTATATAAACACACAAACAAACACGCGTGTGATGAATCGTTTGACGATCACACTTTTACGTCTCCCATTCAATGACAACTCGTGGAGAAATTCTGTTGTATATATATTATTTTTTTTTTTCTTCTTTTTTCTTCTTCTTCTTCTTCTTCCTCTCCGCTTTTTCTCTTTTTCCTCCTTTCTTGTTTTGCTTTATTTTATTATTTATTTTTATTTATCTTTTACTTCTCCTCTTCGCACACTTTTTTTCTTTTTATTATTATTTTTTTTTTTTCAAATTTTTTTTCTTTTCTTTCTTTTTTTTTGTGCTTACTCTCACTCGCACAAGCTCCTATCAGAAAACGAACACGCGGCTGTTGAAACGTCGGACACACATGGTGGCAGCGCAAGTCGCGTCGTTACGACGGCGACGACGACAACGTCAAAAGAAAGAAAGAAAGAAAGAAATATACACACTCACATATATATATACATATGTATATCTACATATGATAATTTTTTTTTTTTTTTTCTATTTCCTCAAGTCTGGGCGCGAATATCAACCGATAACATTCAATGACAAACGTCAAATTACGTAGATTTTACGTATTTATTATTAATTTTTATTTTTATATTATGATTTCTTTTATTATTTATTTTTTTTTTTAAAATTTTTTTTTTCGTTGATTGTATTTTTAATTAAAACGTTTTTTTTTTTTTTTCCTTTTTTTCTTTTATTATTTATTATCATTCCACCACGCACATACACACTGTTGTAATAAAAATGGCACTTCTAAATATATATTCTCATCAAAACACTTAATCACTATTCCCAGAGCGCATTATAATATCACTTTAAATCAATATTGCGATATATATATATATATATATATATATATTATTAACGCAAAATTATTATTTAATATTCGATAGTCAGTCCAATATGAGATAAAAAAAATAATAATAAAATAAAATAAAAGATTATAATTTATTAAAATTTATATATATTTTTTTTGCACTTTATATTGAGAATAATTTTTCTTTTATTTCATTTCTTTGTCTGTTTTAAATTCGTGCGTCCTATTCATCACATGAGAAATATCAAAAAAAAAAAAAAGAAAAAAAAAATTGCGTTGATTTTTATTATATATTTGTATATATACCACACAAATATTTTTTGAATATCAATATACGTGTGTGTATATATGTATATTAAAACATTCCAATGTATATTTGCCAAGCGTCAGACTACATATCACTCGTATCAATTCACTATTTTCACTTCTCCTTTCAACAAAATTCTATTTTATATCTTTCAACAATATTTTTTCCAAAGTATTGAAACATAAAAATACTCTTTTTTTTTTATACACATATATATATATATGTCACACAATATCTCACAAAAATTCTCTTTCTCTCATATTTATATTTTCCTTTATTCGCTTTATTTCGTTTTCAAAACACAATCACAATGATATTATCATTGTATTATTATCATTTATATAAATATAAAACAAATATGAAAATACACAAAAACTTTTCTCAGATGTAATAAAATGAAAAAAAAAAAAAAAAAAAAAAAATGAAAAAAAACGTTGCCGGATCATGTGTGTATTACGTTATGAAATGACCCAAGCGACGACAAACTCACACGCAGTCGAGGTACGCGACGCGACTGACGCTCAACGAGGGGAGGCTAACTCATCTCCCCTCTCTGCATCCGTCCAATCCACGATCGTGGTTCCTTTCCTCACCCCCTCTCCACGGTCTGCGCACCCCACCACACCCGAGTGCGCCTTTATGTCGCTGGCTGGTTCTCACTCCCTCAAACACACAGCAAATATACCCGTGTGACTTACTCCGTCTCACTTTTTTTTTTTTTTTTTTTTTTTTCTCGCCCCTCTGCCTCACTCTACTACACACGCACAAACTTCCGATTGCCATGGGTTCCCCTACCCCTCCACACATTTACCACTCACATGCGCTCGCTCGCAATCTCCCTTTTTCGTCTCCTATATTTCTCCTCTCACTCGCGTTTTATCCCTCTTTCTCTCTACTACAAGTTTATATCCCTTCTCGACTCTCCACTTTACCGGCTTGTTGTGCAGGAAACGGCAACGCAACCCCTAGAGCGCGAAGGGCTCGTTTTTTGCCTTGAAAATTATATATATATATAAGTAATCGCGTGGTCGTTCTCACTCGTTCTCACTTGCTCTCAAGTTTTTCATATACATGTGTTCTAACGCACTATTACACGCACGCATAAACTCACACTCCCGCGTCTCATATTGTGTCTCACTCTTCGGGCGTGTTTGCACGTTTCTCAAAGCTTCGGGGTTGTGATAATAACATTTCAAAAAACATTGGCCCACTTGTTGAGCAGCCAAAAAGCCCCAAGCGATGTTACATCTTTCCCAATACGACGATCACAAACGTCGTTGTCCTATCCCGATGATACATATATATTTCTCATTCTCGTGCAAATCTGTTTTACCATACGACACGACTCTTACTTTCGACCAATACACTCATTAATCCATTCGCTTTTCACTGTACAATAATTCTCTCCATCTATTTCACTGCATCCTATATATATATATATATATACATATATACTTTATATTTTTCTCTTGTACATACACCCTAAGCTCATTCTTTTGCGGGCTCGCATTTCCTTCAACTCTTTACACTAGTATATATCGCTCGAGATGTTCGTCCACACTACAGACGCACACACACAAACCTCGCGCAATATTTTTCTTTGTGCTTGCTATCCCAGTGAGTATATACGCATCATTTGAGAAATATCCGTTACGTACAACGATAAAAAAAAAAAACAAAAAAAATAAAAATAAAAATGAAAAATATAATTATAATAAAACTAATAATGTGAAAAAAAATTTTGATGGAGTTTATTGTACTGAATTTTTTTTTTTTTTTTTTTTTGTATTAATATTATGATTTTTTTTCTTTTTTTTCTTCCATTTATCACAATAATATTTTCACTGTCAATTTATTGATTGAAAATATATAAATATTGTTGAATTTTTCATTATTTAATGGATTAAAATTTAATTATGATTGTAATAAAATATATATGAAATGTGAATTATTATATTTGAGCGGTGAGTTGTAACCAATGGCCAGAAATTCAAAAGTAATTTTAGTGTCGTAGTCATGGCGAATAAAGGAGAAAGAAGATAAAATAGAAGGAATAAAGAGGAGAAAGAGAAAGAGAGATTATAATTACCCAACCTAACCCGCTTTATAACCCACTTGGCGGAGACGACGCGAGCTCCAGTTTGTCGACGCACAGAGAGGCCACACAGTTTTATATATATATATGTAAACCAATATGTATCCGGATACGAAATATTTCCCCTGAGGAATTTCACTACAAATATACAAATCCAAAATATACACGATAAATTCTTATAATAATTCTAATAAGAATTATTCCAAGTATATTATGAATATTTTTTGTTTTTTTGTTTTTTTTTCTTTTTCTTTTTCTTTCATTCGCTCATTTTGTATATAATTTAACTTTTATTGTTGCCTTAAATATTTGTAAATATTAATTGTCACTGGTATCATGAGAATACATTGAAAAATAATTTAAAAGTCAGTGAGATTTAATGAGTGCAATAAATAATTGTAAAAATATTAAAAATATTTTACAAATAGAGATATAAATTTTCATTTATGTCTCTTTTTTCTTTTTAATGTGTGTGTGTGTGTGTGTGTGTTGGTTCTACTCTGTCTCAAGTTTTTCTTTTATACCATCTCCTGAGAATAGTCAAGTGTTGTCTTACAGGTATATAATATTTTTGTCATAAAATAAATGTCAACTAAAATGGAAAATGTGATTTTTGGTAATGTTTAAAATTCAGCTGTAAAATAATTAAAATTTGAGGGATGGCCATTTAACCATTGCCATCCCCTTCTGACTCTCTTTCAGGTGTGTAAGGTTGGCAATATGGTGGTTTGGGTAAACGAAGAGAAAATATTCACACAATGGGGCACCAGTCGGGACACCAACTCCATGCAGTAACAGTTGGGCATCAAGTTAGTCAAGTGGGGCCCTGACCCAACGCACTAACAAACTCTCTCACACACGAACACGCACACGCACATATTTACAACAAAAATGAATATACACATTTGTAAGTGTATCTGATCTTCACCCCACCTGATGTTTTAAAAAAAAAACAGATGAATAATAAATAATAATCAAGTAAAAATTCACATAGAGTGAGATAATTAATTTTTTTTTTTATTTTTTCCTTTTGCACAATCAAATAATTATCTCATTATTTGAATTATTTATTTATTTTTTTTTTTTTTTTTTTTTTTTTTTTTGCATTCATCATCAATTTTATAATCAAAAATTGATATTGAAAATTCAATATAACAATTTATCTGTATTATCTTTGTAAATGTAAAATAAAATAAAATATTTTTATGCGAGAAAAAAAAAAAAAAAAAAAAAAAAAAATTTTTTACATAAAATTTAATAAATTTCTTGATATATTTCAACATTTAAATATTCGAGGGAATTTCCCAACCATTCTAGACCGCCTGTAGCGCAATAATTCGTTCTGCTGTAAATTTTTCGTATTTCTTTTACACACACACACACACACACACACGCACACACACATACAATTTCACATAATATTTCTTCATTATTGGAAATTATAAATGACATCGCTGGTACATGTGCACGTTTCTCTCTGTCGCTCTATACACAATTGAATGGTATAAAATTGACTTTTCGGTCATTCACCTGACCATTCAATAAACTTAAATAGTTGTACACATTCTCATCTATTCATAAAAATATTGAAGAAAGAAAAAAAGAAAAAAAAAAAATTGAATGAAAATAAAGTATTTGAAATGAATAACACATTTCAATGAGAAAAAAAAAAACTTTCATATACATATTTATAAATACACTCATATAAACGACAAATTTGATGAAGTAAAAGAATCAAGAAGAGACAACGATACATATAAATACACATCACGTTATCAATGACGAAGAGTCAAGCACAGTGGAGACAATCATTAGAAAGAGAGAGAGAGACAAACACACACAGAAAAAAAAAAGAGGGGGAATTTACAAATAATTAGGTAACCTCGTACAGGTCACACCAACTGTGTAAACTTTCTTCTCATACATACATACATACATACATACATATATATATATACACACTTGATTATATTCAATACACTACATTCGTTCATTGTACATACGCATACACACACACACATATATATATAGGTAAATACTGATATGTGTATGCTAAACGATGGAAAGAAATTTCCAATTGTCGTTAGTGTATCAATTAAAATGAAAACATGTAAAAAAAAGAAGTAAATAATAATAATAATAATAATAATAATAATAATAAGAGTGCAAACAATAGGTCGATCTGACATTGGTGATTTTGTTGAAGAAAAAAAAAAAAAAAAGTGGTTGACTGTATTATGTATTGAGGTACATAAGAGAAATAATGAGAGTGAGATAGATGGAGTGGGTGAGTGAGCAGCTTCGGAGCACATTAACTGCAGGACAGGCACGAGTGGAATATACTGAGGGTGAATGAGGGTGATGAAGATGGTGGGGCTAAAGGGAGAATATATAAAGAGTAGGGAAGGGTGAATTGTGAGGAGTGGGGGAAAAACATTTCGCTTTTCTACCCCACTGGCGTAAGTAAACTCAACGTTAACCAACAATGAGAATGAAATCACTCGAGCGATTAGTCTCACGCAGGACACACAGGGGTAATTTGACGATGACGATGACGTTGATGATGATGATGATGAAAAAATAAGAGACAAAAAGAAAAAAGAAAAAAAATAAAATAAAAAAAAAAAAAAAATAGTAATAATAATAAAATAAAATAAAAAAAATCTAAATAAAATAATAAATATAAATATGAATAATAATAATAATATTATAAACAAATTGAAATATAAATGATAAATATAAAATGAAAATATGAATAATTTGATATAAAAATAATAAAACAACGAAATGAGTAAAAATAAAAAAAAAAAAAATAATAATAGATAAAAAAAAAGGGGAGAAAAAAAAAAAAAAAGATTTTTATATATCAGATAAGGAAAGTTGTGGCTTTCATTTGCCTATTTCGGGATGAATATTTCTATTGAACAATTCTACACATATACATACACATATATATATATATATATATATATATGTAGGTAAACGTCAAGATTGCGTGTGGTATTTTGCTTTGCGCGTGTTTCTATTGCTAGCGCATTGCCGTTATAGCCCGATAAGTCGTGTGGAATGATCAAGATTCGTTACGCCGCTCTATATTTGGATGAATTGTAAGCATCACGATACACAATACAATGCGTCTATCCTATATAATATATACATATATTGTCTGTGTAAAGACAAATACAATATTTATATGGTCGATTAAAAATATGCGCACACGTGTATGTGTACACATCTATTTCTCCTTCACATATTATTTATTTATTTATTTATTTATTTATTTATTTATTTATTTATATATATATTTATGATGGACATTTGATATTTGTTTAATGAAATAGACATTGGGGCGATTGAGGTTAATCGACAACAATCAAATGCGAATCTCATTGATCGTTAAACTGAGATTTAATAATACATAATAAATAATGTAAACCAAAGGACAATTATACGAAAATATATAATGTTCTTTTTTTTTTTCAATTTCTTTCCATCTTTCTCTCTCTCTCTCTCTATAAAATGTATATAAACTCTATCTTTCATTTGAAATTTGTTGAAATAAATAAACAGTGAATTTTCTTTTATTATATATCCATTTATTTTAAATGTCATCGATAAAATATCCTCTCATAAATTCATCAATATAAAATACAAACAAAAAAACAAAAAATTAATTATTTAGTCTTAAATAATGACCAAAAAAAAAAAACAAAAAAACAAAAAAAAAATGAGAAAAAATTTCTTAAAATTATTTCACGTATATAAATTTAAAATATAAAAAAAAATTACTTTGTCACAGTCTACTTTATCAAAATACACTCATAATAAAATTCAATTAAATAAAGATGAAAAATATTTTATCTTCATATAAAAAAGTACAAAAGAAAGAAAAAAAAAAATATATATATATATATATATAAATGATGGGAAAACGTGTGGAAAAATAAATTAATGAGTTAAATATAAAGTCCCTGATAGTCGACGCCATTGCAATAAATATTGAAGAGAGAGAGAGAGAGAGACATAGAAAAGCAGAGAGAATGAGATAGATAGAGATGAGGAGGGAACGAGTAGGGACACACAGAGTTTGCCGTACTACAGTGAGGGGATGATGCTTTAGGGTGAGATTTAGTACCAACCTACGCCGCTTAGTCTGTGTAACCTCCACCTACTTCACCATCCTACGTACACACACACACACACACACACACGTGTATATGAACATAGTTATGGGTTTCTGTCTCTTGCTACTCTCAATGATATATATTCACCGATATAGAGGTAACATTGAGTGTGTTAATATATCAAACGCAATTGTAAATTAATTTATCAGAGAATTAGCCAGTGATTATTAAATTAATAAAAAAAAATTTAATAATAATAATAATAATAATAATAATAATAATAATAATAATTGAATAATGAAATAAAATATTTCATTTGTTTATTTTCGAAAATTTTTATATGTTTAATTTTACTCATTTTTTTTTCTTTTTTTTTTGTTTTTTTTTTTTTTGTTAGTCATTTTATTTCTGTGGGCATCTGGAATTAGAGTGTGCGGCTCTGTAGAGATTTCATTCTCAAAAGAAAATATATATATATATATATATAATGTAACTGGATAAATGTAACTGGTGGATGGAGAAAAATATAGTGGTGGTGAAGAAGGAAGAACGTGAAGTGAAGTAAACTCAAGAACGTCGGCAGTCTTTTTATCTTATGTGAGGTTTTTAAAGCTTGAAAAGCTTCGGGTGACTATACGAAAATCGACATTAAGGAACCGCTCTAAATTAGGGTCCGAGACGGATGATGACGACGATGATGGCGACGAATAAGATGTAAAAGTGAAGAGAATATGAGGAAGGTGAAGGGGAGAAAAGAAAAAAAAATAAAAAATAAAAAAAATAGAAAATAATATAAAATAAAATAAGAATAATAATAAGTGAGAGAACCATATGCCTCCTCATCTTTATTTTATCCCTTCACCCAGGTCTCAAGTCCATTGGCAATTACATGAAGATAATAAAATTTTAATCTGAAAAATGTTTAAAAATAAGGGCATTGGGCTATTAAAAAAACATCAAAATAAAATTTATCACTCGTGATATGTTGTATATATATATATATATATATTTTTTTTTTCCTCCTCTTTTTCTTCTTCTTCGTCATCGTCTTCGTCATATTCCTCTATCTTTTTTTTTTCCTTTTTTTTTTTTTTATCAATGAAAAATCATTTTAATTTATGTATTTTATTATTTATTATTATTAATTTTTTTAAATTCAAATTATATATATATATATACTATAGATATCCAGACTATACAGTGTATAAGGGTGAATGTATATTTAATCATGATGTTAAAGGGGATTGTTTGTTCGCGGTGATAAACTGTTTGCTCATCATACAAACACACATGATATTGATTACACCACATACAAATACACACACATACATACACACACGTGCAAACATTCAATAGATGAATTTACAAAAATAAAACTCGAAATGTAAATATTAAAAATTTCGATTAAAAATATTTAAAAGAAAAAAAAAGAAAAAAAACAAACAGATTTATTTTTTTTAATAAAAAAATTTTAAAAATTATCAATAATTTACGTATTTATATGGTCTATGTATATAAAAAAAAATATATATATATTTTTTTTATTAGCAAAATTCATTCTATCCCATCACTGAACAAAAGAGAGAAGGGGAACAAAAAAAAAAAAAAAAAAAAGATAAAGATTTTGACGTACCCAAGTAGAGAGTTTACTTTTCTCCCTTTCGTTCATTCTTCTCCTTTCTCTTTTTAGTTAGGTCGATAAGTAAACGAAGTCACGCACGCAATGCAAACATATCCAGCAAGCGTTTTACGAGTTTTACCACTGTGGATCCCCCCCTCATATTTCCCTTTACTCTTCTATCTATCTATCTATTCTCATCTCTTTCTCACTGCAGAAATATTCCCCCTTAAAATAAACTACATTCAATTCTACGTCTGATATTCGCATTAGGGATCGTCACACAACCACATAAGTGTCACATACGTGCTCGTGTAATACAACTGTACTAGAAATATTTATGTATATTCACACACACATACACAAACACACGTAGACAAAACATCAAGATTTACATTTGTGTATATACCGACAGCAAAAAAAAAAAAAAAGAAGAAAGAAGATGAAGTAGGGAATGATGCAATACATCGGTGGGTAACGTGGAAAAACAAAAAAAAAAAACAAAAAAAAAATTCCTTGTTATATCAACCAAACCAATGAACGTACCTTTTAACTATATATATATTTATATATATATATATATATATATATGTACATAGTGTGCGGTGGTGGATGGAGAACTCGTGGTTAACATAAGAGACACAAGAAAAATCCGAGGGGTTGAATTTTAGTGGGTGTATTTATATTGCACTCATCAAATGGAGCATATAAAACTCCACGTATATATCTATATATCTATATATCTATATACATATTGTGTCATACAAAGTACATTTGTTATGTGTATAGAAATAAAATATAGTGAAATTTATCCAAGTGTGAAAAAAAAAAAAAAAAAAAAAAAAAAATTTCCTTTCTTTCCATCAAATTGATTGTTAATGATTGTGTGTGACACCCCCTTAATGGTGGCTAATTTTCAACCCTGACGCGCTTGTGTCTACAATCACCATGTGTTATTTTTATTATTATTATTATTTTTTAATTCCACTCATAATAAATATAATACGTGTGACACATTTTAAATCACAGGAATTATCCCGTTTTTCATTATAAACTACAAAAAACACCCCCCAATCATTTAAAAAAAAAAAAAAATAATAATAATCAATAATAAAATATAATATAATAATAATAATTATTATTATAATTATTTATACTATTATAATTACTCGAGTGGTTGGATAAAATATTTCCAACCCATAAATCGTTTTATTCATATGTTAATTGAAGATGCTATTTCAAATTCACTGCGGTGTCGTTAATCCCCAATAAAAGAATAAAAAAGAAGAAAAAAAAAATATATAATAATAATAATAATAATAATAATAAATAGATAAATAAATAATAAATAATAATAAAACTCTGATAGATGTGTATGCATGTGCACATAACCAAATACACATTTGAGTACGGGGGTTAAAATAAAAATTGCACATAATCCCCTGGACAAGACAGCCCCGTACGATGCCACGTGACTGTGTATACGTGATATACGTGAATAAGATAACGAGAGAAAGGGAAAACAAAAATTTATTATTATAGGGTGATGGTTTCAAGTGCCCCCCCCCCCCCTCCTCCTTCCCTTTCTCATCCCCCTTACACTTGAAATACCAAATGATTTTTAGCCGGGCAATAGATTAATTGTTTGGTGAATGTTAATATATATAAGAGAGGGTGAAATTGTATTATAGATATAAAGAGAAATACATGAAATATCATGTACATATATATATATATGTACGTGTGTGAATTTGTCATTGTACCATGAAAATTCAATGATAAATCGAATTATTAACTGTGTGTAAACAATAATAGAACTGAATAAAGAAAGAAAAAAATTAAAAAAAAAAAATTAATCATAAATTTTTCACATGAAAAATATTTAAATTATTCCCACGACTATATAAAAATATTGTATTTATAAATTTTAATATTAATATTTAAATAATTAATAAATAATATCTATTTAATTATTTATATCAATTGATATATGCAGACGTGTAAATTTATGTGAAGACTCATAAGTGCACAAGAATGAAATTATAATAGCTATTAAGTTTAAAAAGCAATAATCATTACTGCATTCAATGGAGTAATACGTATATGTTAATATATATATGTGTGTGTATGTAATTCTATCGCGACGACCCAATTATACTATCGACATTCCGATATTCGCAGTTGCCATACATAATTTATTGCGATAATCCTATATATATATATATATATATATCAATATAATAGTTTATACAATATCCACATATGTAATATTCTAGGAAATTATCGAAATAACATCACAAACATCATCATCATCATCATCATCATCATTATCATCGATTAGGTATTTCACTCAGTAGATATTGCATAAACAAAAAAAAAAAAAAAAAAGTTTTAAATAAAATAAAACAAATAAAAAAATTTTTTTTTTTTTTTCACAACAATAAATAATGAAATTTAAATTAATCATAAAAATTGCAATTACTAATTAAACAAATGAAATAATACGAGTATCCACGAGAAAATTGCATGAGGAAAAACGAACATAAAAAAAAAAAAAAATTGGGATAAAAGTTTGAAAGAAAAAAAGGAGACAAAGGGGGAAGATAAAATTAAATAAAATAAAGAGGTACAAGAGTGGCATTAAATGATTGTGATAATAGTGAGGGATGTGAAAGTGTTTTTGATGAAGTGAACATGCAAGTAGAAAATACGCGGGCGGCTTTGTTTAAGAGAGGGGAATCAACGACAACGACGACAACGACGACAACGACGACGACGACGACGACGTCGATGACGGACGTTTAGTTGATATATACACACACGAAAGTGGCAAATGTTGGAGAGACACAACGGCGACAAGCGACGTTATACTCAACATAACATTGGAAAGAGAAGTTTGGTTTCCCTTGGGTGTCGCTTGCGCGTATACATATACTAAAGCAACAGGTGTCCGTCAAACAGCTCGCGGCTACTACTACTACTACTACTACTACTACTACTACTACTACTACTACTACTACTACTGTACACCACTAGCAACACGCGATTCTTCCGTAATTGATTCGTCGTTTATTAAGCCTCATACACACACACACACACACACACACACATGTATATATATATATATATATATATATATATATATAAAGCAAACATCATGTGCTGTCACACTACATTATCATACGTCACATTTACAAAACGATAAATTAACAATACCTGTACACAAATAATTAATTGGCACATATACATTACATACTACTTGAATTATTAAAAAATAATTATCAATCAGCAATGCAATTTTATAATATTATTCATTACATAAAGTTTTTTTTTTTTTTTTTTTTTTTTTTTTCAAATCTATTATATATTTAATAATAAATTTATTTATATTTTATATATACACGTTGATATATCCGTATTAAACAAACAAAAAAAAAAAAAAATAAAATATAAAAAAAGGAAACCGGAAGTCACATAACCACAGGGAGAGTGAAATTATTTTGTAATAAATAATAATTTTTTATTATTATTATTGTTTTTTTATTATTTTTTTTTTTGCTCTTTCACCTGTCATTGAAATTTTTTTATTGTAATCAGACGAAAATGTCAATGTGTTTTACCGTAATTTTGATATTTCTACAATTGTGGTGAAGTATAGGACAAATAATAATAAGTAACTAAATAAAATATATACATTTAAATTTGTATATAAATATTGATGGACTTACACTATCTCTATGATATTGTTATATATACATTGTATTTGTATTGTATGGCAACGAGAAATTCCTTTAGGCCACGAATTAGTGTGAAACGAGCCAAGGGTTTTGTGCGCTGTGGCGCACGGTCGAGTTGGATGGTTGCACGGTCTGGCGACCACAGCACGCGACACCATATGGTCTGTGAGCCGAGAGAACCCTCCTCGACATTCGTAGGCCCCACTATCAACCTCTCCAACACAATTCCCCATCATCAAGATCCACCACAATCATTCCCTCACGTTCGTTTTAAAATTCGAGAACTCTTTATTTTTTGTTTACCAAAAAAGAAAAAAAAAAAAAATTAAATAAATAAATAAATAAATTTTTTTTTTCTTTCTTTTTTATCTTCTTTCATTCTTTCAAATTCTGTACTCAACACACAAACACACACACACACATTTATTTATTTATAATAATTCTTTTTATAAAAATGTCAATCATAACTGTCCGCAATTTTATCAGTTTATTGATTCCAGATGTCTATGATATTACGATTAATTATTAAATACATTTGATGATAATTATAAGATGGAATATAATTTTTTTTTTCCTTTTTTTTTTTGTTTTTTTTACAATATTTCATATGAATATTTAGTTTATATCGTATAATTCTAATGAAGTTACACTTGATTCGATAACAAACGTGACTACTGTTTGTGAAAAAAATGTTGATGTTATAAAAAAAAAAAAAAAAAAAATAACTGGTATCAGATGCAATGTTTCAAATGTTAAGACGTATTTATACATATGTATGATTAAATGTAGAGAGGATAAAAACAAAAACAAAAAAAAAAATAAAAAAAAAAAAAGAAGAAAAAAAAAAAACCGAAAGAATGATAAAGCACAAGAAGAAGAAAACGATGACGACAAAGTGGGCGGAGTTAAAAGAGAATTATAACTCGAGTAAATGTTAGTCGGAGGGAACATCGTGGGGAAAAAAGAAAAAAAAAAAATGTGTATATATAGTCACGTTTTTCGTGAGTGTAGAACAACGCGCGGAAGGGAACGATAGCGAAATGGAGTCTGAGAAAAAAAAAAGAAAAAAAAGAAAAAAAAAAAAAAATTGTGTGGAAGCAAAAAAATAAAAGAGAAATAAATGTTGAGATAGAAAAACATTTTTAGGGTGGTATCATATACAAAAGTAAAAACATAATGGAATTGTAATGGTGGAGAAAAAAAAAAAGTGAGAAGAGTTTAGAGACATTTTACTATTATATA
Source organism: Dinocampus coccinellae (assembly GCA_963920625.1). NCBI lineage: Eukaryota > Metazoa > Arthropoda > Insecta > Hymenoptera > Braconidae > Dinocampus > Dinocampus coccinellae. The sequence continues at coordinate 17,822,444 of OY987185.1, forward strand.
TGTAGTGATATACGAGTATAAAACTGTATATCACCTCCCGGATAGATTTTGTATTTCACGTAGGCGCGACCATCATATTGAATGGTAAAACGATTATACTCATAGATTCAAGTATTTACTGTACAATTTAATACATTCAAATTATTTTTATTCTATTTATTATTATTATTATTATTATTATTATTAATAATTTTTTTTTTCTTTCTTTCTTGCATTTTCTGTGGTGGTGATTCATATTTCAATGTATTTAATATTATATTTTATAAACTTACCCAATGCTGTGTTGTAACTACGTCTCCATCTGTATCGTCTAAATTCTGTAAAAATAGATAGACAAATAAAATATAATAAGAAATTTATTAAATATAATACAATTATTATTTATTTATTTATTTATTTTTTTATTCTCATAAATTGTTCATTTTTAATCAGGACTGCACGTGTTTCAATCAATGATATAAATTCAATAGTTTGTTGCATTTAAAAATATTTAAATAATAAATGAATATTTTTCCCGTACAATTGGAAATGTGACGCTATTCTAATCAAGTAATAATAACCCCTATCATCAACATTGATAACTATAAATATATCGATTTCATATTACGTACAGCAGCAACAAGAGGAAAAAAAAAAAGAAAAAAAAAAATTATTTGTTTCGTATATTATTTGACGTGTGATGCAACATTGAGTAAGTCATTGTATTTACACTTCAATTACATTATCGAGACATGATACGTAAATAATTACAAATTATTTGAAATGATACAGAAACGCAAAGAAGTTTAATTGTAAATAGTCATGGTATTATTATTACAATTATAATTTATGTATTGACTCTACAATGTGTGCTACAATGACAAAAAAACCAAAAAAACAAAAAAAAACAAAAATAATTCATCATGAAAAAAAAAAAAAAAAAAAAAAAAAATGTCTAATTATTATTTGACAATTCATTCTCTAAGTTCACTTTATCTATAAAAATATTTAATACTCACAATTTTTTTTCTTTTAACAGCAGCGGCACCTGACAAACAATAAATAAAATTTAATTAAAAATTTTCTTAATAAAAAAAAAAAAAAAAAAAAAAAATTAAATATTGAATTTATTGTATATAAATAAATAAATAATATTTTCGAGGATAGTGAATATGAACTTACCAACGGAGGGATTGGGTAAACGAGCGGTGTTGCCAGTGGGAGTTGCGGGATTCGAAGCGGAGGTTGGGGTGTTATTAACCAAGGGGGGTGGAACCCCACGCGTACCAAAGGGAAAATATGGCGAGTCAGGGGGATACGTAGCACCCTCAACACTAGCATTATTATCACTACCATCACCACCACCCCCTCCTCCTCCTCCTCCTCCTCCTGGTCCCCCGCCCGGCCCGCCCGCTGGTGGACCGTACGCACCGCCGCCGTATGTCTAAAACAGAAGCAAAACAAAAATGAATTATGAACAAATTGATATGAATCCATCACTGAAATAAATAGCAATCAATTTCATTCGCTATTTTTTTTTTTTTTTTTTACATCGAAAAAAAAACAAAACAAAACAAAAAAAAAGAATTTAATCACTTTTATTGAACAATTGTATTACGGTGCATTATTATATTTTATATATTAATTATAATTATTGTTAATAAATATTTATTATTGCAATAAATATACCGATGTATGTATAAATGAAATAAATTTATGATGAAAATTATAAATGGAAAAAAAAAAAAAAAAAAAAATGTGTAGTGGCAAATATTCTGGAATAAATTATTGAGTGGAATTTTTTTTTTTTTTTTTTTTTTTTTTTTTCTTATTAATTCCTTATCGATTATACAGTGTGTTTGATGATTACTATATACACGATAAGATACGGATTCGCCTGATAACATAGACAATATATATATACTTTTAATTTTTATTTCAATATGAATGTGAAACATTGAATAGTATTTTATCGATAAGTACAAAATTATACGTATATATATATATTTGTGTATATTTCAAATTATTAAACTGAGATGAATTTAAAAATTTAAATATAATTCGAATTTTATAAGACAAAAATATAAAATTGAATAATAATTTTGTGAAATTTCACACAAAAATTTTAGGTTATATATTTTATATAGTTATGGATGATGAGCACTCTTAGAAATATACCAAGAGACTTTATCCTTATTTTAGGATAACTTTTCATCCGGGCTAGTTAACCTCCTCCCTTATTTCTCTACTCACCCTCTTCAATATTCCCGCACTTTACCAAAACTATATATATATATATATATATTCACTCTCTTCAGCTTTGTTTTATACATGAATCAATGTATATATATATATACATAAGAACATGACGAGCGAGCTTGGAGGGCGTAAGTGATATTAAAGTTTGCGGTCAGTGGCTTTCAACTTTAACTGAATACTCATTAACTTCACTTGATTCATCTATAAAATTTTTCTCTTCATTTCTGATTATTTATTTTTTTCTTTTTATTATAATTTTATTTTTTATATCTCTACTTTTTCTCTCTCTCTCTCTCTCTCTCTGCTGGTATTTTTTTTCTGTTTCTTTTTCTTTTAAATAATTTCCCATAAATTATTTTAATACAGCAAAATTTATTTTTATTCACTACTGATAAATTTAATATATATATATATATTTTTTCTTTCTCACATTTGTTTTTTGTATATTTTTTTTTATACTTTTGGTTTAATTTATTCTTTATGAATGTATATGTATATGTATACTACTTATAAAAAATTTTTTTATCCTGTTTTTTTTTCTTCAGGATAATGTATATACGAGAGGATATAATGAAAATTGAGAGCCACTCGGTGAAAATATCGTTTGTGTCAAACTTTTAGGATTATATTGAAGAGATGGAGAGGAGCGGGAGGTTACTATTACACAACTTGAAAACACGACGAAGAAGAAGAAGAAGAAGAAGAAGAAGAAAATAAAATAAAATAATATAAAGATGAAGTGGAAGAGAAAAATGAAAAAAAAAACAAAACAACAACAAAAATTTACAACACTCTTGGGAACTTAGAAATATTTTTACAAATTTTTATCACCATCTTTTTTTTTGGTTTATTGCAATTTTTTTCGTCAATTTATATAAATAAATAAAAAATGAAAAAAAAAAAAAAATCAACAAAAACAAAAAAATAACTTACCATTCCATTGTCCATTGTCGAATCATACGGTGATTGGAAGCCCGATTTTTCTGTAAAAAACAAAACAAACAAAAAAATAGAGTACGTATTAACATAAAAAATTATTCATAACAAAAAAAAAATAAATAAATAAATAAATAAATAAATAAGTAAATAAGTAAATCAAAACAAAAAATTCAAAGAAAGAGGAACAAATGAAAAAAAAAATTCATTCTCTCTCTCTACCTCTCAATTTTTTCTCTTCACATATATCACTCACATATACAAATATACAAACTGAAAAATTAATGTTAGCATAAACTCGCAATAGATCACAATAAATCAAAAAAAAAATTTCCAGTTGATGCCAACACACACACATACACACACACATATATATACATGTTAATTTTTTTTTGTTTGCCTGTGAATACGAACGGTAGACGTGTGGAATACACGATAAGTATCCGCATCTCTACAGCATAATATACCATCGAACTAACCATCCACCACTATCTGTCTTATACTAAACTCAACTATACCATGACTGAAAGAGTGAGAGAAAGAGAGGGACTTCATTCACTATTAATATTACCATACATTCAAAAGCTTTAAATATTCTCAGAGTGTATAGCAACAACAACAGACACACAAACTCACACAAAACACAAGAAGACAACCAAAAATAAAATAAACCAACACAAAAACAAAACTCCAAGACGATTTATTACAACTATGCGATAGTAAAATAAATAAATAAATAAATAAATAAATATTTTCTGGATAAAATGTCAAATCCTCTTGTTACGAAACTATCCAAATGAGATATATCAAAGGACACACAACTATATACACAATTATCCTCCATTTATACATGAATATTATCCACAGATATATCCACAGAGGAAAATCAAGAGACAGAGTGAGATAGGGTTAGAACTGATGTCCAGCACTGGACCCCGTCCACGGCAGAGAACGACAATTTGCTCAGATAACTATGAATCCTAACAGTTTCAGCTTGTCTGTGACACATTCGCCGAAGCGTGGATGGACTCGCGGCAATATCATGCATCAAAGGACAGGCCGAGGTACTGCAACCATGTCATACTCAGAAACATATTATCGTAATTTCCCGTTATGACGTACACTGTCTCTCATAATTTATATACACGTCTATGTATTTATTTATATACATATCACAATTTAATACATTAATATCAATATAAATATCTTTTAATATCTATATTTTTATCCACACACCATCAACGTTTCACCCTCATCATTTTTATTTTATTATTATTATTTATTATTATTTTTTTTTTTTTCAAATAAACATTATAATTATCATCAAACACGTGTTGCTGCCATTCATTCAAAAATATATTGATTATAATAATAATAATATTAATGAAATTATATACAAGATATTATTTTATTATAATAAATAATTCGTGTTGAATTAATTTATTAATATTTTCACGGTGCATTAATGATGAACACATTGAATGTGATGTTATATTAGATGTTCATGGTTGTCTGTGAATTTAAAAAATTCAAGAGTAACTCGATATATAATATCTCTGGTAAGTGAATCAGAGTGAGAAAAAAAAAAAAACACAAAATATAATAATTTTTTTTTTTTTTTTTTTTTTTATAATATTCATCAAACAATGCTCACTGTACTGTTCATTAATCTTCAAGTATTAAATAGCGTCTGGTCTCCGTCCTTCGTATACAAATTAACAAATATCTATATATATATGTGTGTATGTGTGTGTGAATTTTTTGTTGAATAAAAATTTTATTCCCTCAGGTTCTAACAGAGAAATATACACAGGTGAAGTAGCATCCAGTTAACCTTCAAACCAAAGACGCATCACCTGCCACATGCTCACAGTACACTTTCCATTGCAGTCATGTACATACGTATATATATATATATATACTTTGCATGTATATGAGTATGTGGATAGAAAGGGAATTATAATAAATCATAAAATTAAGTGTAAAAAAAAAAAAAAAAATTATTATAATTTTTTTTTTTCCTCTCATATTCTTCATCACTTTACCATTTGAAAATAATTAATGGTGTGTGATATAATATCAATATCATATATTGGTCAAATGATATATATTGTCATGTTATAAACCCTTAATGTGTCTGATGATATTATATACGTATATATACCAAGTCGTGTGGTCGTGCCACGCGACGTATTATAAAAAGAGTTTGCAGGTAAAATAAAAAATGAAAAAGGGGTCGACAAGAAAGGAAAAAAGACGTAAAAAAAAAAAAAAAAATAAGAGAAGAAAAAATATTCGTAGCAACACGCAAAACCATAGAAATAGAACAATATATATATATATATATATGTGTGTTTCATTTAGCTGCTTCTTTACTCTATACTGACAGCGGACCCCAGCAACCCCAATAGATGTTGGAACTCTTGGCAGGGGGGGAGGGGGAGGGGGGGGGGGGCTGAAAGGCAAAGCGGGAGATTGTAATGTCGTGGAGGAAACTCGGGCCACGACTCGAGAACCAAAATAATAAAAAAAAAAAACAACAAAAATAATAATAATAAGTTGAGAAGGGCTCAGGTAGCCATTGGTGCTCAACTTTATATATAAACGACAAATATTTGAAAAAAAAAAAAAAAAAATCTCCCCCTCTTCGACTATTGGTGGAATAAATATATGTAAGGAGTACATAAAGAATAATGTGAAAGAGGGGTCTCGGCAGTGAGAGGGCCCCAGTGTGGACCCTTTTATAATCGAGGATATACGACCGCGGTCAAAAAATTTGTAAGGCTTGCAGCTTGCATTTTTATGAATTATATATATATATATATATACGTGTACGTTCTTACGTTTATATGAAATGATGAAGAAATAATAATAATAAAGATAAGAGGAAGGGGAGAGAGAGAGAGAGAGTGAGAGAGAGTTTTGTATATCCGGCCATTCGATTGATCGTGATAACTGTGAGGGTGAAATAAAATTGAGAAGCGGAAGAGGGAGGATATATATATATATGTATATATAATAAAAATAAGGCCCTCTCAGATTGACGAACTCGTTTCGTGTGGAAGATTTAAAATTTTGACAACAGACATGAAAAAAAAAAAAAAAAAAAAAAAAAAAAAAAAATTATGAAAAATATATAAATATAGAATTATATAATATAAAATAATAGTAATAATGTAGATGATGAAAAAAAATTGAAATTGAAATTCAATAAAATTTATCGCAAATCCCATGGTGGAATAAATAAAAAAAGAAAAAAAAAAAAAGGGATTTCCGGTTGGACGATGAAACAAATAGATGTTTATATACGAATACATTAAATACATTGAATTATATTTCCTTTATTATTATTATTATTATTATTATTATTACATTTTTCGCCAGATGTAAGAGTGATATTAATTTTTGTATCGAGTTAAAACTTTCAATTTGAATGATCGTGTGATCATTTTTGGAAGTTTCGATACTCTTTTATATTGTGGGGTCTTTCATTCACGCAGTGTCTGTATATATAATATAAATATATATAGACTGTAAGACTTCTCCAGTGGTGGCGATGTACTCTTTCAAGAACAGAGGAAGGAAGAATGTAAGAGGAAGAAAAATAAAATAAGAGAGATGAAGAAAAACGAGATCCGGATACACCATTCGGTAGTGAGTCGAATACAAGAGTTGTATATATATATATATATATATCTATATTGTTGTATAGTAAGGAGAAAGGAAGAGGGATCGACTGCCACGCGACCAGGTAACCGGGTGGTGGGGCGCGCGAGACGGGGTCCCCTCCCCACTGCTCTTCCTCAAGAGAAAGAAAGAAAAAAAATAATAATTATAATAATAATAATAATAATAATAATAATAAGAGTAAAAATGAGTACAATGTCCAACGAAACCTTTTGCCAATATATTTTTAATCCTCTTGTTATCTTTTATAAAAAAAAGTGAATTTTTTATTTTTTTTTTTTTTCCCCACCAACTTCATCTAACATCAGAAATCCAATTAATTTATTCTATCGTGTTATTATCATTAATCCTAAAATAATAAAAGAAAAATATATAATATTCATGTAAAAAAATATTGTGGTGGGTTATATATGTGCATAAAAACTGTACATGTGAGCACCACGGAGTGTATAATAAAAAAAAAAAAGAAAAAAAAAAAATGAAAAGCAAAAACGAGTCGTAGCGACGTGGGGCAATAGGAAGGTGAAGGATGAGAAATAGAGGAAGAACATAAAGCAAAGAAAAAAAAAAAAAAAAAAAAAAAATTATATACATATGAGAAAGATCGTCCGTTACACCGTTCGGGAGTAAACGGAACGCGCGTACGTGTATTTCACTGCTGTTACTGCGGCTGCTGTTGCTGCCACGCGACCAAGGGCCGTTTAGTGGGGGGAAAAAGGACCCCGCTCGGCCAAACGACACAAGTAGAGTCCGAAAGTGGGAGTAGCGGTGGTGGTAGTGCAACGCGACGCGACGAAGAAACGAAGTAAAAAGCAGTAGATGGCGAGCGTAGCGTGGCCAAGTGAGGGGAAGAAAAGGAAAAAAAAAATAATAATAATAATACGAGTGGTCTCAAAGAAGAGCGAGTGAGAAATACAGACGACGACGGTGGTAGTGGTAGTGGCGGGGCCGCAGCAGCTGTCGCTGACGGTGCCCCCCTTCGCGTTACCCTAGAAGGGGCCCAACAGAGGACACTGGCGTAGGGCTACGGGGCCCACGGACCCAGACAGTGGTTCTCTATCAGAAAAAAAAAAAAAAAAATTCTCATTCCATCGTGAATTATTTTTATATTCAATGTGTCTTTTTAAAAATCATCAACAATCGATATTAATTATTAAATAAATATACATCAATATCTATATATATATATATATATATATATATATATATATATATCATACAGATATAATATATTTATTTAAAAAATGATAATAAATAAAAAATTATTCTACATAAAAAAAAAAAAAAAATTATTTTACAATTTTATGGGATAATTATATCACATTCCTTGCTCAATAACGAGGTGTAATAAACAAATAAATAACACATATACATATATACATATATATACTAAAAGTAGTTGAGGACGTTATGTATAAACGTAAAACACAAACGCGTGTTTTGGCACGTGACCCGCACGTGCGTCCCTTCACGTCTTCAATGACCGCCCCCACCTTTTCTTTTTTCTTTCTCCTATACTCGCGACTTTTTTACTCTTTTACAAACAATTATCCTCTACTAGCGTATATACTATATTCCATATAGTATATATAATTTTCCATGTAGTAAAAAATTACTGCATTTTTTTTTTTTTAATTTTTTTTATTTATATTTTCAATCACATGTGAATCCCATAACAAAAACTCACTGATATCAAATATCATATTTTCCCAATCATATTTATTATTCCTTTTGTTCTTTACATATTATTATTATTATTATATATATATATATTTTTTTTTCCCTCTAACCAACGCCCTTTTGAGCAAAAACTCAAACACGTTCAACAGGTGACTCGCCCACTCACTCCCCCCCCCCCCCCCCTCCATTTCTCTCACTCTCTCTTCTTCTCGTTCTCTGCTTTACTCGCCCCCACTTGTACTTTTGGCAATTTACCTCGATCTCCATTGTACATTCACATTGAAGACACATCATTACAAATTTATAAAATAATTATTATTATCGATAAATATCTGACACTTTTTTTTTTTTTTTTTTTGTTCATTTGAAAAGAAAATGGAGGAATAGAAAGGAGAAAAAAAAAATGATGTTGGTTTCATTGATAAAAATATAATAAATACAAATAGAATATATATAGATAGACAGAGAGATAAAGAAAGAGAAAAAAAGAGAAAACACGATAAAATTGAAGAAATTTAAAATATAGAATGGTAAAGAATTGAATGACGTCAAAACAGTGACACCTGCTATAAAAAAAAAAAAAAAATGAACGGCGCCAGGCCATTGGCATACAGTGTAAACTCACGAGTAAAAAAGCCAAGGGGGTTTTTTGGTGCATTTCTCAGTCTACAATATTATATATATGTGTGTGTGTGTGTGTACATGTGTAATGGTATACAGGGACAGATTCGAAATCTCGCCAGATGTCTATTTCCAAAAAGGCAGGTCGTGCCAGGGTGTATTGGCCCGCTTGTGTCCACGACCTGGTGGCACATCAACACAGGTGCTAAAAAATCATATTTTTGTACATAAACATCCATATGTTTTTTTTTTTTTATCTTATATACATGTGAAATTGATGGGAAATCAAAAATCCAATTGTCACTTTGATTTTTATAATTCAATAAATTATTGATTTTTTTTTTTTTTTTTTTTTGTTTAATCAATTGAAATTAAATTATTCAATAATATCCCCTTTTTTTGTTTTTATCTTCATTTATTTATATTCATGTCGGGGGGGGGGGGGGGGGGGAGGGGGGGGATTTATTTGTCTACTGTTTTTTTTTTCTTAAGTAGAGAAATAAATATTTACAGTGAAGGTTGAGAACTGAGATGAGGATCCTACGCCAATGTGAGATGGGATAAGTTGAAAAAGGGAGAGAGCGAGTGAGAGAGAAAGGAAAAACGAAATATATATAATAATAATAATAATAATAATAATAATAATAATAATGAAGACGAGAAGGAGCGAGAGGATATTCGGGATCCTTTTTAGCAGGGTAGTAGTTGCAGTTGAAACTAAAAGACACGTCACACAGCTTCTCTCTGTCGATGAGAAAATATATGTGTAGATTTATTCGAACGACAGCGACCCAGCATGGGATTAACATGTGTAGAATCTTTTTTTTTTATATTTGTAAGGAAAAAAATATTATAATAATAATAAAGAACAAAAATGAAATTTATATTAGATATTTTAATATTGATTTTTTTTTTTTTTTTTTTTTTTTTTCCATTAACGGTATTTATTGATTAATAATTTTCATTTTTTTTTTCTTCCTTTCATTCTATCTGTATTTATTCATTCATCTATCTCATCTTTATGTATATTGACGAATTAATTAATTAGCAATAATAAATTCTTCAATTTATTATTTTTCTGGATGAATTTTAACTAGAAATAATATTAATTATAATAAATAAATAAATAAATAAATAATATTGAAAAAATAAACGAGTTTGAAATTGGCAAAAATGGTATTTTTGTATAATGGTCGATCGCGAGAGAAAGTCGAAGGTTTTTTCAAGAAGGCAGATGTGTTCTCGTCCACTGTGGTATTGCCATTGAAATTGTACACATTAAAAAAAAAAAAAAAAAAATTTCAATGCATTGAAATAAAAAATAGAGAAGATAAATATTCTACTACATATAGTAGAGTTGAAATAAATTTTAGAACTAAATAAAATGAGAAAAAAATAATAAATAAATAAATAAATAAATAAATAAATAAATAAGAAGATGAGGGAAAAAAATTATATTTACGTATAAAGAAGTACACACGAATAAATAAATTCCGTTATATCGAAGAGTGATATATATGGTGATTTTTTTTTTTTTTTTTCCATTTTGTTCCGACAGTCATTATAATTCCACAGACGTGTGCGAGGCGCGTGTGAGGTGCGAGCGAGAGCAATCGAAACCAAAGTGAAATACGAAATACACGAAGGAGAAACAGAAGAAGATGAAAGAGAAAAAGAAGAAAAAAAAAAATAATAATAATAATAATAAATAAATAAAATATATGTATGTGAGAGTGAGAGAGGGCAAGAGGCAGGTGCATCACGGTGACACTCCCTCGGTTATATATTTCTTATGGGTATAAGAAGGGAAAAAGTCACGAGTGTGTTGTGTCTGGACCTCATTTATGTATCCAACAACTTCACAGTAACTGTTAAAAATTTATATTGAAAATCAAATTTCCTACCAATTTAACCTATTCCAATTCAATCACAATCATCATCATCCACCCTCATTTCCCTCAATCTCCATTTCTCTTTCAACGTGATAATAATGAAAAATTCTATTTATAATATTGAATGAATAGAAATTGAAAAAAAAAAAAAAATAATTAATTATACGTAAAACGATCAAATAAAATTTACACGAAAATATTTTCGGCAATTGAGTATACATATGTTTATGAATATATATATATATATATGTGTGTGTGTGTGTGTGTGTATGTGTGAATATACATATATATACTGATACTCGTTGCTGCAACACACCTGTCGAGACACCAAAGATCGACCAGTCAAGATTTCTCCTTTTATATACCAGATTGCCCTAACGCAACCCTCCACATTATATTCACGTATATATAACGATATAAAATAAGAAAATATGTGGAAAAAAGATAAAAAAAAAAAGAAATAAAAAGATAATAAAAACAAAAAAAATTATTGAATAATGGATATTTTTAGAAACTTCCATCACGATAAAATTCCCATGTATTTTTGCATTATATATATATATGTATTTTTTTTTATTCATTACTATGTAAAATTAAATAATTAAAAATAGAAATAAATTACGTAAAAAAAAAATGATAGTTATAATGATAATATTAAATCTGATATTTTCCAATTAAAAATAAAATAAAACTCAATTGAAAACAAACAAAAAATACGTATGTGTGTATGTATATAAATAGAGAAAGAGAGAGAGAGAGATACATAACACAACACATTCTGCAAGGGTTAATTGTACCGATTAATTACATACTTGACCATGCGATTTAAATTGCTCTCAACTATTCTCAACAGCGATAAGTGTATAGATATATATTTGTGTGTGTGTATAAGACACAATCGGTTCAAGTGGCTCAAGTCGCTAAAGAATTTACGAGCAATCAACTACAACGTAAAATGAGCAAGCTTAAAAATGGAAAGAAAGAAAAAAATACCAATAAAATTTCGTCGCGATATTTACATTGATAAAAATAAAGAAAAAAAAGACGAGATAAATTTCTGATTAAAGAAAAAAAAAAAAATTTTTTGAAGCCACTGACTGAAATAATTTACCAAAGCGATGGACAAATTTTGACAGGTGTTTTTAAAATCGTGATGCGAAGAAGATTTAAATTAAACAATGACAAAAAATAAAATTAACCAAGTCGCGTCCTCGATTCAATTGATAATGAGAGAAAAAAGAAAAAAAAAAAAAAAAAAAAAAAAAAAAAAAAAAAATAAAGAATAAAATGAAGAGCAAAGAAAAAAAAATAGATAAGAAAAAATTTAACACGTGGCTTACATTTTCATTCGCCACTTTGAATTAGTATTTATAAACAAATATATAAATATATGTATGTGTGTATGCAACGAGTTTGCGTATATTCAATGAACATTGAGAATCACTGGCAATGCAATGTGATGCATGTCGTCCATATACCACACAAAATTCTCATCTTATATATCCACCAAGGCAGGTGTAAGCAGTCGGATGAGAGAAACATTAAATAAACCTATACAGGGAGAACATAAACGATTTATACTTCAAAGAACATTAAATTATTTAAAATTTTATCATTCATTTTTTTTTTTTTTTTTTTTTTTTTTTTCCCCATTTTATCATCAAAACATTTATGTGAATAATTATATTGAATTTTTTCCCATCATTATCTCAACTACACATATTTATAAATATTAATTGAAAAAAATTATAAAATTCTATAAATAGTTGAGAAAAAAAAAATATAGAAAAAAAATGTTTGTGAGCTGCAAATTTAATATAAATCAAATTAGTATATTGATTGAGGTTATGTTATCATGAATCATAATTTTTACTCTTTCATTCGTTCTTACTATCCAAAATTTTTCTCATTTTTTTTTTTTTTCTCCTTTTCTTTTAGATGAAAAATATTTGTGGAGTAAAGCAGGGGTAGCGGACTACATTGCGGATGAACAATATGAAATATTTGCTCTGTGAAGGGGGCAGCACTGATCAGCACATTGACAAGCAAGAACCAAAACACAGACCGTGCTTGGTGGTAAAGAAAAAACATCTTGGCCAGACAAAATTTTAATCACTTGTACTATTAAATAATTATCACAATAAAACTGATGAATATATCACATAAATTATATATACACAATAATATAATTTTCTGTAATAAAAAATAAATGATAATAGTAAACGTGTATGATGGTAGTGGTGTTGAAATCGAATAGACAATCCGCGAAACACACACGGGTGCACGCACACGCTCCATCAAACTCGCGTTTATTTAATACACATTAAAACGATTTTACATGATAACACCACGTTATAATTATTATTTAATCACTCATGTATATATTAATGACACTCACCGGGTTGTTTGTTGGCGATTTTATTGAAGCAGTTTTGAAAAACCTGGTAGAGATGCGACGGCTCATCATCGCTGGCCGCCATGTTTCCGAACTGTCGGTTTCCCGGTGCGGCCACACGCGGAGCCACCCCGCACCCGAGATGTCACGCACACAACTGAATCATGAGAATCATATATTAACCCCATATAATGGATAAGAGAAAGACAGCGATAGGGAATGTGCAAAAATTTTAAATATGATGGCGATTGTAGCGCTCATTCCACAATCTGAAGAAGTTTTATTCACTGTCAAGATTAATTCGCGCCAATATTTGAAAAAAAAAATGGCATAAAAATTTAAATGATAAAACTTTATTGGCACATTATTTTTTATTTTTTTTTTCTTGTTTAAAAAATTATTTATTATTGTTATTGGGCTAAAACTAAGTTTACAATGACTGAAATTAACTTGTGCGTGCAAAATCATATGAATAATGCACAAAAAATTTTATTAATTTTTTTTATTTAGATTATTTTCATTACAAACATCAAGAGTAACGTCACAATTTTATGGCATTTATTTTGACTGTTAATGTCTTAATATCAGTCCCATATGTAACTTTTTGTTTTTTTATTTCATTGTCAGGTTCTATTACAAACTCTTAATGATCGACTATTGATCATTTGAGGTACAAATTGATACCAATACGTGCATGTACATAACGAATAATGTGAATCAATAGTAAGTTATGATATATTATAAAAAATATTTAATATAATTTCCTTGTTCAATTGATAGATTAAATTTTCTGTAAAGAATAATTTATATTATTATTTTTTTTTTTTCTTTTTTCTTTTTTCATTTCCAATAATTCACTACATTGCAGAGCTAAAAATTCATTCTCAACACACGTTTTATCGTTATTTGGTGTTTTAAATACATTTTGAAAAATATGGAGAATTGTCCAAAAATTTCAGTACTGAAAAAATTTCATGATAACATTTTAAATAAGTGTTAATTATATCACTCAATGTATATCATCCGATACATATATATAATCGACAATAGATTGAGATTTTATTTTTTCTACCATCTAACCTGAATATTAATTCATAAATTTTGAATTAAATAAATTAAACAATTAATTTTCATGACTGGTTTTTTTTTTTTTTTTTTTTCATATTCTAAGAATAATCTTTCATATACCTTAAAATGTTTTAAATCCCAGAAAAATCATTATTCTGTGGTACTGAATGCGATATATCCTCATATTGCTGTCTTCCAAACTCTAAAAAATTTATCGATTGAATAAATAAAATATAAATTGAAATATTTTATAATTTATTTGATAAAATTTACTTACCAGACCCATGTGGAAATAATGTTGCCAACGTTCCATTCCTCGCTTGGCCAATTCTCAGTAGATACTTGCACGTTATTAATCGTACAAATAAATTTATAATCATGATTGCGCTACTGAACCTCTCAGATGCATCTACAAGTGGGTTGGATCAGACAGATACATCTTCTGCAGCATGTTTTAGGAGGTAATGAAGAATCATGATTGTTTTTTTTTTTTGTATCCCGAAGCATTTTCACAATTTTTTTTTTTTTTGTTTTGTTTTTTTTTTTTTTTTTTTCATTTTTGCTTCTTATATAGATACAATAATCATTACGAGATATAGAACTGTTACATCATGATAATTATAAATAACTTACCGTTATAATGGGAATAGATAGCCAATGTAATCACGTCAAACAATATCGACAATACATTTATAATCAGTGCCTAAAAATTAAATCGGAAAAATTCTTAATATACGAATATCAAACAAAATAAAAAATTATTTATTCATTATTTGTTCTGTAAAACTTACGAACTGCAGTGGTTCATCTGATTCTATATTGTGTATTGCCCATAATAAGCAACCGAAGAAGAGAAGATTGTAGAACATTGCTGATTGTGGACACCAATGTCCTTGAAGTCCCCTAAAAAACAAAATAATAATAAAAATAAACACAAAGAAGAATTAATGAAAAAAAAAAAAAAACAACAACAACAAATAGAATAATAATCTATTGATCCAATTAAAATACGTAATCATATCAGAGAAAAAGAAGTCAATGAACGTATAATTACCATGTTGTGAGTGTTAAATGTACAGCGAAGATAATCTGCAATGTGGAAGAAAAAATATAAATGTTTAATTCATCAATGCATAATATATATATAGACATACAGAAATAAAAATGAGTCATCGTGTAACAATAATTATCATTCATACATATCGTCATCTAATAAAACGCCCACTCGTGTTTGAATATGAAGTATAGGAAATTTCCAATGATTAAGGTATATAAATATTGTTTTATAAAATTAAATTCAGAATAAATATAACAATATGATAATCATACTTTACTTATATAGACACATAGGTATATGTAAGTTGAATTGATTTTTTTTATTCATTTTTATTGTAAAACCTGTCTTGTGGCTTTGATATGACATATCATATTTCACCCTAGTATTACCCTGTTGTTAAATATATAAATGAAAAGGAGGTAAAGAAGAAAAAAACTATATTTAATTATGTCTTTATGATCAATACTGTGATAAATATTTTAAGGTTATAAAAAAATTTTCATATGAACAAAATTATTTCTACATTAATTTGAGAATAGAAAATGTAATATATAAATATTTTTAAATAATACAAGAAGAAATATCGTGTTTATTATATTAGTGGAATACATACTTTGAGTGGAAAATGTGTAATGTTGGATATATCCGGCATGTTTGATTTATAATCAATAGTAATGAATTACTTTATAATATTATTATAAACACTAACAAATAATAAAGATATTTAATCACGTCAAAGCGTTGAATGTATAATAAATGAAAATATTTATTCTTCAGACGGGTATGTTGTGTGTGGACATACTTCTCGCTCAATGTACAGTATAATGATTTATTGTGAACAGCAAACGCCATGAGATTGAAATGTACGCCATCTGCTTTTTAAATGAATAAAATTTATCCACAACGATCATGCGAATGTAACTGCGGTATTGATAATAATAATCTTTATAGCAATGTATTCAAAATTACTATTCAATTTTATATTATTATTGATATTCAAATAATTCATACTATTTGTGTGCGAAACTAATTATTACGATGTAATTATAAGTATAGTATTATTTTTCGAGTATGAAAGTATGGGCGACGAAAATACGCGCGAATTATTTTTAAATCAAATGTGTACATAAAACAAACTATATGCGAGCATGGTGGCGCTATATTCTACCACTACCACCATCACCACCACCACCACCATATCATTGTGCACCTACTCCACCAATTGAAAACCCACCTTTTCATAAAATCATCATCGCAAGTCAAACTAATTTTCATGCTCTGCATAACCGACAAGTCAAGTTGACTAAAATGGCGGTGCTTGCGGCGAATTTCTCTCTCATCTGTATATGAGAAAAATTAACTCCCGTATATCAGTTGATTAATACACATTGAGCTAAAACAAATCGTTATATTGCCAATAAGAATAACAGTGAATTTTAAGGTTAAACATCGTTAAGTTTATTATTCAAATTCATTCACGACATCGATATAATCTCTCGCAGATCATAATTTTCGTGTGATAATATTTTTCGTCTTTAGTGTTAATAAATAACATCCTCAACTCTTTTCCATCAAAATTTCATCATTATCCACATCAACATTTTTATCAATTAACAGTGCTGTTCAAGTGTAACGTGAACATTGAACTACATTGAATTATTGAAACGTGGTGTATGTATGTGTGAACCTTAGTGTGAACATTGATCGTAATATTTTCACAGTGCAAAGTGAATTATATTTCTTCAATTAACAAATATATTCCCCTGTGTCACTTTATGACCTTTTAACCTCATTCACCAACAAAATATTCGACTGTACATTTTGGACAACGTCGTGAATGTTCATCATAAAATGATGACCTAAATTATGACAATGTTACCATTTAACTGAACAATCCAAATGATTAGTTGTACGTTACAAACTCAAGATAAAACATTTTGTATTATTGAAAAATCATTAGAAAAATTATTAATCACCAATTTGACCAATATATAGAAATAGATTAACGTTTATCATTACAATTGTAATTCTATTTATTGACTAGTATCACAAAGTCTTTAATAATGAGGCCAAAAACTCATCAAGTTTACAATTGAGTAGTAATAGATATATATATATAAAAAAACGAAAAAAAAAACCAAAAAAAAAAACAAAAAAACGAAGAGGAAACAACAGATAAAAATAAATATTTGATAAATCATTCTGTGATAATTGTAATAAAAAGTAAAAAAGAAAAAAAATCCACTTTGAATTTTAGTGTATTTTGTTTTTCTTAATGTCCTCGGGTTGCGCCATGGCGTTGAACCCAAGGGACATGGATGGTTTTATGCCAATTTTATCCACCACAGACATCAAAACTAAAATGACAGTTGGTAATAATTTATTGGCGTATCTTGGGGATTCATCAAATTCAATTGAGTGTCAAGATATTGGTTTATTCATCGACAATGTTATTCCGTGGTTGAGCAATGGCAATGCCAAGGTGAGTCTGTGATAAAAATATTTTTTATTCTTCTATTAAATTCATTTATTAATTGTAAATTATAATTTTATTATTTAATTATTTTATGTTATGTAATTAGATGAAGAAAAAAAAAAACAAAAAAAAAATTATCTACAATGATGAAAAGATATAAAGAGATTCTGTTTTTTGTTTTTGTTTCTTGAACTCTTTAAGAGCAAAAGTTGTTTCCAATCATTGACTAATATGGATGAAAAACTTTCACACCATTTTAGATTGATAAAACTCGTTCATGAGAATGAATAAAGTAAATTGAATAAGCACATACACAGTATTTACTTATTCTCAGTTTTATTTTACTCTATTTTATTGTTCATTATTCTATTTAGTTTTTTCTTTGATTACGTCGTAAAATGACGACGTATAGTAAATAGTATATAGTGAAATAATTTGATCAATTTAATTTCTTGATCTTATAAACGCCCACACGAATATTCGCATGTAAAGAAAGTGAAGTCCATATGTGTTGTCTGTGAGTTCAATCGTTCATTGCTATATTTATCCCTCCCCAACTTTATGACACTAACACCAACTTCTAATACGTCGCCATAGAGATATATTTCATTATATATATTTATTTTCTTATAAAAATTATACACTCATAATTATTAAAATCATCAACAAATGGCAATTAATACTTTGTACAATTTTATTTTTTATTATTATATATTATTTTATTTATTTTTACAAATGTACAAATTATATATAAATAAATATATTTTATAAATTATATTCAATCCGTGTCAAGGTCGTATAATCCCTCTGCATTGTCCTTGCACGGTCCATTCTTTATAATTTCGTTATTATTATTATTTATTTATTTATTTATTATTTTTTTTTTCTTTTTCTCTTTCCATGTCTACTATCACTCTTGCATTTCCTTGTTTGGTTTTCGACTGTGACGTCAGATGAAGACTCGTTTTCAGGCGGGGACATAAATGATTGTCGCTTACGTACATTTAAAATGAACTTTTGTGAATTTATATAAATTTACCCATGATATCTCGCAAATTATTTATTTAATTATATTTTATTTTCCAATTACACTTGGCAATAATAAACAAAATAATTTTTTCTATCTTTTTTTTTTTTTTTTTCTTTTTTTGTTCTTTTCAAATTTTTTGATAAACACAATATCTGGTGATTTTTTTCTTTTGATTATTTATTATTATTATTATTATTATTATTATTATTTGTCAATTTAATTTTACTTCTATTCAATTTATTCTGACACAAGCCTATTTAAGGGCCACCAAAACGAAAAAGAACAAATGGATAAATTCTTGATTCGCATGCCAGAACGTTTACCCTGACGACGAGAGTCAACTAAAATAGTCATGCTCACACGGATGATACTTCATGCTGGTATAATATAAGCTGGTTCCAGCTGTTCCACTCACATTTGGCCAATAGTTTATTATTATTTTCTTTACTATATCGCAATACTGATATTTGTACCGAGTCCTCTACGAGTTTTACTAACCTGTGACCAACGACTATTTCATCATTTGTCGTTAAGATTGAAAAAAAAAAGAAAAATAATAATAAAATCAATTGGGTATTTTATTTTATATTGATGTGATTTTTGAAATAGTTAGAGATGATGGCTTTTTTTTTTTTTTTTTTTTTCTTTATTCCAACCTTTTGATGTTGGATCGTTGACGTTATGTTATATCTCGTAATAAGTTTCATGTGAGTTAAACGGATTTCATGAGCATTAAATTGCATTTGATTGAAAAAAATAAAATTAAAAATAAATAAATAAATGATTATATTTTGTTGTTTTTTTTTTTTTGTTTGTTTGTTTGTTTTAGATTGTTCAAAATGGATTGGAGATACTTACTCACATTGCTGATCGCATGGGACACGATTTTCGACCTTATATTTCAACAATTATTCAACCGACAATTGATCGATTAGGTATGAATTTATAATCAAAGATAATTATTTCAATATGATGTAATAAATGACACGTAAAATATATAATAATAATTTTGTTCTTCTTTTTTTTTTCTTTTTTTTTTTTTTTAGGCGACAGTAAAGATACGACACGTGAAAAAGCTCGTCTTGTATTGTTGAAAATAATGGAGAGAGGTAGTATGACACCACAACAACTTTTGGATCGTCTTCATCCAGCTTTCAGTCATAAAAATACAAAATTACGTGAGGAATCGTTAATTTTGCTAACGACAATGCTCGCTGAGTAAGTAAAATACAAACTACAAATAAATTGTATTTTTTTTATTAATTTGTATATATATTTTATATTAATTAATATTTATTATTGTAGGCATGGTGCAGATGAGATGGCACTTTCGGCAGTTATTCCAAGCATTGTTAAACTATTATCAGATCCTAATGAAAAAGTACGTGAGACAGCACTCAATACTGTTGTAAATATATACAGGCATGTGGGTGATCGATTCCGGAATGATCTTCAACGTAAACATAATGTGCCACAAGCCAAGTAAGTATAATAAATTTATTAATCATTCAATCATGATCAAATATATTCAAATAAATAATAAATTCATTTATATTCATGTCAATAGATGGCAACTACTCGTTGAAAGATTCGATCAAGTAAAAAATGAGGGCGATCTCCTACCTCTGGCAATGTCATCGGACAGTAAGTGTACTGTATTTTCTCTTCTTATATATAGATATATATTTTTAATTCAATTTAAAATAAGAGTCACAAATAAATTGTGCACTGTTTTATCGTCAATTTTATCGTACAATAATGTGCTGCCACCTGTGAAAATGTTTATAATATTTCACCATAGCGTGAATTTATAATCTAAAATTGTTCGATGATTCGTAGTAAAAAAAGGAAAAAAAAAAAAAACAAAAAAAAATATTTAAGAATTGAGTAGAAAAAAAAAAAAAAGAAAAAATAAATAAAATTTTTGTAAATACTCGACCTTGATTAGTAAAAGCCACGACCAGATTAAATTTCCATCTCTAGTATTATGTTTCGTAATTGAATAAGCCTCTATGCAACGTAATAATATCAGGAAATAATGCACAACTATGCCATTAATACACCTGGGAGTTTGAAGTAATTCGATTGCTTATAATTTTTCGTCAAAAATATATCGTGTTTTTTTTTTCCGCTCTTATCATAAGTCAACAAACAGTAAAAAATCTTTCTCTCTTGCCACTAATGTTATATTAATTCAATTCAGAAGTAGGATAATGTCCTTGCCATCGTCGGAATCCTCCACTGATGTAAATTAAAAAAAAAAAAAAAAAAAATTTAATTAACCCAAGCACAAAGTTTATTTCATTTTTTTTTTTTTTTTTTTTTTTTACGAACTCCTGTAGATGAATAGTAATGACTTGATTACGTCTACGATATTATGTCATCAGCTATAACTATACGCGTCTTCACAATTTGCCTTCGAGTGAATAATGATAAAGAAAGAAAAAAACAAAATATAAAAAAAAAAAATATTTATTTTTCTTTCACATTTTTTAAATGGAAAATCTACCAAAAAATTCTCGTTTGCCTTCAATATTCATTCACTTCCGTATTTAAATTTGTGTGTTTGTCTTGTGGTCGAATCAATCAACCGATAAAATATATAAAAAATAATTTTTAACTTGTTCATGGTAGATTTTTTTTTTTTTTTTTTTTTTTTTTCATGTTTACTGTATTTGTACAAATGTAGAGAAGAAGTCACGAGTTTCACCGATATGCAGCTGTCATTTTGCACGTGGATTTCTATTGAATTTTTTTCGTCAATACTGAACATATAAATTCACATCTAATTGTCTCTTACTAATGTATATATTTTTTATTGAGTATATTATATTCATGATTGGTATATAATAGTCGCAGTCAGGGGCTTGGCGAAATGGAGACAAAAAAAATAATAAGTAATAAAAACAAAGTCACTCAAAGATATGATGACTCGCTTGATTTAATGTTATTTTTAGAGCTCCAAGTATCCGTGAAGAGTGATGATGACAAATAATAGACGATTTCCACCGGTAATTTGTTTATCTTAATTCAAGTCCTTCATAGTTCAATAATAATTTTAATTGGATCAATAATGAAAAAAAAAAAAAAAAAAAATTTTCAATTCAATTTCTTGTTAAATCGATAATCTAAAAATTATTCCATAATTAAATTAAAAATATTCATTACTACAAAATCACCTTGAAGTACCAATAAATGTATCTAAAAGAGCAAAAACTATTTTCATACACTTATAAAGTTAAATAGAGTAGAATTATGAAAATGGGAATTGGAAAAAAAAAAAACAAAAAAAAACACAAAAAAAAGAGACATAACATGGAATAATTATCTTCGTGATCTCAAGTAATTTACATGTATTTTACCTGATGAAAAATGCGTAAAACGTCTCTCTAGAAAACGTGACAGTGTTAGTGACTTATTAACTATTATTTATACTTACACGCATGAGTTGTGTACTCACTCTCTAATTTTATATGCAACAATGAATACAAATAAACTATTTATCGTGTTTATAATATATATATATATATATATAAATAATCAGCAAATCACAATTTACTATTATTCTTAGTAGTAGAATTTGTAATTAGATTATTGACTGTTTCACTATTTGTCCATGAGATGTTCCATGTAATTTTCCCCTCTTTACAATCTTCTTTCTCTTGTGCTCTTTTGAGATATCTTAAGCACACGCAAAGTATCTACATAATACTCTGCACATGTGCGAAAAGTGAAAGGTCTCTCGTGCAAATTTCTCAACTATTTTTAATACAATTCACAGTGATATTTTTATTATTTAATTTTACAAAATTAATTCACAACTGTTTTTTTATATATATAAATTTTTTTTGGTATTTTATACAGGAAAGAAAAAAAAAAATCTCACAAATAATTCATGCATGAAATATTTTTTTTTTTTTTTTTTTTTTTTTTTTTTTTCACTTCTTTTCTTTCATTCATCTTATTGCATCTCATGTGTAGGCGTGTTGCGAATGCCAATTTCTCAGGAATACCCGCGAGCTTATTGCCACGACATACATTTCTTCAATCGGTAAAAAAATATTTTTACCACTTGTTAGAAAATAATATAAATTAACATTGATATATGTAGAAGATAAATCATTGAATGTGTACAAATAAACGAGAACACGTCAATATTTACAATCAAATTAGTGTTCCATTTGTCAAGGTAATTTTACTTATTTATTATTTATTTATTTATTTATTATTATTTTTTTTTTTCCCTATCTTTTGCTTTCTATCATACATGATTTATCGTTTACTTTATGATTAATAATTATTTGTGTTTATGTAACTGGTATTTTAATTCTTGTATATTTTCAATTCACCTTGACGTCGCAATCTCATCTTCACTCTCAATAAATTCATAAATTCACTGAGAATCATTTATTATCTGTTAACACTAATTTCAATAATTTATTTATTTATTTATTTATTTATTTATTATGTTTTTTCATGTTTAATAAGTGGAAATATGAATAATATAAAAATAATCTTTTTTTTTTTTTTTTTTTTTTTCATCTTTTCTATTTCATATTTAATGAGTAGAAATATGAATAACAAATGAAAGCAAAAAAAAAAATATATATTTTTATTTATTTATTATTATTATTATTTTTTTGGTTTTATTTTATTCTTGTTATTATCATTGTATCAGTTAGTCAACAATAAGTCTCACAATCCTCCCCTCCTACTAATATTTATTCAATAAGGGAAGCTCAGTCTTTCTTCTCTCTTATATTCCCCCCCATTCAAATACTCCGTGTGTGTGGTGTAGTAGGGAATAAGCGAGGAAACTTACTCGCAATTCATGAACATCATAGAACACCCAACATTGTGTTGTTGTAGTCACGAGAGTTCAGTACGACAATATCCGTGTTACGTGCTACTACTAAAATCCACTGTGAACAACTGAACATCACTGATATTATTAATAAAACCTAATAAATAGATAAATAAATAAATAATCAGTTGCAAAAAAAACCCAGTTATTTCATTAATTTATAAATAAATTGAAATCAATTAATTAATCAGCGGGTGCTAATAGCGAAATATTTTTCATTGGTGTGACCAATGTGTTTAAGTGATTTTATTAAGGTCATAATAATTTTCGGAAATAAAAAATAGAGAAAATAATAATAATAATAATAATAATGTCGAATAAATAATATACATAGACAGGAGGGAGAGAAAAAAATGCAAAAAAAGAAAGAGACATTTTTAAAATCGTGAAAACAATAAAGACTTTCATTTTAATGAATATCCTGATATGTTAGAATACGTGTACACGTGTGTGTGTGTGTGTATTATTATTCATTTTGTCGTGGGATTTTCACACTTTCTTCTTGTCTCTAATGTTGATATTGTTGATTTAATTTAACTATTGTATTATGATAATATGCAAATTTTTAACGCGTTTATTTTTAATATGAAATAAATATCGTGTTAATTGAAATTTCGTGATACATAATAAATTGGTGTAAATAAAATTTTTTTTTTGTTTTTTTTTTTGTTTACAATCAATTGTAAATATGTATAAGAATGGTAGTGGTATTTTGATGGATCAAAATGGTTATACGAGTTTGTCCAGGCATTATTGTACCCACCGTGGCCTCGTTAGATATCCGAGTGTAGATAAAAAAATCTGGGACCCGAGTAGCTCGTGGATATTGCAATGGGATAATATTGTAAAACATCCGGGTGCCAGGACACGTGGATGTCACTGTGATATTCATAAACCACCGTGGTTACGTGGTGAATATTTATTATTGCTTTTTAATTTTTATAAATAAATATAAATTTATTTATGACTCTTATTTTGTATTCATAGAATATATATGTATATATATATTTTTTTCTTTCTTAATTTTAATTTTATATTTTATATTTTACAGTTGGAAAAGATGCTGATGAACCTGACAGAGCGGTAAGTATTTTATTAATTTTTAAAATTAATTATTATTATTATTTATTTATTTTATTTTAATATATAATACGATATTTATTATACAGTTACAGATTAAATCAGCGCCAATACGGAGAGTAAAGAATGTACTTCAGAAAAAAAGTCAATTTGGACCGAGTGCTAAAGTCCTTCCATCGCCATTAGGTATTAAAAATTTTGTCACAGATAAAACGCAGTAGAATATAATTTTACTAATTTTTATTACATAATATGATAATTAGATTGTTTCTATTTATTTATTTATTTTATTTTTTATTATTATTTCCTTTCAAATGATGAATGTCAGGTGGGGCTGGGGCCATTGATGAAGACACATTCCTCAGTGCATTTGAAGATGTTCCCGCAGTTCATTTATATTCTACCAAGGACTTGGAAGATCAAATGAAAATAATTCGTGAAATAATTGGTGATGATAAAAAAGACTGGAATCAACGAATCGAAAGTGTAAGTTTTTAATAATAATTCAAATATATTGTACTATTTATTTATTAAATATATATATATATATATTTATATTTTTTTTTTGTTATAGTTGAAAAAATTACGTGGTATAGTTATAGCCGGTGGTGCAAATCACGAAAATTTTATGGAATTACTCAAAAGCATTCAAAATTCATTTGAAGGAGCAATTACAGATTTGAGATCTCAAGTTGTCAAAGAAGCGTGTATATCACTAGCTTTTCTCAGTCGTCAATTAAAAAATAAAATGGCACCATTTATTGAGTCAATGTTGGGCCCACTGATGAATCTCATACAAAATAGTGCCAAGGTAAATAAATATTATTTAGCATAATAGAAATATTTTAATATGATTTAATTATTATTTAATTATTATTATTATTATTTTATTTTTTTTCTTCTACTTTTTTCAATATTAATCAGATCGTATCAACATCGGGGGCAGTGGCATTGCGTTTCATATTACAACACACTCACAGTTCCCGTTTCATCCCAATCATTACGGCATTTATAAATAGTAAAAGCAAAGATATCCGTCGAGCTGGATGTGAATATTTAAATCTTATTTTACAAACATGGTCAACGCAATTGCTACAGAGACACGCAAAAATTCTTCAAGACACAATTGGCAAGGGTGTCGCAGATTCAGATAATGATGCCAGAGCCTTTGCACGAAAGTAATAGAAATTTACAAAATTATTTTTTATATTTATTTCATCATAATCATATTTATTATCACAATTATCATTTTAGAGCATATTGGGGCTTTCGTGATCACTTTCCCGAACAAGCTGAAATGCTTTTAAATACCATGGACGCTTCGTGCAAACGTGCACTCATGTCACAAAGTAATAGTGGCAGTGTAAATAGTTTGAATGCAGTATCACGTACGAGTAGCATTCCACCGAGACCAACGCGACCGACCATGAGCGCCGCAGGTGTGTTATTTATTTCAATTTATTTTTCCATCTCTATATTATTATTCACATTCAATTCTGATATATGATAGCGTTGCTCTCTTTATCCTTTCCTTACCTTTTGATATATTTTTTATTTTTTATTTTTCATTGTTTCTTCATTTTTACAATCTTAAATACTCTCTTATTTACTTCTTATTCATGCTGTTCTCTTCTATTGGTCTCTGCGCGTTCATTGCAACGTATTGTCAATGACGATTAATGCGCAAAAAGGCAGCACGGAAAATTTGCATCAAACTCAGAGTCCGCCCCATGGGCCATTGAAACGGACACCGTCTCTACCACGATCATATCGTCAATCTGGAATTCCCGTTCTACAAAGATCAACTGACAGTTATTGTAATTCAACAAAATACTGTTTGTTCATCCAATTATTGATGAAAGACAAGATTTTTTTTTTTTTTCTTTTCTTTTTTTATTTCGTTTAATTTTTTAAACACATGCAAATTATTTATATATATATATATTTCTTTTTTTTTTCTTGCAATGCATTTACTAATTATTATATGTAAAATGTATGATTTCTTAGAAGTTTTTATTTAGGTGATGGGACATATTGAAAAAAAATTTTTTTTTTTTTTTATTTTGTATTGCAACTATTACTGTTTGTTGGTGTATTTTTAAATAATAAATTTTAATTTCTCAGTAGAATTTCCATGTAGAAATGGCAAAAAAAAAAAAGTGATTATAATACAGTGGTGAAAAATAAAATTTTTATTTCATTTTTTAAGGTCGTGTGTCACCGGGTCCTAGGTCAAATAGTGCGATTGATCTCCAAGCGGCGAGGCGAGCACAATCCAGAATGATGTATGCCAATATGCATCGTAGCAAAGCCACAACTCGTAAGAAAAAAAAATAATAATAATAAATAATTAATTAATTTCAATCATTACAAATATAAATAATAATAGAAAATTCAATAAAATAAATCTATATATATATATTTTTTTTTCTTTTTCAAGCTCGAGCGACAAAACCTATGGATACTGGTTCAATGGCAAGTCCTGAGCGATCGGCACGAACTAAAACACGCGTCTCTGGTGTTTCACAATCACAGCGTGAGTTTTAAAAATAAAAATATTTCTACGTGTCAAATAAAAATATTAATCAAAATTATTTATATAATAATATTTTATTGGGTGATAAAAATTTAGCGAGCAGTCGATCGTGTTCACCGGCATCGAGAATGAATTATGCGACATATAATCGTGACGGTGATTCAACGCGGGCTCGACGATTTTCCGGTCAAGGAATGCGCAGTACAGAGACAAGTCGTGAACCGAGTCCACAAAGATATGGATTGGATCGTAATATTAGTTCGAGATTACGTAGTAAAAATATGAATATGTCACCTAGACCACCAGTAATGGCACAAAGAATGTTGCAACAATCAAGAGAAGCAGAATCGGCATTAGCTGATGCATTGACGTTTGATAGTATCGATCATCAACCACGAGTATCAAGAGCTAAAGGTGACCACAGTGATGACAGTGAAACTAGCAGTATCTGCTCAGAACGCAGTATGGACAATCTTCGACGACCCAGTGATGTAAGTTGTATTCCAATAAAATTTTGATAGCCAGTAAAAATATCACAAAACATCATACGAAAAATATTATCAATAGTTCCAATTTTGTTATTATTATTATTATTATTATTTAATTAATTAATTAATTTTTTTTTAATTTTGTTCATTGGTTTTTAACAATCATACCATAAATTTAATCAAATTACGTGAAATGAAATCATTAAATTATTGCAAAATAATTTTATTTGTTTATTTATATTCTTATAAGAAATTATTTACGTGTAATTTTGTAATGTTCCATATTAATTATTAATAATTTAATGCATGATATGTATTTTTTTGTTTTATTTGTTTCGATTATTCATTGTTATTTGTCGTCGCTGTTGTGTCATCGTTATGGTCGTTATCTGTCGTGGGTGTTGTTGGGGGTTTTTTGGATTAACGTGCGTTGACATTCATTCTATTATTCATCATCAATTGTAACTGTTCAACACAAAATGTAGTCTTTCTCGTGGAGCGGCTCACAACAGAGACTCTACCGCGATCTGTGGGATCAATCAATTCCCAAGGTTTGTAGCAAATTTTTTTATTTATTCTTTTATTTATTTATACTATGTGTTTTTTTTTTTTTTTTTTTTTTTTTTTTTACGATTTATTTCTCCTTATTGTTTAACTAATTCTTTTATTATTAACTATTTGTTTTAATATACACAAATTCATACACATATGGATATTATTTGTCATATTTATTAACTAATTTTTCCAAATTACATATTCAACAGTCAAATAATTTCATCTTTATGATTGTACTTGGATTTTTATTGCAACAATTATTTTCAGGATATTAAAGAAATAATTGAATGTTGTGGTCGTAAACATTGGGGTGATCGCAAAGAAGGACTCATTGATCTTCAACAATTTTTAATTAATGGCAATACATTAACTGCCACTGAATTACGTAAAATAACTGATATTTTTACAAAAATGTTTATGGATTCACATACAAAAGTATTCAGTCTATTTTTGGACACTCTCAACGAGCTTATCGTTACACACAGTGAAGATTTGAATAATTGGTTGTATGTTCTGTGCACACGATTGCTCAATAAACTCGGCACTGATCTTCTTGGATCAATTCAAAATAAAATCAATAAAACACTTGAAGTCGTGAGGTAAAAATGAAATTGAAGAAAAAAAAAAAAAATTATTTTTTTCTTTCAATATTTCTTTAATAATTAATAATTATTTTCATTCCCACAGAGAATGCTTTCCCGGTGAACAGTTATTGCCTGTGGTGATGCGATTTTTAACTGATCCAGCGCACACACCGAATTCACGTGTAAAAGTTGCAACTTTGACATTTTTAACTCATATTACAGAGAATGCCGTACCATCGGCACTAAATGCCAATTGTAAAACAGCTTTGGTACGTTTATTGGACTGGACAAATGACGTTAAAAGTCAAGATGTTCGTCGTCACGCTCAAGAAGCCGTTATAGCTTTATACAATTTAAATCCACCACAATTTCCAATGATATTGAATGAGCTACCAAAGCCTTATCAAGATATTGCAATGCCAGTTGTACAAAATCATTTGAGAAAATCCGCATCAACGAGCAATCCTTCATCACCAAGTGGATTGATTCCACGTGCACCACAATCACCAGCACGTACAGTATTAAGACACGATATAGAATCTGACGAACATTTAAATGCAGAGGAAGTTTATAAATCATTGCGTCGTACAACGGCAGAAATTCAAAATTATGGATTTGAACGAATGGAGGGTGCCACATCAAGTAAAGACAGTGGGATAAGTAATATGGCAGATGTCGAAGAAAGAATAGAAAATTTAACTCTGTCCAATTCTGGCAGATCATCATCAGTTTCATCACCAACACAGCGTGGCCGGAGTGTCGGTAGTATTACAGTAAATGGATCGAGTGACACAATAGCCGGTGATTTAATTTTACCTGATCATCGCAATAATGGTTATGATGGACACAACGCATCGGGTGCATCACCGGAATTACCACGTGGTCCTGAAGTATTTGATCGTACTTTAAAATTACTTCAAAGTACAACGATCGATAATACAGAAAAGGCACTGGCATTACGTGAATTTCAATTGTACGTACGTGATGGCGATGGTGCAAATTATGTTATTGGACAATTTCGTAAATTACTCAAGACAATGCTAGATTGTCTTGCGTCTGAAGATAAAGCATTAGAAATTGAAGTGTTAAAAACATTAATTGAAATGCTCAAGTGTCGTGAATTAGTTGAGTGCTTTTCAAATTATGCTGAATTATTGGTTGTAAGAGTATTAAATGAGCACAAAGCTGATGCATATGATCCATCAAGTGGCAGTCCAAGAAGAGGAACAGGTCACAATGCAACATCGAATTCGACGAAGCCACTTCAATTATTAAAAGCTGCTGAGGATTGTGCGGCAATGATTGCAACAGTTTTACCAGCGGAACAAACAATACATATGGCATTAACGACAATTAAAACTGAACCGTTTCCAAAAAATGTCGCAGCTATTAAAATGATTCAAAACGTTATTGAACATTGTGGTCGTAAAGGAATTGAGGGGTACCTTGATGCTGTCATGTCAACTTTAATGCTTGCATATGACAATAATGAAAGTGTTGTGCGAAAAGCAGCAGTATTTTGTATGGTAGCTATTCATGCGGCAATTGGTGAAGAAGCATTTGATCCATATCGTCGTAATCTCTATGGTGGAAAATTAAAATTACTTAATATTTATATACAAAAGGCGCAAGAGGCGACGAGCCAATCGTCAAGTCCGCGAAATAATCACAACAAAAACTAACTAAGAAGTAGCGCCGCGACTTTGAGGGTCGCAATACTCAAACGATTTTCCCGGCTCGAGGCGAGACACGAATCCTTGCTGTTGAAATTTCTCGGCAAGAGTAGTAGCCCATGATAATTAAATCGCGCCCAAGATAAAAAAAAGTATTTCTTCTCCTCATTATATGAATACGTAAAATTAATTGAATGAAGAAAAAATGAATGCAAAAAATACACACAGCCGCTCAAATGCGCGCAAATAATTCAAATGAAACAATAGGAAATGGTGAATTTAATTTTTTCAGAGTACGTTGATTATTAAAGAACAAGAACAACAAAACAATTTCAAAAAAAAAAAATAATAGCCCATGTAAATAGCCGAGTTTTTAATTTTTCTTTCAAAGTATGTGACGCGATTCCTGGTGAATAGCGCCAAATCATTTGTCACTAAATTTATTTATTAATTTTTTCATATTTTTTTTTCTTTTTTTTTTGTTTTTTTTTTTTTGCTAAAATGCAATAACTCTTTCACATAACACAATAGCGATATATTAATTTTTTAAATTTTGAATACTAACTTTTTCCTCATCTTTTTTTTTTTTTTTTCTTCATATCGAGCGGAATCAAAGCCCCCACGAGAAAACAATATATTATGTATTTAGTTATCTGAAATATTTCTCGTGCATTGCATTGTGCCATTGATAAGCAAATTTTCTCTATTTTTTCTTCTTTTTTTTTTCCATCTATTTTAGATGAATTCATGCGTGGAGAATACAGAATGTAAAGTTGAATGTGTAATATATATATATATATATATATACCTATATATATTTTTTTTTTCTTCCTCCGTTTTCAGAGTTGCTTTCTAATCTTATTTTCTTCTCTTTTTTACAATATCCATAACTTTAATTTCTTTGTACACTAATTTTTTTTCCTCTTCAGCCATAATTTTGTTTTTTTTTTCTGATATACGAAATTTGATTTAGCAGTAGTGGATCTTTCTTTCATTCTAATTCAGTATTATTTAGTGTTTTTTCGATTTTAATTCATACTTATACTTCTTCCATTTTTATCTTTCACTTTTTTTTTTTTTTTCGTTTCCTTTCGCCTTTTGAAAATGATGATGATGATGATAATGATAATGATAATGATAATGATAATGATGAAAACGCTTAATTTTTATTTTCTAAAGCATAATAACGACGTTTTTTTCCTGCCTTGCTCGTGGAATCGATTGTGTAATGCGAATAATGATGTGTCTGATGAATAAAGATGTGAGATAATTGATGAGAAGAAAAAAAAATAAAAAGAGTGGAAAAATAACAGTGGAAATTAAAATGGCGATCTGACTATATGTATATTGATATAATTTTTCTTCCTAAGAATTCAATTGTCAATTTAATATTATCTAACATTGATAAGTGAATATATTCGATCTGAAAAAGAAAAAACAAAAAATAAATAAATAAATAAATAAATAAATAATATTGGAATAATTGGTGCGAAGTGTGGTGAATATATAAAAATTTTCACCAATGTCTTTTAAAAAAACAATTAATTTTTTCAAATCATAAAATGCAAAAAAAAAAAAGAAAATATAATGAAAACACATGGGATTTTATGTGATGAAAAAAGAAACGGGAAAAATATGAAGTGAATACGGAGAAAAAAGAAAAAAAAAAAAGGTACGATAAAATATTCTGCTGAGTATCATTTGTTTATACGACTGTTGCGATTTTTTTTTTTTTTTTTTCTTTTTTTCAAGTCATACTAATTATTTCATAATGTCACAGCATTAACTATATTAATATCTGTATTGTTACTGTAATTGCCAATTTGAGATAATAAAATAAAACTGAAAGATAAACCAAATCAAATGATGAACAAAAAGGAAAATAGCAATAGACATTTCTTGATATTGATACAAAAAGAAAAAAAGGATAAAATATTTTTTTGTGAAACAAAAAAAATATTATATTCATTATCAAAGTCACGTTTGGTATTTGGATTTAATGAATAAATTTTTCACAATACTTTTATCAATTATGTGACATAAAGAACAGATAAAATAATTACAGTAAAGAAAATATTGTGTATAATACTAAAAAATATAATAACATTATTTGAAAATTACTCTTGTATACTGATAAATTAATTCTTAAAAATGTACAATATTGTCAAGATTATTCATCGCGCATATTTCAAATCATATTTTCAACCAATTATCATACAATTAAAGCCATTTACATGTATGTTACTTTGTTTTTTTCTCCCCCTCTTGATAATGAGTACACGATCATATGCCAGCTCATCAGTTTTAATAGAAAAAAAAATTCCAGTTTAAATCTATCTAATAATAAATTCAGCCTTGTGATTATATAATCGTTAAATTTTTTTATCAATTTTTGCACGAATCCTCCAGGACATTATAGATTTCTGAGATCAAATTACTCACATGTATTTTAAGTATCTCATATTAAGTATTGGTAATATATATATATAGTGTTTTTTTTTCTCTCTTTTCATTTTGTTTTCACTTTATAAAAGAACACTTCTATAGTGCAATTATAAAATATTTAGAATACTTTTAAAGATCAACCAGCGATAATATTAACGACAGTAATTAAATCTTTTAGAAATTAATTATTTCATTAAAGTTTTTTGTTTGTTTAATTTTTTTTCTTCTTCTCTCCTTTTCATTTATGAATAATTCGTTAAATTATTTTCTAAACAGTATGTTCAATGCGTGAAAATCGATTTATTATCATAGTGAAATTGGCCTTCAGCGTCCATATGACTATGGTAAAAATTAATTATAATATCAAAAAAGAATACAGAAAAAAAAAAAAAAAAAAATACTAAACGTATTCGGGCTTCTTTGGATTCAATGGCTCCGTAGCTTGAACATGAGCTTTTTGTTCAGCACGTCTTTTTGCCTTTCTCTTCTTAGCTTTGGCCTCAGCGCCACAAGCAACAAAATTATTATGAAAATATTCTTCAATCTCTGAGAGCTTTTTCCCATGAGTCTCGGGCAATAGTAACCAAACAAAAACTGTAGCACCAATAGAAACTCCCGCAAAAAACCACTGAATTGCGTGAGAACCTAAAATATTCCCGGAAGAAAAAAAAAAAATAAAATGATTAAATAAATTGTAAGATATAAATCGTATAAATGAATTAAATTCAAAAATAAAATTAGATAAAGTAGTTTTTTTTTAATTAAATATATTACCTCCCAAAAATACCGTGAGTCCACGATAGCTTTGAACAGCAGCAAACATGAGGACATTGGCCATTGCATAACTCACTGATTGAGCAATCCCACGTATATTTGTTGGAAATAATTCGGCCGTCATTGTCCATGGAATAGTCAACAATCCAATCATTGATGTGCAAACATAAAGTAAAAGACACAAAAGTGGCACCCAATTTCCACTGTCATTTCCATTTTTTATTTGCAATGTAAAATAACCGGAAACTATCATACACGCAGCCATTCCCAATGATGAAATAATACACAGAGGACGTCTCTTGTATCGTCGCAATAGCCATGTATTAACCATTGAGCAAAAAAATCGTGTAATACCAACGAGAATTGATGCTAAATATTCATCAACACCGGCACCAACTTCCTAAAAATTAACCAACACGTTAATAGGAATAATTATTCGTGACAAAAGTAAATATTAATTAAATGTGATAATAAATTTTACCTGGAACCACGTAACAGCGTAGAACAGAGTAATATAAATACCAGAAAATTGTTGAAATAAGAAAAAAAGAAATAATATTATCATTGGTTTCCATCCTGTTGGTTTTAAAAATGATCGAAACTTTGTCGATGCATCCCCATGTTTACTTCTTCTTTGTTCACTCAATTTAATTTCATTCTCTTTCATAATTGTTGTAAAATGCTGTTCAGCAGCGGACAATTTACCGGGTTGTTTCTCCTCGGATTTATAAAGTTTATCAAGTGATATTTTTGCCTCGTCTATTCGTCCTTTTGATACTAACCATACAGGTGACTCTGGCACCCAAAATTGAAGTAAAAATATCGGTATAACAGCATAAATAATACACAGCCATGCAACAAGTCGCCAATTTATATATGCGCCTTGTAAATACGCTAAAACCATTCCAAATGACGCTAAAGTCGGTCCAAATGATAATAATGAACCACGTAATTCTGGTCGTGCAACCTCTGTTATGTAAACGATTGCTGGTGATGTTGCCATGGCAGTTGCAAGACCAGTCAACACGCGACCCACCAAAATCATTGATACATTTGTCCCGAGGGCGATGAGAATCCAACCAACAATACATGGAATCGATCCAATTTGTAATGTACGAATACGACCAACGATTTCCATCAAAAAACCACCCAGTAGCGAACCTATTGGAGCTGCCACTACAATTATACTCGCTAGAAAAAACAAAAAAGTGATAGCAAAAAATTATATTATTTTAATTCTAAAAATTATTCACCAGTAACATTATAATTCATTTGTTTTGTTTTTTTTTTGCATTTACCTATCCATGATGTTTCAAATACTGTGGCCTTAACCTCGGAATTTGGTGATTCCAATTGGGGAATTAAAATTGCCGAATATGCCAAACTCAATCCTACGACAATGTGAAAAGACGCTGCAAGGACGCACGATACGATCTAAATATAATGTAATAATATAAAATTAATTGATTTATCATATAAATAATCGATGAGGAAGAATTATTAATTCTTTCCGTGGACATATTAATCAATCACCTCAGGCACGGCCGTCTTCAATCGTACAGGCTCTACAAAACCTTTGTTAAGACTTCTACTGGAGACAATGGCATCCTTGAAGCATTCTCGCTCATTCTCCTCGATATTCTTCGCGGCCTCATGTTCAACACTGCAATTTATTATAAATAATTAATTTTTGTTTTCTCATAGTTGAGAAAGAAAAAAAAAAAAATACCGAAACAAAAAATATATATAATTGTAATGTTGCACATGATTTTATTGGTGAGTTTAAAGGACAAATTCGCAATTTAATGAAAAAATTTCTTATGCTTTTTTTTTTCCTACTCCTTTTATTTATTTATTTATTTATTATATGTTAATTTGAGTGAATTACTTCATTAACCGACAACGAATTGCAGGACACTACTAAATATTAAGTCCAAAGTACAAAGAGACGTGTATAGATGATTGTGTGAAAAATATATTTATACGAAGGCCAATTGCATGAATTGTTATTGTCTGGCGTTCAACCAAATGTCATGTCAATTAAGACGGTAGAAATAGAATAATAACAACATGTGAAATTATAAGATATAAAAAATCTGTCGTGTGTGATGTTGGGTATGAAAAAAATAAAAGAAAAGAACAAAATTCATGAATCAATTAATCAGTCAATGAGTAAAATGAGAATAAACGATCCATATAAATTACAAAGATTAAAAAAAAAAATCACAAATGATAATGATTAATCAAAATATCACAGGGATCGTGTGACATTGATATTAATTCTCCTATTTATTAACATTAATAAAATTGCAAATCAAAAATTAAAATTAAACTACTATTTTTATTATCAATTTTTTTTTGTTTTATTATATATTTTTTTTTTTTTTCAATATTTTATTTTTACAATCGTCTATTTAAGTGGTCGTAAACTGATACCCAATACATATACATCCACACCTACAAATACACATGTGAATATATATTATATGTATACGTATGCGGATACAACGTAATACTTATATTAACATTCGTGTGAATGGCAACTCGCATGCACAAGACTCAACAAGATATTGAAACGCGCATTGGACTGCAGAAGTAAAGAAAAAAAAAAAAAAAAAAAACCTTATACAGAAATTTTTTACAATTCCCATTAAATATATTCATCAAAGATGACTGAAGAAAAAAATATATTGAAATTTTATCGTATTATCTTAACTTGTTATATTCATTAGTTATAAATTCTATTTTATTCTCATCATTTTACTTTTATAATTTATACAATAATTATAATTAATTGGTTAGTGGTCAATTAATAATTCTAATTACACTTTTATTAGAATTAATATTTAACGAGTGATCGTATTATTTTTCATTAATATAATATCAAATTGTATCGTATTTTTCTGAATGATTATAATTATTTTTTATTTATATTAACAATTTAGATTACGTTTGTATGGTATATGCATATATATATGTATTAGTGCAAAAAAAAAAAAACAAGTGACCGAGTACATAAACGTGGTATCACGATAACGGTCAGTATTGATGAGTCATAATTTAACCTCGAACTTATAAACAAACTTATATACGTCTCATGACTTATCGATTTAACAATGATAAAAAAAAAACAAAAAAAAAGAGTTATGTATACTGGATGACTTAGAGGAATATAATCTATTGTTGATATAATGTGAATTTTTCTTTCTTCTCATTTAAACGTCAATGATTATTACACATTGTGATGAGTGATAAATTACTATATGAAACAAAATAATGTGTAATATAAAATATTTATTGAAAATAATAAATATATATATATATTTGTTTATTTTGTTATTGTTGCTGTCAGTTTCATTCATCATATTACTAAGTATTTTTTTGCGATAAAATTATAGCTTTTACTTTTACAAATATTATATTGTATTTATGATATATTGCATATATATAAATCAATATGAAATTAACGAGATAATCACTGTATGTATGTGCATGAATGTACGTTTATATGTGGGTCTTTATGTACCTTATGCAATGCAATTATTGCATTATATTTTTTTGCATAATTTTATAATATAATAAATTGTATAGAATATAAATTTAACAAAAATTACTTTCAGTTAATTTTCAAGCTAAAAAATAGAAATATAAAATGAAAGAAAAAAAAAATATATATATATTAATGAATAAATTAATTTATAAGCAAAAAAATATTAATAAATTGTAATAGATATACATACCTCAATGAATAAGGATCCATAATTAATTATTAATAATTATTTTAAGTAATTCACAGCCAAAAAATATACTTTCAAAAAATTTTCGAACAATTTATTATTGTTTTTGTTTTTTTATTTATTTATTTTTTTTCTTGTAAGAAATAAATAATTGAATTTACGCTCTTACTTGTGCCTTACTTCATACTAAACGTATGTAAATATAGATATATGTATATATATTTATTTATATCAAATTGTATAAAGACGTGAAGTAAGAATACAATGTCTTGAGTAATTCTATATTTAATATATTGGAGGCACTTAAATAAATAAAAATAAAAAACAAAAACAAATAAATAATAATAAGTCCAATTAACTTCTTAACAATGGCACGTAGACATGTTTTATTCCTTACATTTCATCACAAAGTGATACTTTATTATTATAAATGTTATTATATACTTTTTTTTTTTTTTGTATTTTAATCTGAAAATAAGAGAAATGACATAATTAATTTAACCACCCACATGTTAATAAACACAATATAATTATTATATAGATAAATTAATTTTTACAGTTTTATTTATTTGATATATTTGCAATATAAAAATTACATTGACAAGATAATAACGATGAAATAAATGATTATTATATTATTATTATATAAAAAATAATACATATTTTATCAATGATTATTGAGTGTAATCAATTAATTATTATCCAATGAGATATTTGACATTATTATTATTATTATTATTATTATTATTATATTATCGTGATAATTCATTCAAGCTTAGCGATAAATTATATTCGTCAATGTTATACAATTATCAATCCAATATATTAATATTAATAGGGGTATTTTTATATTTATGAAAAAAATAAAAAATAAAATATAAATAAAAATATTAAAATTGACATAAATAAATATATTATTTATATATAAATTTATATTTGTACCTGTATTAATAATGATGATAATTATAATTTTATATATTCCAGAAAATATGACGGTGGACAATAACCACCAGAAACGTGAGCACAACAAACTCGTACGAACTCCACTCACTCACTCACTCACTGGTTGAAACATACCCGTAGTATTATATGCATCACCAGTATAGTACATCACCGTAGAAACGACTCGAAACTCGAAGCAAACCGAGATCGCACGACCGTGTGTATAACATAAAATATCAAGTCTAAACGCCAACAAGGAAGTTGAATTATTATTATTATTATTATTATTATTATTAAATATATATTTAATATGAGATGAGATGAATAAAGGGAAAAAATAATATTTCTATATGATTTTAATAGTTTTTCAATATAATTTGTAAACGTAAACAAATCTTTATATAAAATTGAATGTAAATAAAATATCATGTAAAATTTTGCACATATATCTATTAAAAAAATATTTATATAATAAAAATAATAATAATAATAATAGAATCTGTGAGGAAAATTTACAAATAAAATTATTACAATAATTTTGTGAAATAGATGAAAGACTTTTGTTTTTCATTTTTTTTTTTATCAATAAAGTTGACTTATTGTTTATTTTTATACATTTTCAAATATATATATATATATATACATATATAAGTGAAGAATAAATAATAATATAATAAAAAAATAAAAGGTAAAAGGTAATATGTCGGTATTCTACTTTCTAAGAGGTTTCCGTTAATCAATCATGGATATCATTATACTCCGTTATCCTTGAATAAAAGAACATTTGGCTATTTTTACCTTTTTTTTTTTTTTTTTTTTTTTTTTTCTGTTGTTCTCTAGGATTATTAGTAAAAATATGAGATGATACAAACGTTTATCCTGTCACAAAATAATTGATGTTGTTGACAGTGTTTGTGTGTATGAGCTATGGGATGATTATCATCAATTCGTTTTGTTTTCTATACATTTTCATTTTCGTGGAATTTATTAGTAAAATGTACTTGAGTTAAGCCAACAATAGTTGAGAAAGCTCATATCGATCGGAAGGAAGCCGGCCGGCACTGAGGACAATTTTATATATGTAAGTGTATATATAATACTTTTATATACATACACGTGTATCTACACAACATCCGTATCTATTCACTTTATCCATTTACTCTGTGTGGCAATCTGAAAAAAAAAATATATATATATAAGTACATGCATATATATGGTTGAACATAAAATACAGTAATGTTTTTTATGTAGTTTGCCTTACCCATGTGGTATTCTATGTATATAAATGTGTACAGATACACACAGAGGTCAGTTAAAAGTCAATGAAAACAAAAATGCCCTCATACACAAAGATCACGTGTTATTTGATCGTAGAAATATATATAAGATCATGTGTTAGCTTGATGCCTCAGCTGGATATATATTGGCTTACTTGTGTGTCATTAAATACTAAATTGCGACATTCACTAAAAAATAAAATTATAATGTATATATATATATATATATTTATAAAAAAAATTTGCGGAAGTATTTAAATAAAATGTGGAGATGAGAAAACGAGTGTGGAAAGAGCATCGTAAAATTGTTAAAGAAAGTAGAGGTAAATTTTGTTAATGGTATTTTGTATGTTGTTATTTATATATATTACTTACATATATATATATTTGAATACATAAAAAGAGACTGTAAGAGGCCAATAACCTCACAAAATGTACAAATTTTTTTATTCTACATATTATGCATTTGAGAAAAATATAATTGTTGAGATATCATGGCGAGTGTGTGTGTGTGTGTATGCTATCAAGAATATTTAATCTTATAACCAAATTATTGATTATATATATAAATATATTTTTTTTTTATATGATAAAAGATACGTTTGAAACAAAAAATAATTGGAATGATATTGGAAATATTCCAGATGGTTGAGAATGAAAAAAAAAAAAATAATAATAATAATAATAATAAGGAAAAAGGGAAGGAAAAAAGAAACTTATATATGTAATGTATACATATAAAGAAACGAGCGAGTTCAGGTTGGGTCAATGTAATTCCTGATTGTTTACTGAGTTCAATTACTCATTTGACCCCGTTACTATTAGGCAGATGTTTCCCTTTCTGTATTCTATCCCTCTCTTTTATTACAAATATTTGATGTGATGTAATTTATGATTAGTAATTCTACACCATTGATCTACATCACCTTTGATTAATTGTCACATGTTATAACAATGATAATTATTTCATCACAGTTATCTTTATCAATGGGTATATATACATATCGATTGAAATTTCAAATAATAAAAAAATTATCATTATTATTATAATACAACAGCACAATTGTTCTACATTATCTTTTTCTGGTTATTTAGATACTCAGCAGATGATACAGATTCCTCGATAATCGTCATTATGTAATTGTTATTCGTCATTCGCGAAATAATATAAATAATCAACATGGCGGTTTGATCTTAAAATTCTCCCGCGATTTGTCTTTTCCTGTTGTTTTATATGTCACTGGCGCTCGTGTACAACACTTGTCGTGTTGCACTCGTGTTCTTTAGTACAGTCCCAGCCGTTACACAGTGTAATATACACTTGATATTGTAGTTGATACAGTTGCTTAGCATTTTGGTCGATTGAAGACTTCAATTTGAAGTATCATCACAACGATAAATAAATTAAAGCAAAATGCCAAGCAATAAATGTAAGAATTGTGGTTCAACGGATATTGAAACAGATCCAGCACGTGGAGATGCTGTGTGTACAAGTTGTGGCTGTGTCCTTGAGGACCAGCTTATTGTTAGCGAAACAATATTTGAGGAAACCGCATCTGGTGGTATGTCAGTTGTGGGAGAATTTGTGGGTAATGACAGTTCAGGTGGTGCAACAGGATTTGGAGCATCGTATCATGTAAATGGAAAAGAATCACGTGAAATAACAATACAAAATGCACGAAGAGGTATTGCACATTTATGTCAACAATTACGTATGAATTCACAATGTATTGATATAGCATTGAATTTTTATAAAATGGCATTGGCAAGACAATTGACAAGAGGACGAAAACAAGTTCATAATCATGCTGCATGTGTTTATTTGACATGTAGAACTGAAGCATTAGGACCAATGCTCATTGATATTAGTGACGTATTGCAAATTGATGTTAATGAACTTGGTCGTACTTATTTGAGATTTACTCAAGCATTGGATATTAAAATACCATCGATTGATCCGTGCTTGTATATCATGCGTTTTGCAGAGAAATTAGATTTAGGTGAACACACAACAGCTGTATCAAACACAGCATTTCGACTTGTTCAAAGAATGAAACGTGACAGTATACACAGTGGTAGAAGACCATCAGGTCTTTGTGGTGCTGCATTATTAATTGCCGCGCGTCTTCATGAATTTAATCGTACCCTCGGTGATATTATAAAAATTGTTAAAGTTCACGAGTCCACGTTACGTAAACGATTGATTGAATTCGGCGATACTCCATCGAGTCAGTTAACGCTTGATGAATTTATGACAGTTGATTTAGAAGAAGAGCAAGATCCACCTGCATTTAAAGCAGCTAGAAAAAAAGATCGTGAACGATTGCAAAGATTGGAAAATCTTGAAGTTGAATTTGATGATTTACAAAATGAAATTAATAAACAATTAGATGAACACATTGCATCGCGACGTAAACGACCACATGATGAAAATAGTGAAAATGATAATAGTGAGGATATGGACACTGATCGTTTTATTCATGAAAATACATTAGATGTAATTCATAATTGCGTAGATGATCCAGATGATCCTGACATATCAATAAAAAAAACGCCAATTGGACTTGGTCCGGATATAGCATCGATGAATTTACCATCGTCTATTCATGAAAATCGATCAATCAAAGATAATACAAATAATGCATTTGAAAATGAGACTGGTGAACTTGATATAACAGATTTTGATGATACTGAATTGGATTCATATATTTTAACGGAGACAGAAGCAAATAGAAAAACAAATTTATGGAATACAGTTAATGCTAATTATTTAAAAGAACAAGAAGAAAAAGAAGAGTTACGATTAAAAGAGAAGGAGGAAGGAAAGCCAGAGAAAAAAAAGAGGAGAACGACATCAAAGAAGAAAAATCAAGGCCCGGCAAATAGTGCGGGTGAAGCGATCGAAAAAATGCTTCAGGAAAAGAGAATTTCATCGAAAATAAATTATGAAGTTCTCAAGAGTTTGAATGTTGGATTGACGTCAACAAATGTCAATCAAAAAATATCCGGAGATACTTCAGTAGTTGAAGAAAAATCCGATGTAATATCAACAACTTCTAAAATTGATCCAAAGCCGAAAATAAATCTTTCATTATTAAAAACACCGAGAAAACCAAATAAACCCGAGGTAAAATCCTCGCCAAAAAAGAAAAATGTTGGACAATCCGTGAGTTTCAAAGAGCCTTTAGAGAA
Source organism: Dinocampus coccinellae (assembly GCA_963920625.1). Taxonomy (NCBI): domain Eukaryota; kingdom Metazoa; phylum Arthropoda; class Insecta; order Hymenoptera; family Braconidae; genus Dinocampus; species Dinocampus coccinellae. The sequence continues at coordinate 17,865,671 of OY987185.1, forward strand.
TCATCAGGTAATAGAAGAACTAGAGCCTGCAGATGAAGTTGACGATGACGAAGATCCCGATGATATTAATGAAAATTATGAAATGAGTGTTGCTCAATTGCTTCATAGTAATACTGAAGAAGAGGAAGATTATGGTTATGATTGTGAAGATGATTATTGAAAACTTTCATATTCATATTGTATATAATTAATTTAGTAAATATATCGTAATAATTCTACAGTCAGTATTTATATTATGATTCAATGATCATTTAATTAAATCATGTAAACATTATACAATGAATATTCTTTCATGATTTAGAATATGTAAAAAGTTTGTTATTCTCACCATTTGTACAAAATTATTTATAATATATTAATTATAAACTTATACATATGTTCATTCAAGTTATACCCAATTATACTGTAGTTATTTTTCCTTTATGTACAAATTCAATCAAAAATAATTAATTTACGTGGCTTAATTTAGGAGCAGTCTCATAGTTTCGTTGTCCTCTGTTAATTTGGCATCTGTAAATTATACAACTTTAATTGTCACAGGTATTCAAGTCGAAAAAATTATTTCCAATGAAAAAAATGATATTACTTTGTTTTCTGGCATCAAATACTAATTTTTTTCCACTTGAAATAGATGAAAAATTACCAATACTACCCACATCAAGTGATTCTTTGTCCGATGTCTCTCGTACCAATTCGTCTAGCTCTGTTTCAAGTTCACTATCATTTATATCATCTCCGAGTGCAATTGAATTTGAAATCGCATCAGAAAGTTCTTTTGCAACAGTTTGTTGCTCGGAAATTTTATCCATTATATTGTGAACTTGTCCTATATCCCTGTAAAATATAAATAATAGTAAAATTTTCTCATGATTCTATCGTGATATTGTGAATAACAATTGAACACACACATATTCATATTTGCAATTTTTTGTGCTTTTGCAGCTATTTGTAGTGCCTCCAAAACTTCAGAAGTTGTAGTTGCATTCTCTAAAGCACTTCTTTGCATTTCTATTGTTGAAATTGTTCTATCAATATGTTCCAATTGTTTTTCATATTGTTTTTTTCTTTTCAAGGCTTTAATGGCACCTAGAAATAATAATAAAAAATTAATGTCCATAAAAATTATGTCGATATTTATGTAAATAATAATTTACCTCTTCTACTATGAATACCATAACTTTTGGCAATCATGAATTCATTTTCTATTTTTTTTTCAAGATATTCCTGTTTCTTCTCCAGTATTTCTTCAGTTTTTTGCAATTGATTAATTGCACTGCTGGTTGTTGGACACGTTGTCCCCACACCAAATAATTTACCAAAAAAACTCATCTTTATTTATTACAGTTTCACGTTTATTACAGATTATATTTCATAATGGACTAATTTGTCGCTCCACGTGATAATTTTTGTACTATGAATACGTACACGCCATTTTAATAGATAAATTTTTGAAAATAAACAATAGTTAGGAAAAGTGATAGAGGGGGCTAAATATGAGAAGTAATTGATAAGGAAGTAGGAAGGAAAAATAAAAATTAAAAAAAAAAAAAAAAATTGCATTCATAATATACTTGAAATAAAATATGAAATGGTACAGAGATTTGTAAAAATGAATGAGTGCCGGCTTTCGATCAAAAAGACAAATTTCTCAATAAATAAATAAATAGTTATATTTATTTATTATTGACATTACCCGTGACCTTATTGTACATAATAATGTAGATGGTTAAATTAAATTTTAGGTATTATAATTTGATAAAAAATTAATTTATAACTAATATATGTATATATATAAAATTCAAAATCGATTAATTAGTAAAGATATTTTTTTATTCACAACGAGAAGAAATAGGTAAAGCGTGAGTAAAACAGGCAAAATAAAATAATATAATATAGCCTATATATACAATATTGAATAAAATATTAATAAAGCTCTAGCAAAAATTATTTATGCTACAAAGCATCTTATAACTATTCCATTTGTTGATTGAAATTTTCAATTTTATTTCTCATTTCACTTATTCAACTGTAGGTGCCTTCAATATTTATATTGCAAAAAAAAAAAAAATATCAAATTAGTTATTTATTTTTTTTAATTTATTCATTATTATTTATATATTATGTATTAATTGTTCGTGTTTGCAGCAATTTTTTTACGAAGCCCAGGCTTTCAATTGTTTCAAGTCTTCATCCTCCTCTACAGGTTTTGCTTCTAATAAATAAAAAATACCAATAGTAATCAATATATTTTGATAAACAATGGAAACGTATATTCTAAATGAGTAATAAAATGTTTACTTTGCTTTCTAGCAGCAGGAACAGGTTCTGATGGAACAGGAATAGCTGGAAGATCAGCTGGACTGTCAACACCAAGTAATTCTTCATCCAAAGCTTCTTGCTCCAATTCTTCGAGTTCTTTCTCAAGTTCATCTTCATCAACATCCTGTCCAAATGCAACTGGATTCGAAATAGCATCAGATATTTCTCTAGCCACATCCTGTTGTTCTGCAATATCGTCCATCATATCATGAACTTTATCGACGTCCCTGTAAAAGATAAATAATATAATTATTTCCAGATTTATCCAACTAAATAAATTGCAGTAAAATTGATGGGATTATAATAAAATTCATTTACATATCCATATGAGCAGCCTTGAGAGCATCCGCTGCATTTTTCATCGTTTGCAAAACTGTCGAATTTGTATTTGCATTCTCCAATGCTCCTCTCTGCATTTCAATTGTTGAGAGAGTTCCATCGATTTGTTCAAGTTGTTTTTGATAACGCTTTTTTCTTTTAAGTGCCTGAATAGCCGCTGAAATTAATGAATTATAAAAAAAAAAGTATTCATAAATATATGGTGCAATACCAAAATATATATTTTATGTATACAAACAATTTATACATCTGCTGTCAAATTCAATGTAATTATATTCAAGGTTAAACAAGTCGTTTACCTCTCTTATTTTTAGTTCCATTCTTTTTGGCAATTTCTATTTCTTGGGATATTTTATTTTCGAGAAAAAGCTGTTTCTTTTCCAACATCTCCTCTGTTTCCCGTAATTTTTGTATTGCTTCGCTCGTTGTTGGAGCTGCTGCTTGTTTTTTACCAAACAAATTACTAAAGAAACTCATGTTTGATTTGTTATTTTTTTTTTTTTACAACTATTAATGTTAATCCTTTCTCTTGTATTCGTGTAATCTCGTTGAATCACTTTACTGTAATATGAAAAATATTTAATGTGATAATTTTCACTGTATAACTATCGCACAGGTCATGTATGTAATACTGCTATGCAGACGCCATTTTAAAAAAACGTTTATCAAAAAAATACGTCATCAGATGATTCATTATTAAATTTACCGTGATTTATAAATTTTTTATTTCTACACTCTCCATGTATATAAATTATTAGATCGTCGTATAGTTGAAATTTTTTTATTGATATTTCTTCAAAAAATTATCTAAATTACGGGATTATATTGTTTTGCATGAATATTTGCCTTTACTCGAATTCAAAGACGATTTACAATTTACGACACAAAACAATACGTGATAATTGGAATTTTTTAAACTATGTGTGTGTATTTTTCAAATGTACGCGGGAAATTTTCGAGGTCGTTTTGACAACAAATGAAAATCTCCCTTAACATTATGTCAAAATGGCGCGTAATCAAGTTTTTCTGCAAGTATTTATAATGTATCTTTGAAAAAAAAAAAAAAAAAACAAAACAAAAAAAGAATTGTATCATATCATTGAGGTTGTTATTTCCCCTTCTATCAAACAGTAAAAACATAACTATCAAGCGACACTTAAATGCGATAAATTAATTTCTTACAGTCATCTAATCTCTTAATATCGTCGTCACAAATATATCGTTTTGTGAATTATTCCAATCAATTGATCAATCAAATCTAGTGACCCCACACTTTCCACGACAATTTGATAAATTTTGTGTCGCAAAAGATTGTAATAAATTTACACAGTTGATAAATAATAACATGGCAGGGAATATGAATATTCAAGGGCATGTAAGTAATTAATTAATAAATTTATCGAAATATATTAATTGATGAAATATACATAAATATACCGAGTTTAATATTAACGGAAATCTTGAAGTTGGGTTATGCGATGTTTTTGTCGTCTATTTACTCACTTGAATTACACCGATACAAATTGTGGGACATGAGTCTAAACATATACGTTTCGTAATATTTATAAATACATAATACGCCTACGTGCTACAAATTCTTTTGTCTCGAAGGAAATTAGTTTCCTCCATTTAGTTGACAGTAGTCATTATAGAGATGAAGAGCACCTGGAGGGATAGAGATCGCGTACGAAGACTGATTAATATTTAATAGTGTTAATTAATATATATAGGAATTATTGTTTTTTTTTTATTTGCTTTCAATATTTTTATATAAATATATATTTTCTTTATTATCCAGGATTTTCAAAAGCCATTAGTTAATGGTGAAACATCATTGATTCAATTATCCAAGGTTCTAATGGACACGAAGACGGAATATAAACCACTACCCGGATTCAACATGAATCGTGATGATACTTCTTATTATCGTTTGCAACAAAACATCGATTGCGATGAGGTTTATCCAGGAATTTTTATTGGCGATGCGTGAGTTATAATAATACAATTTTCAAATGATAAAAATAATTAAACCTACATTATTTCTATCTTGTCATTGTGTTTTATTATAGGATCACGGCGAAAAATAAGGAATACCTGAAGAAAATTGGCATAACACACGTTTTAAATTCAGCAGAAGGCAATCGATTCGGTTATGTCAATACAAGTCGTAAATTTTATGATGATACACCTATTAAATACCTTGGATTGCCACTTGCTGATATGCCAGCAGTGAACATCAGTAAATATTTTTTTACAGCTAGTAGTTTTATTGAGGATGCTTTGGCCAGTTCAGGTGATTAGATAAATATAAGAAATATATTCATTTAATAATTCATTAAATTTGTATACAACAGTATTTTTGAATTTTATTCGTTTGATATCCATACAGGTAAGGTTTTCGTTAATTGTGTAATGGGTATTTCACGCAGTTCTACTTGTGTAATTGCGTATCTTATGATAAAACGTCACATGTTGGCTGCTGAAGCCATTCGTTTGGTGCGTAGGAGTCGTGATATTAATCCGAATCCGGGATTTCTTCAGCAATTAGCAACATTAGATAATCAGTTACGTCGACGTCGTCTATAAAAATGATATCACGCTGGATGATATTAACATAATAATTTTTTTTATAACATGAAAAAAAAAAAAAAAAAAAAAAAAAGGAAAAAATGCACAAAAGGGAAAATATTTTCGATATCAAACAGTTGATCGAATGATTTAAAATTTTTAAGTGTAAAATAATTTCCTATACTCCAAGGTAAAAAAAGTTGTATTCCTTAATTATTATTTATTTATTTATTATTATTATTTCTTTTTTTTTGTACTAACATGTATATAACAAAAACAAAATGGTAATCGTTGACGATGCTGTTATTAATACATGTATATACAATTTTCATCTAATTTAATGCATTAATATCATAATAAGTACACAGAAATGTACATTTTTAATGTTATTACTTATTACTTAACATAATTTACCACTTGAAGTATCAATAAAAAAAAAAAACAATTATGTGTCATAAAATAAATAATAACATTATTATACAGATGTTAAATATTTGAATTTATTTATCACAATGCGATTATAATTATTATCATTTCATTTGAATATTGTACATTGCGGTAATCGGCCACCGATAAGTTATCGGCTGTAGGAAAAATATTTATTTTATTCGTAAAGATTTTTTTCTACATAATTCGTATCGTCCATCTATTAATTTTTCTTTCTTCTCCTATTTGCTCAAATACTTTTCTACCTATTGATGAATATTATTCATGAAGATTATTTATGACCTCGTATTCCGCATATACAAACATTTAGCATAGTGTTAATTAACTTTCTTGGATTGTGTTAATCATATACATATATAATATATAAAAAGTGAAAATGAGACGTGATATATTGCATATATATATATTTATTTATATTATTATTATTATTATATATTATATATGCATTTGTGTGTACATATATGTTGTTACGAGCCCTGACCTAACCTATTCTAGGCTATGTCTCTGTCCTCTATATACAGACAAAGCCTAGGAGAGGCTATATCAAGTAACTCCAAAAATAATTTCCACATTGTTTATAGTAGCGCATTCGATGGTACAACATTTCTTATGCAGCTATTCAAGTCTCTCACGTTGAAATCACTATTTATAATATTTTTGTTTTGTTTTTATTGAGTAAGTATAAATTAACATATATAAATTATTATTGACTATATTTCAATAGTAATTTTCGATTATTTACAATTTATATAATGGCTGCAATTAAAATATTAAATCTTTTTTTTTTTTTTTTTTTTTCCTTGTCTCATCACATATATGAATATATATATATATATATATATATTTATTAATAAATTTTTTAAACTATAATATTATTTATTTATTATTATAAAATTTAATCAGAAAACACTTGAAATATTTCACTCTAAAAATAATTTGTTTTAAAAAAAAAAAAACTTTATTGATTAATTGAATAATTAATTAATTAATTTTTTATTTGCTATTTTTGCTATTATTATTTATTTATTTATTTATTTATTTATTTTTTTAAACAATTCCTTGGAAATTTGTTGCTTCTGTGTTGGGCACTTGGACACTAACACAAAACAATAAAAAACGAGGGAGCCCGAAGATATAGAATAATTAAATGAAAGAAGAAGCGGAAAAAGATGAGGACGGTGCCAGCGAGGCGTAACAACAGGCGGGGGAAAAAAAAAAAAAAAAAAAAAATTAATACTGTGATAAAATTTAAAAAAAAAAAAAAAAAATAATAATAATAGTAAAGTGCATAAAGTGCGTGTTTGTGCTTGGTGGAATACACACGGTCTCGCAATCCAACCTGATGCAAGCAAGCACCCACTAACCACTGAGCGCAAGAAGCGAGAGTCGCGCAACGATGAGAACGCGCGCGAGTAACCGTGATAATATATCTATCTATACATATGTTAGCCACGTGAGAGCGTCCGATGGCAGCATCAATTCTATCCTCCTTCTACCTCCATCACACAAATATTCACGGTGGGGAAAATTTACATTGCAAAATATCGTGCAAAAACAAAAAAAAAAAACAAAAAAAATCTTAAATGACGAAAAAAATTATATTATATTATATATATATTTTTGTTTCAATTTCAATTTTTCCTTGTATCATTTATATAATGACATTTCATTATTATTATTATTATTATTATTCAGGTTTATTAAAATGTATATATTTGAAATGGAGGAAATAATTTTGTGAAAAAAAAAAAAAAAAATAGTTGAGATATTTTTCAATTGATAAATGTATATTTATTTGTCAGGAGACCTAAAATAAATTAATTAATTGATAAAAAAGATGATAATAATAATAAATTAAATGACGATGATGATGATAATGACAGGAAGTTTATTTGTAAGGCACAATGTATAAGAGAATGATCGAGCTTGGTATGTGGTTTTTTATTCTTTTTTTTTTTTTTTTTGGATCACCTTTTCATGTGTATGTGAAACAATATGAAGTTAGTGATAAATTTTATCACTCCACGTTCAGAGCGAGCTGTGGCAATCTTTGATCGGCTGCTTTTTATGAAGGTCGCACGCGGCTGAACGAATTGCGCACATTCTCACAAGCAACTTCATCTATATATATATATATGGATATAAATCGGTGGTGTGTGTGTGTGTTCGTGTGTGAGCCCACCATTCACACGAGTGACGTACACGCGAATGTTATTCACAGTCTCGTGTATCTGAATGTCTCTTCAATTTGACATAATAATTCTCTTCTATTTTCCTTTATTCATTCACTATAATTATCATTAATTTTTTTTTTTTTTTTTTTTTTTTTTTTTTTTTTTTTTTTTTTGTCTCATTACCAAAAAATCATTGACATCAATTGTTATCAATCAAATAGAACGGAATGGATTTCTAACGGATTGAGTAGTCGTAGGTCGGTTATTTGAGAAATCCAAACCGGAAATTTACTATATAAAAATCAATACATATAATTGTAATACACAAATATAAAATAAAAAATACCAATAGTTTATATATATTTTTTGAACATCGTCCACATCGAATTTAATATCTGATTATTATTATTATTATTATTATTATTATTATTATTATTATTATTATTAATATTATATATATATATTTTTTCTGCTTTCACACCTACAGTCAAGTGACCTTGAATGTGAATCAACATTTATAATAATATCTGCACAATTTTTTTCATGACATTTTATTTTTATATATTTACATATTTACATATTGATTTATTTATTATTATTTTATTTGTCCCTCATATTTGATATTCAATGATTGTCACGGTGATGTATAATCACTTTTATTTATTTATTTATTTATTTATTTTTTAGATTAAATCAAATTTTATATATAAATCATACACATCACATGAATTTTTATTAATGACAAATAAAAATAAAACTAATTCTTTATATTTCAATTGAATAATCCAACGGTATAGTACAATATATGATGACACACCGTTTTTTAATACACGTATACAAATATATAAATTCATGTACGTAGGACAACGACTAAAAAGACACTTGAGATTCGAGTGAAAAATACACACAACAATTTCACCATGCTAACATTTAATATTGATGTATAAATTGTATATCATTAATATTACAACGACATTATAGTTTGCAATGAGAATTTAAATGATGAGGAGAAAAAAAAAATAAATAAATAAATAATAATAATAATAAAAAAATCTAAATTGATTTACTTTTACTTAATATAATATACATATATACCTTTATCATTTGCAAACACTTGGTAAAACTTTACTGGCAACCGTTATATGCCGCCAATGGCATTCCAAGAATATCGGACCGTCTCGACATTCGAGTTCCATGCCAAAAAAAAAATAATAATAGTAATAATAACAATAATGATAATAAATGAAACATAATAAAATATATAGATATAAAATTGGAAGGTTGGGTAGGAGAGAGAAATTTTTATGACAGCACAAAATAGACATGAAAGAAACAAAGAATATTAACTACAATGTAGTAGTGATGATTGTATTTTTCACTAATTTTTTTTTTTTTTTTTTTTATCAGTTATACTATTTTATTATTATTAATTAATTAATTTTTAGATATATTTCTCTTTTGTTTATAGTTATTTTTATTCATATATTTATTTATTTGTTTGTTTGTTTGTTTTTTTTTTCTTTCTTTTTTTTTTTTTTTTTATCAATGTTTTATATAAATGTACTGGATTCTAAAAGGCATTGGCATTTAATTGGTATTTTGTCTGAGAGTCTGACCCTGACATTTACGCCAATGCATTTTGCATGCCACGTCTCATATATATATATATGTATTCATATGTATTATATATATATACCTGAACGCGTCTTTAAGTCCCGTTCATAATTGTAAATATTTTTTTTTTTTCAATACTCGAAACATAAATTAACTCTATCATAATTAAAATGGTAAAATTGAAAAAAAAAAAAAAAAAAAAAAAAAAAAAAATTTTTTTTTTTGTATTTCTATTTTTAATATTGTCAATGACCAATACATGAATATGAATGATCAATTAAATGTGTGTGAATTCATCTTAAAATCAAAGTGAAGTCAAAAAAGAAAAAAAAAAATAAATAAATAAAAAAATAAAGATAAAAAAAAGGAAAGAAAAGAAACGTTGACTCAGCGAACCCTCATCGACCATAACTAAATGAAATAAAAAATAAAAAAAATTTAACATACAAAAAACGACCTCTTTTCGACCCCCCCCCCCCTCTCCCCTCCTCCTCCACCCACCTCCAATCCCCCTATCCCCTTTATTGTTGGAAAGAAGGATCAAGACAATTTTTATTTATGTATTTATTTTTTTTTCTTTCTTTCAATTTCATTTTTAAAATAATATATAACTACAATTATAAATAAGAAAATGGTAGTTTTACACACAAATGCACATGTATATACAAATTGAATATAAAATATTAATGCAATAAAATTATTTATATATGACACTTTCGAATGTCATCGAGGAATATTCCGTTATATTACGCCAATCAGTCTCTCTCACTGTCTGACGCACCGACCAATTTTATCCCTAAAAATGAGCACAATAATATAAAACATCACCATCGCCAAAATAATACGTATAAAGTGGGAGACGATGAGTGTGGAAATAAAGGGGGCCAGATTGGTACGGGGACGAGAAAGAGAAGGAGGGAGGGGGTATAGTCGCAGTACAGAAGGAAGACTCACGGGGGCTTTGACGTGATCACCAATGTGTTTAAAAATAAATATCAGGTACACGCGATTTGTGTGTATCTCACGATATTCGTATAAACATATACCGAATAATTTATGAGCAACATAATTGAATTTGAAATAAAAAAAAAAAAAAAAAAAAATTAGTGAAAAAATTCACTGTAGACAAAAACAAAAAAAAAATAATTGATATTTATATAAAATATTAATATATATATATATTAAATTAAATTATTTATAATAAATAACGATTGTATGTATGTATATAGTTGTTTAATCATAAGATTATTTGAAAAGGGTGTACACATTGAATGTGATATAAAGTGCGCGCGACTACATCAGCGCTTGGCGGGAATTTAAAATGTGGGCGTATGAAACGCGTTGAAATTTTTTTTTTTTATTTTATTATATTTCTCTTCAACAACTTATATATATATATATATTTTTTTTTTCAATTTTATTTTCTTTTCTTCTCCTCTGTACTTTAAGTCCTGTAACACGTTCAATGGGATCAATGACACTCCCTCAGGGATACTCTTATGACCATCATCCTCGTGTGCGACCTACGCCGCCGCTATAATGTTGAATTCCAAACCACCTTCTTCCTTTACTCTCCACGCACCAGGACCTACCGGTTTCTATTTATATACACGCGCGCCAATGCACCGCCTATACCTTTTCGCACTGCGCCATGCGTTCATGTTTTTACGTGTGCGCTTGTCTGTGTATGTATAAACTTATGCCCGCCCATCTCTTCAAGATGACCTTCCCTCGTTCCCGTCTATGGCATCACTATATATTTGCCTGTCTCGTCTGCAATTATAATTTAATTATCAAACTTCAATTATAAATTTTTTCTTTTCCCCTAATTTTATGAATTTCAATTTTTCATTTGTACATTATCGGAAAAATTATGAAATAAAAATATGTAATTCAATGTTAGTTGATGTTATTCAATTTTTAATCAAACAATTTTGCACAAAAAAATTACATTAAATCATTTAATAATAATAATAATGATAATATTTTATTATTATTATTTAAATAATATTACTTATGTTTATCAGAGATCATAAGGTGATCTCTGTGCTTACTGTTGGTATTTTACTCAGTTGGTAAGAATAATTTGTGGTGACTTAGATGACATCTTGTGACGATAATGATACTACTTTAACCTAAAAAAATATTGAAATATTTTATACAAAACGTTAGACTATAATAGTTTACCGAAAAAGCATTAGCATTATTTTGAAAAAAAAAAAAAAAATTTTTTTTTTTTATTATGAGCGAAATTAGCAAAATATTTGATTCTTATCAAGATTATTTGAATAATGAGCAGGAAAAAAGTGAGGTGAGAAATATTAGTTTATTTATTTAGTATTATGACTTAGTACATTGATGTTATTTGTTGTTATATATAATATTATAAACAAAAAAAAAATTGATCAGCAATAATAACAGTTATTCATGTATATATATATGTATATATATTTTTTTTTGGTTTATAACGAATGTCCTCATTCAAAGGAGATTCGGGTAATTGTACGAAAAATTGAGAAGAGGACCTGTGATATTTCGGTGATTCTTCAAAATATACACAGTACCAATGCAATAGAGGAGAATATAAGTATTGAAAAAAAAAAAGAAAAAAAAAAAAATTAATTACCACAAAAACACACAAATATTTTTATGTATCAATTGAATATTTATTAATTTATTTATAATTTTTTAGTTGTTTCCCAATACTGTGCACAGGCCCGAGAATATTTCAAAGATATTCGAGAATATTATGCAGAGTTAGGAAATATTGTACCAAACGATCAGTATTATCGATTTTATGATCAGTGGCGTAATGTGACACAACGATTGTGCTTTCTTGCATCCTTGATTGTTTATCTTGAAGTAAAAGTACTCGTGACGAAAGAAACTGTCGCAGAAATACTCGGAGGTAAAATTTTTATAATTAAATATATTTCATATTGTTCGATAAATAGTGAATGTATATTAAAATTTTGAAATATTATTTACAGTAAAAAATACACGTGAAAAAGGTTTTCATCTTGATATTGAAGATTTTCTTATGGGTCTACTTGAACTGGCATCAGAATTGAGTCGTTTTGCGGTGAATAGCGTGACATTAGGTGATTACAATCGACCAATTGAAATTTCACGTTTTGTCAATGAATTGAATGCAGGATTTCGTTTATTAAATTTGAAAAATGACAGTTTACGTAAACGCTTTGACGTGTTGAAATATGACGTGAAAAAAATTGAGGAGGTTGTTTATGATTTGAGCATTCGAGGATTAAAACCAACAACTCCAGCAAATTCAGACCCTGAATAAATTAATATAATATGAAAAAAAAAATTTTTTTTTTAATGTGATTACAATATTTTATATCATATATACAATGAGTTATATAAATTTCTGATAATTTTATTCGATAATATATATACCATATACAGTATAGAAAAACATAAATAATACGATAAACCATAAAATCTATATTTTTAGCCGCACAACGAATGAAAAGAACATTAAATTCGCGCCACAATACAACAAATAATCTAAAATCACGACGGGATTTAAACCACGCGCCGCAACTATTCAGTATGAGACGCATGCGCAATAAACTTCCGATAGGATGAAAAAGTCGTTACTGTCGTACATCTAGTCTCAACATATTTTTTTTCTTTTTTTTTTTTTTTTCGTAATTGTGTATATGTGTGATGCAGTCGCGTTGTGTTTTATCTAGTCAACCACCGAGTGCTTGTGGCGCGCCGTTTCTTTTCTCCTCTGCCTCGCGGCACGACCATTTACTGCCACTCTCACACACGCCAATCTTGGTTAGCTGACTCGTTCATCGTGGGTTAAATGGCTGTGTGTCGGCCATGATGGCTTTGACCAGGGACCGTGTCACGCAAACATGTATTCGCAGTGATATATCTTGTTTGGTGAATGAGTGAGGGTGTTTAGCTGCAATGGCAGATAAACGATGAGGCCCTGAGCACTCATCGCGGCGGGTGTTGAGGCCTTGAGGTGGTGCCTCAAGACGGGCCCCGGAAGAGGAACAAGAGGGCCAAGCACGCCCCGGACACCCCCCTGGCACATTCGCGCACACATCCATATACTACTATACAAGAAGAGAGACATCGACACACTAAAACCACGTTTACGAAAGAAAGAGAGAGAGATAGAACAAGAGCAAGAAAGAGAGAAATAAAGTAAGATAGAGGGCCCTCTGTGTGTTAATAAGAGTGAGAGAGATAGCACGAGCGCGCCAAGGGGCTGCAAAACTATATATTGAACTGAAGTATTTTAAGAGTCAAAATCCAAACACGGTGGAGGGTTACTATTGAGTGACTGGGGCGCGGGCGTCGAGGCGTGTGTTTTTTGAGTTTGACTCTAGTCGTACACATTACACACCACGCATCAAAGATGAGCAAGCTGTCGTTCAGGGCGAGGGCCCTGGACGCCTCAAAACCTATGCCAATATTTATGGCAGAGGAGCTACCAGACTTGCCGGATTATTCGGCAATAAATCGTGCCGTGCCTCAAATGCCGAGTGGAATGACCAAGGAGGAAGAATGCGTGAGTAATTAAAATTTTGTCAACGCACAATCAGAAAGCTACAGCATGTTTTCCATAATCCGCCATTTTGAACGTGGCTGCCAATAATATTGTAAACAACCGTCAGATGGCGAAAACGCGCCTTTTTTTATTATTATTTGTTAATAAATTTTTTTTATATTATTTTATTATTTTTGTTTTTTTTATGAGTTTAATTATGTTTGTTGATGTGTGAATTTATAATTTTATTATTTATGTATATTTTTCATTTGTAGTTTAATATTGTACGGTAACTGTCTGTGTTTTGTTGTTGACATTTTATTGAGACAGCTACCAAACATGTGACACATTGTTGCCAATGTGATCAGTTATTTATCCAATTTTATTACTCATTGTTTGTACTTTGTGTGAATGATTAATAATTCATTCATTTATTTATTTATTTATTATTATGATTGTTATGTATTAATTTTTTTTATTTTTTTATTTGTATAGGAGCATCATCTTCAAAGGGCGATATGTGCGGGTTTAATAATTCCCACGCCAGAGGTGACAGATTTGACAGATGTAGAGGCTTACGACAAAATTTACCCTGCCAATTACAAGTTACCTCGACAACTAATTCACATGCAACGTAAGTATATAAAATATATAGCATTTCATTTATTTGTTTGTCTTTCATTGTTATAAGTAAACAATTATTTATGTTTATAGACAAACAAACAAACAAAAAATAATAATAATAATTATCATTTATTTCTAATGTAATTATATGAATTTTCCAACAGCATTTGCAATGGAACAGGATATTCCTGACTATGATATGGACTCCGATGACGAAAAATTTGTAGGAATTCAAAGTAGAAAAATGGACTTGACACCATTGCAATTTGAGGAGATGATGGATAGACTGGAAAAAAGTTGTGGCCAAACAGTCACTACTATAAATGAAGCAAAGGCCCTATTGAAAGAAGATGATGACTTGATTATTGCCGTTTATGATTTTTGGCTGAACAAACGATTGCGACTAGTAAGTTTATTGCATAATTTTATATTTATCACTTTGATTAAATTTTTTATTTTACAAATAGAAACTTCCACTGCAAGCAACTGTAAAAACTGATCATCGAGGTGGATCTGCTGCTGGTGATCCTTATCTTGCATTTAGAAGAATAACTGAAAAAATGCAAACAAGAAAAAATCGTAAAAATGATGAAACGAGTTATGAAAAAATGTTAAAATTACGAAGGGATCTCAGTAGAGCTGTGACACTATTAGAATTGGTTAAACGTCGTGAAAAAACAAAACGAGAACATCTTCACTTGACC